>JBDODC010000017.1:0-394517 GCA_039880875.1 Aspergillus pseudoglaucus
TAGTCGTAGTCCCTGACCCTATCATCAATATGTTCGTGCAGTAGTAGGGTAGGCGGGAGACTCAGGCTCTGATTGGTCAGTTGGAGCGGCCAACATATCAGGCATTCAGCATATACGGAAGTCAACACTTACAGTCTGCCCTCAAGGACCCCAATGCCCAGCACTCCACAAACCTATACATCTGCTTGGATAACCTGGAAGCGGTACGGCAACTCCAAGGCCAACCCACAGGATCAAGCCAACCAGTTTTCAAACAGTTTCAAGAAGCTGCCCAGACATGGCCATTCTGCCTGAGAGCACCCAACACGCAACCAGACAGGGTACAGGTGAAATGGGTACCTGGACACTCAGGCATCAAAGGGAATGAAGAAGCAGATAAGGAGGCCAAGATGGGCTGCCAGGCTCGCTTGGGGTTCCCCCTACCACCCGCCTCAATAGCAGCCACCAAGCGCGCAGCCCAGAGGGTGCACTGGCACGCCTTTACACAGTATTGGTCACAAAACGCTCCCAAACGTTACAGGGACCTCAGAATAGGCCTGGAGAAACGGCCACCAGAGCTCCATCTTCCCCGACCAGCTCTGGGCCGTCTCCTAGCTGCCAGGAGCGGGCATGGCTGTAACGGGCTAGGCCCGAAAGGTACCTCGAATCATGAATGATTCTCGATCGAAGCTATTCAGAGAAGTTCGCCAAGTCAGGTGACCTGCAGTCACCTGATCATAAGAACACGTACGAATTCGTTGTCGCCATACTAACAATTCTTTCTTCTTCAACGAGTTCTTTTGTACATATCTATATATTAGATAACAAGGCTTCGGCCCATTACAATGGCGACTTCGCAGAATACCATGAGCGCTTCAAACATGATGAGGCTTTGCTGACATGCTCATGTGGCCGCAGAAAGGAGCCCTCCCACTTCTATTTCTGCCGAGAGGGTCGCAAAGCAGTGGCACATCCATGGGGCCAACAAACAGTAGCAGACGTCCTCACCAAAAAGACAGGATTCACTGCATATGCAGATTGGCTGGGAAAATCACTTTTCTATACAACCATCTGCAAACGCCATTAGGTTGCTAAATGCATCAAACCTGGGAACCAATAGGCTTACCTCTGGCTCCCCCCTCCATTCCTCCTTTTCTCTTCCCCCTCCATCTCTCCTTTGTTCACCCTCCACTTTTCTGTTTCCTCCCCTCGGTTTCCCTTCAGGAAAACCCCAAGATACGCAGTTTGCTGTTCAACAGTTGTGAAAACCCAAGCAGCCCCCCGCGCGGGGGGCTACCTGTATTTAGATGATAGATGGTAGTTTAGCTAGAGAACAGGCAGTTCCGATCTGCCCGTCGTATGTCCCGCTCCGGGACCAGAGCCTCACCGCCTCCGTGGAAGGACTCGCCCCCGACGATAAATAGCACACACACACACACACACACACACAGGTTCAATGTCCAAGGCATTCAGCTTGGCTGGTATTCATCCAGGTTGGATCGCTTCGAGAAATACCGATATCATTGAGGCTTGTACCTCTGCACGCGATGATACCATCATTTCCGTCAGCCAAATCGATGGTCGCGTGGCAACTCATACTCTTTCGAAGCCATGTGTGGACAATCTTCTCCAGCGTTATTTGCAGCTAGCCAACCAGAACCTGGAAGCCGTCGATGCATTCGGATCGGAGTTTTCACTGGGCTGTGAATTGGACACGCACTGGCGGGTACAACGGCGTTCATCAAATTTGTCAACAGAGACGGCAGGCCAATCGACGATGTTGTATTTTACTAGCGTCTCCAGGAACAATTCGGAGTTATGCTGGTACAGGGGAGCCAGTGCTTCGGTGGTGGAATCGACTTTCGAGGATACGTGCGAATTGGCTATGTGCAAGAGCCCCAGACTTTTTTTGGATGGATTGCAAGTGTTGCGGCTATTCATGCACAATGAGTACGAAAATTTACCTGTCGCGTAATGACCAGAGTTCTGGATGACCATTGAGATCCGCTTCTTGTACTCTATATCGTCCTTTTCAAAATAATACCAAATCCAAACCAGTCTGTGCAAAGTAGACGCTCCAATGTAGACAGGAATCGGATTCCCACTATGTCTTGAGCAACTGTCGGGCCCGAGTAAAATTCCCCATACCAATTCGTTCCATATTCGCCATTCGATCTTGAATAATGGCGCGTTCCCCGGGAAGATCAAATTCGCAACCAATACTAAATACTGGCCACAATATTATGATATTCGTGGAAGAGGATGGCGGAATTCGCAGCACGGCCTCAAGAGCACTCTGGACAGCTTTTCGGACAATGATGTGGTCTTTTAGAAGCATTTGGACACGCCGTCGGAGATGGAGCAACGCAGCATAAACGAAGGCAAAATGTGCATGCGTTAACTCGGGGATAAAGCCACCGGTGCTTTCAAATGTAGTGGCCGAAACCGTGTTTTCAATGAACAAATGAATCTCTGTCTCGAGAACAATGGCCTCCCGCATGATAGACTGTAACAGTTCTGTTCCAGTGACCGCTTTCGAGTCAACCTGGGAGCTCAGCCGTGCTGATCGGGACAATACCGGAACCAATTCCAGAGAGTAACCGCAAATATCATCCACGTGCTTTGTATTGGTACGTGAAAGCTGGTACAATGGCCCGCTTGTAGGGTCGTGGATGCAACTTGAACGATGTGCTGACAAGCCCACCATGATATCCATGGTTGTAAACCACTTCACCAGACACTGTACATAAGGGTCATCTATATGTGAAGAAAAAGTACCCAGAAATATATTCAACAGTTGCAATACCCCAGAAAGAGGTGCTCTCCATGTTTTCTTATTTCCATTACAAACATCATTCGTACAGAACACCATTGCCGTAGTGATAGTTTTGGTTCTTAGAACATCTTTGGTATTGGAAAGAGCCAAATTCAAGCGGGATATTGCCTGGTTCGTGAACTTCAGACACGCTATCGGCGACCCTAGGCTGGTGTCCCGAACCAAGCGACTGGTGGTGGCTACATACTGCGGCTAACAGTGCGTAAAGGAGATGGGGGGTATCCAATGCAGTGCTAATCATGCTTCGGAGAAAAGACCCTGGAGCGGCAGGGAAGAGCCGACTCGCGGGTTTGGTACTAAAAATGTGCATATAGAATCGGGAGTCTCTGGATGATAACCATGGCGATAAGTTACAGGATGGCTGGTAGATATGTTTAACTCGTGACTGCATATTTAAGCCGGTGGATTTGTCACGACGATCTGCCGCTATATGATTCCGGCCTACACTGGGTGCTTGACTGACGAGTCGAAGATCATATACACATCCCCGAGGATACTGAATATACCGGGTGCGTACCGGCCTTTTAAAGTCGCACTACGGATTTCTGATTAGTGCCGACATATCATCATTCAGGTCAAAAAAGGGACTACCTTGGCATTTATTTGCCGGTATTCTGTACAACCGTCCCGCCTCCTTCGCTAATTGCCCATAACATCACTTGACTAACCCGTCATTGTTGAGTCTGCGTGGCCGGGTATAGAGCAGGTCTAAGAGTATGTTTATTGTTGGTTGCGCTTCTGAATGTCACCCAGGAGAAAGAGAAAAAAAAAAAAAAAACAGAGACAAGTGCATGAAGGTTACTTGCCTATGGTAAAAAGCCTATTCCCTTCCTTGTTGGTGTTCCAAGCGATCTAGCCAATCAGCTATGGTTCCGCATGCTTTTATAAGATAGAAACCCGCCTCACAATGTCGGTTGAAGAATCTCAGTGTCACCATTGAAGTTAGAGTCTTCGATCCAGAGCTGGAGAAACAAAATATGTCAAGCGAAGTAAATTACCACTGCTTCATAGCGGGCATTGGTCGATCGGGGATGAAGTAGGAGTCGAGATCCAAGTGCAATTGACCTGTTTCTACTGACACGCCCGGACACTTCCGGAGGCGGCATTGTCGCCGTCCCTGATACCGGGGTAGTGGATTTCCCCCCGTTCATCAGGTCAACCGTGAGCCCTTCGCCCGTCGACGATGTAGTTACAGCGTCTTCACAATGAAAACGGCTTTTTTTGAAACATCCTCGGTAATGATAGCAACCGCGGGGCTAATGAACTACGAAACGGTGCCCCAGTCTTGTTTCTTAGTCACTATCCAAATTATCCATAATGATCTAGGGATCTGCCAGAGTCACAGCGTCCACCCGAGATGGTGCAGTAGATACTGGCCGAGCCAACATGTGTGGTAGTACATACAGGTTGATTGCACTAGAAAAGTGTCATTTTCCCTGCTCCACTGGCGGGGAACTGATTCAGAATTTGTGCTAGTTGATTAAGGGGCTGGAGTACGGAGTAGTGGCCCAGAATATCCGCACGTCCCCATCCACTAGTATACCGAGTAGATGGTATTAACCATGTACTACTGACATACTAGTTATAAGATGAAAAGGAAAGCACCGGTTGCAATCCTCTACGGGGCACATACTTCATACGGATTACATTCCGACTCTTCTCCTTGATCCTACGCCTATAAAACCCACTCGGCGGCGCCGAGGCAAAAATCCAACGTACAATGCTGATCCCCAAGTCTGAACGGGTCTCGAAGATGTTACTAATCTCAATCCACCGTGGCCTTAAGAGCCGAAACACGGCCCGTCAATTACTCGTAAACGCTAGATAATGCTAATCTCCGTATTTGACGCTTGACTAATGTCCACGACAGACTATCACGACCACAGCGGAGACTTGTGCCATATTTAGACATTAACCTTGAACAATACCGGTCATCATCTCCGGTGTTACCTTGTAGTTGTCCAGATCATGCTTTTTATTTCTTGGGAGTTGGGGTACGGAACAAGAATGGTTCGCCAAGATAGCCTTGGCTGATATTGAGATAATGGATTTGCGGAGTACAACCAGAAATTTCTTCAGGAAGAGAGGAGCGACAGGGTCAATTGAGCCGGTAGCGAAGCACCACTAGTGACAACACTGCAACTCCGTATGCTCCGTGTGGGTAATATTCGCCTTTTCTCGACTTCTTATGGAAAAGCTCGACATAGGATCGGCGTTCAGTGATGGGTCGTGAAGAGATTTCAAACGCCAAGTAGTCGCCGATTTCCGCATCGCAAAGCCAAATCGCAGTGGAGCCTAGATTGCAGATTCATATGAGTATCCACTGCACGGGAAATCGCCTATCACCACTGTGGAAGGGGTCATGCATTAAAATCGCTGTGCCGGCATTCAATCTATAGCAGTCACCTACCACTCACCTTTCGCATACAGCACGAAACAACCTATTGATTCATCGTGGAAACCATGGCCATAATCGCGGACGATGCGCCAAATCTGGCCGGCAGTGTCATCACGTTGACAGTACTCGCCTTTATAACCTACGGATTGCGGATGTATTGTAGAATAAGCAGAAAGTCATGGGGAGCGGAGGATTGGATCATGACTGTGGCGGTGGTATGTGTCATCTGCCAGTATCTAGGACAGAGTGCAGCTGACAGCTATCATGAAACAGGTGCCGTTCTGTGTGCTCGTGGCGGGCTGCCTTGGAGGCGCGTTTAATGGTATCGGCATTCATAACTGGCGGTTGCAGCAGCCTGAGAACGTGAAGTATCAGGCTGGGGGTCAAAAGGTTTCACAACAACCACTTCGCCAACCAACCTAGCACTAACCAACGCCTAGTTCTTTCTCATTTTCGAAGTTGGCTACTGCGCCGCCATCATCCCGATCAAGCTCAGCATCAGTTGGATGCTGGTCCGAGTCGCCGAAGGACGCAAGATGTATATTTACACTCAGTACGCCGTAATCGCCTTGTTCACGACCATGAACGTAATTGCGCTTATATTCATTCTCGTCAACTGTATACCGGTTGGGTATGGTCTTGCAACCAAACGAATGTATGTCTCAATACTTATCAGTCTCGCAGGGCCGCCTGGGACACGAGTGTTCTTGAGAACGGAGGACACTGCCAACCTGCTCACGTTTTGACGGATGTCTACTACGCTACCACTGCTGTAAACATTGTCACGGACTGGCTCACAGCCTTAATGTTCGTACCGAGTCATCAGTGGACCTTCTGAATAAACGTTGAGACTGACTTCAACCAGGCCGATTCCCTTGCTCTGGCATGTCAAGCTTAACCATGCTGCTAAGGTATCTATTGTCGGACTGATGAGTCTCGGTATACTGTGCGTATCTGTCATTGATATTGTCATTATGTTTCAGGGCTGACATACTAAAACACAACAGGGCGTCTGTCTCCGCATGTGTCCGACTCAAATACACCGTCAATCTGACTAACCAAACCGATTATCTCTTCGCCATGGCTAATGTGGTCATCTGGGGATTTGCGGAAAACGCCGTCGGCATGATTGTCGGCAACATCTCAACATTACGTCCGCTATTCCGCAGTCTGCTTGATCACACTGTCCGAAAACCCGGGTACGGCAGCCGGTCCCGAAGCGGTCCTTCCAAACTCGCCTCCTCCTACGAGTTATCTCAGAACGGAAAGAGCGGTAATAATTTCACAACTACGCTGTCCGAGGTTCAAGACGGCCATGGCACAAGAAGAAACAGCCAGTTAAGCGACGATGACAGCAGGAAACTGATTTTCCAGGGCTCTGATACTCGTGACATTCTCGTTAGCCGGCAGATCAACATAGCATACGACTAACTGTCATAATGTACTCTACCCTTATTATCAGATAATTATTTCCTCCTTCTCCTTGCTGCAACTGGATAACTCGGAGAAGTTCGGTGTCTTTGAGGGCTGGGTGTAGTATCTCGCCTCATCCGAGGTAACAACTAGATAGAGCCATATGGCGTTTTGTTATACATTTCTCTCCTGTACTTATCGAGACTGGGCTGGCAGCTTGATCGTGCGTTGATAGTCTGATTTGCCAATTTCTATTAATCCACCGCCCTTACACGGGTATGGACCGAGGTAAACATTCCACCCCCACCCGGATCGGCCATCTTATCTATCGACCACCTTCTGGTATCTTTAACAAGAAGATTTCAATAAACAATATCGGAAGCTGAAAATGACACCGAACGATCGTCCCGTCATCATTGTTGGCGGCGGACTGGCGGGCCTTGTTGCGGCCTTTGAGCTCTCCAAACGCGACGTCCGAACGGTTATTGTGGACCAAGAAAATGAAGCAAACCTCGGTGGACAAGCGTTTTGGTCACTTGGAGGTTTGTTCTGTGTAAACTCAGCTGAGCAACGCCGTCTGGGTGTCAAAGATAGTCGCGAATTGGCAATGCAAGACTGGTTGAGCACTGCGCATTTTGACCGTGACTGCGACTTCTGGCCCAGGAAATGGGCCGAGGCATTCGTCGATTTCGCGACCGATCATCTGGAACGCTATGTCAAGTCGCTGGGGCTGAGCTTCGCCAGTGTTGGATGGGCCGAGCGAGGCGACGGACGCGCGGGAGGACACGGAAACTCTGTGAGTATATATATATTGCCACCCATGGTGATCGTTCATATTGAGCTTACGACATGCATAGGTTCCCAGATTTCATCTAGCATGGGGCACGGGTCCAGCAGTTCTGGAGGCATTCGAGAAGCCAGTCCGAGCTGCGGCAGAGAGAGGACTGGTTGAGTTCAAGTTCAGACACCAAGTCGATGGGATCGTTGTCGATGAGAGCACTGGTGCGGCTATTGGCGTCCGAGGTCAAGTGCTCGAGCCGTCCGACACTGCACGTGGAGTCGCGAGCAGTCGGAAGAGTATCGATGCCTTCGAATTGTACGGTAGCAGCGTTCTCGTCACTAGTGGGGGCATTGGTGCCAACGTCGATATGGTCAAGAAGAACTGGCCCCTGGATCGACTTGGTCCACATCCGCCGTCGAGCTTCGTCATCGGCGTTCCAGCATACGTAGACGGCCGGATGATTGGAATTGTCCAAGAAGCAGGGGCCAGCGTGATCAATAGTGATCGCATGTGGCATTACACCGAAGGCTTGAAAAACTGGGACCCCATCTGGCCGGATCATGGAATCAGGATTATCCCTGGGCCCTCTTCATTGTGGCTCGATGCCACCGGGAATCGCCTGCCACCAATGCTTTACCCTGGATGCGATACCCTGGCGACTTTAAAGCACATCTGCGGCACGGGGTATGACTATACCTGGTTCATACTTAACAAGAGTATCATCGGCAAAGAGTTTGCACTTTCTGGCTCGGAACAGAATCCAGACGTGACCAACAAGAGTCTGCTCATGACACTCCGACGAATCCTCAGCTCATCGCCACCTGGTCCTGTGCAAGCGTTCATGGATGAAGGAGTAGACTTTGTGATCGAACCTACTATCCCCGAGCTGGTGGCTGGGATGAACAGGTTGGGCAAAGAGCAGGGCGGACCTGTGCTCGACGTTGAGCAGATCAAACGCGAAATTCATCTCCGGGATATCCAAATCGACAACAAATACACCAAAGATGCTCAGCTGATGCTTATCCGGAATGGACGTAATTACTTGCCAGATCGACTTGGTCGAGTGATGAAACCCCATAAACTTGCAGACCCGCATCACGGTCCCTTAATTGCCGTGCGTCTGAACCTCCTGACACGGAAGACTTTGGGAGGGCTTGAGACGGACCTGCATGCAAATGTACTCCGTCCAGATGGATCGCGTTTCCCGAACTTGTATGCCGCAGGCGAGATCGCAGGCTTTGGTGGAGGAGGAGTGCATGGGTACAGTGCACTCGAAGGGACCTTCCTAGGGGGGTGCATCTTCTCGGGGCAAACAGCAGGTATAAAAATAGCCGAGGTTGCAGGGAAACCGCTACGATCATCTTTGTAGCAGTTCTTTAGTGTATATAAGCTTTGACATTACAACTCTTTTCAACTGTATTACCATTTCTGGTTCTATCATGCAGAGAAATAGCGCATCATTCTCGAGGAAATGAAAGGGGCTATAAAGACTAACTCAATCGTCATGTCGCTGATCTCCTATCGTCATGCGCCAAAGTATACTCAGTTGTGACCACAATACCTGCATGATCTTTGGGTGGGCTGTTGGCATCTCCTCCAGACCCAATAATTCGCTCCTGACTTTCGTTCGATGAGTCGTCATGCTTATCCTTATTCCTATTCATTATATCCAGCTCATATGGATGCTTTCTCTCATCCTTGGTACTATTAATAGCGGTGAAATGTCCAGACTTGGAATGGAACATGCCACTGCGCCCGGTGCGCTGGTTGCTGCTATAACCATTGGATGAGGACTTGAATGACTGGAACCACTTGAATCTTGCAAAGAGCGGCTTTATACCCGGAGCGCAGACGACAAAGACGGAGACCAGGGCTTCGCGGGAGGCCCAGCCCAGGGCAACGGAGAGTTTGTTGATGTTCGAAATCGAGTAGTACGTACGAAGAACAGCGGCAATCATGACGAAGATTCCGGACGAGAATAGGAGAGCTAGGACGAATTTCTGGAATGGTGGGATTTTGGCCGCGATGATAAGCGGCAATGGGACACACATGACGCCCAAATCAGTCCTGTTCGTCTATCAGATATATGTCTTCGTTTGCAAATCGAGTCAGAACTCACACAATGTTCAAGGCCTCGATCACGATATAATTGAGTGGTCTGACAGTACACTTTTCTGTGCATTGTCAGTTGGACGTATGGAAATCCGACGACACTGACCAGATGCTTACCTCCTGCATACGGTTTGACCTGCCAATTCCTTTGGATTGGATGACAGATAGCAAGATCGAAGATTAGAGAAGCCAAAAATGTACA
Organism: Aspergillus pseudoglaucus; assembly: GCA_039880875.1. Lineage (NCBI taxonomy): Eukaryota > Fungi > Ascomycota > Eurotiomycetes > Eurotiales > Aspergillaceae > Aspergillus > Aspergillus pseudoglaucus. The sequence continues at coordinate 9,722 of JBDODC010000017.1, forward strand.
TACGCAAAAGCCACCCATGAGCAGAGTCATGCGATGTTGCCATAAGCCAGTTCTGTCGTCCCGTCAGCAAAGCACGGGTTTTGACTCGCATAGGTACTGACGTGATTCGGTTGTAAAGAAACATTAGGACACCCTTGAAGGACCACACCAGGCAAATGTACGAAATCCAAGCGATGAAGGCATATATACCGCCCTGTTGAAGTTTGTGTACCTCGCTGTCTGGGACTTCCATCGCCGACTTCTCATCGAGGCCAATGTTGGAACCGGTTTTATCTTCGCCAATTATTAGCGCTTGTTGTGTTCATTTCGGGGAATTGAAATCTTTGGCTATCATACCTAAGAGGTAGAGGAAAACCGTGTGCATTGTCCACCAAACCTACAGAATGAAAAATGCCAATTAGCTATGCGATATAGAAGCTGACAGGTGCAGATCATCTTTTGCTCACCACAACAGACCCTAGACAAAGGTCGTCCCAGTAGAAATTATGGGATCCTGATGACCAACGCACAAACAGACGCAGAGCAATGACCATCAGTCCAACGGCATACGAGCCGAAGAGTTCGGCATGTAAGCTGTACCCCATTCTAGTGCTGTGAAGAGTCGGCCGGACGAGATGCAAGAATAACGTAGGAAATGAATGGCATGTAAAGACAAGTGACCAGGGTAGGGGAGATTGATAGAGGTCCCTTGTAGTTTAAAAGTACACAGAGCAGGCAATGAGTGCAAAGCCTATACGCTGTGAAAAAATCTTCATTTCTTCCCCTGGCTGAACGTAGACAGAGTGCACGGGGTATGGATCCTAATTAACTTAATTCTATGTGCATAGTCTGCCGCATTCATGGATCAAACACCCTGTACATCTTCCAGTTGTGGGGTACCAAGAGACGCTGAGGCCAAGAGGACAAGAGTTCCGGCATTCTGGCACCCTCACGCGCGACTTATAGCTAAGCATTTTATGCCCTGTTTGCGTCGAATATTGATCCATGATCGCGAAAGACAGATCATCCAGACCATAGGCATCACCGGTATGGACAATAGCATCCTTTGAGTGCGCGGGAAAGGAAAGATTGATGTCGATAAAGAGTGGATTCTCGCGCTCGACAACTCAGCAGTAGCCGGGAATATGACAGGAATTGGCGCAGAACTTGGCAAACTTTATTGTGACAGTCACTAGTCCATCTTTTAAGCTTCACTCATTATTTCAACAGCGCTGTCTCCTGCAGAGACGATCTCATAGTTCCTCTGCTGGGCCAATACGGAACGGGGAAAGCCCTCCGCGTAATTGATTAGGATCGTTGACAATTCGAGTCCTCGGACAAACCATTGGGCCATGGGCGTTCCCTTCTCATGCGTATCAGTGCAGCCTTTCACGAGAGGACATATTCCATCTCTTCCACCCGTCCCGCACTGCTGCATATAGGTTACGGTGTCAGCCATATACTCTGTGTATAGCAGGCATTTCGAAGGCTAATCTGCGTAGCCTCCTAGTATCATCTCTATGTACTGATCGCCTTTCTATAAATAGATTCGTTCAGTTACTCTCCACACATTAGTACAAAGTCTGTATACAGACTAAGTGTACATCGCACGATAGTTCTTCGGGGACCATTTTTAGTCAAAAGCTGAGAAAACTAGCGGACTACCAGCCCCCTGGCACCCAACGCTCTCGAAACCGGTTCGGCGTCGAGATCCCATGACGAATCTGTGGATGATTTGCATATTCACCTGCGTGATAGCTACTCAACAGGTTACCGATCGAGTTGGGAATCATTTGATTGGCGCGAGAATCTCTCCCGCGGTGGAATAGTATACCATGAGCAACCCAAACATATCGCTTGGCAGGACCCCGAAGCCGACGTTTTTCCAGCTGGGTGGTGGAGCGATCTTTTCGGAGAACTTACTCTTCATAGCCCCCGGAACCTAGTCCATGGGTTCTTCGGTATCTGGTTTGTCGTCCAATGTAAAAGCAGACCCATCGAGCATGTACCAATCACTAGAGTATGAGCCCAAAGTATCGGGAATACTCCATTCCGGGAGGATGGAGACATGCCAAGTGGGTTAAGGTTGCTGGCCGTTATATCGCCACGGTCTCTGCACGTAGTTCTGTTTGAATGCTCTTGGCTACTGCGCACATACGGTCGCTCAGAGCATTGCCGTGCGCTATGCCAATACACTATATAGAGGATGGCCTTTGTTTCAGTAGTCTGCCCATAGTAATCGAGTCCGAGCTTCTCCTGAAATGAACTATGGGCCCTTGTGTGGAGGATATCGAAATTCCCGCTGCCAGTCAGAAGTCAAATCGTACTTCCGCGGATGAATGTGATTGACATTAAGCTTCCCTGTTAGGCTTTACAGGATGCTCTTTTACTCTATCTGAACCACAGACCATCTCTTTATACTCAATGCTAAGTCTATAAAGCTGATCATAATGACCTAGAACATGAAGATCGGGGCTTGGAGAACCAGTACTATTCTCACTTCGAAAGCGGCTGCGATGTTGCTGCTATGGACATCAGAGGCTACTCCCACAGATACGAATGGCCACAAATTGTCTTTGTACAACGCTTGTCCAATGATATTCACTACGGTTGTGACCGCTCATCCAATACAAGTTCGACCCCCTGTAGCTCCAGAATCGCCGTGCTCTGCGAAGGCACTGCGATGAGAATCTCAAAGCGGCCCGGATAAAGCACACGATCGCTACGGTCTGTCACACGCGCCAGGTCCCCTAAAGTGGGCGACAAAGTAGTCGACTACGTTTCTTAAGACGCCATGTTCTTCGGCCGCGTGTACGCAGACAGCCTTTTGATCGGATACGGTGGCTGGCTATTCTTGCTTGCCAGAAAGCCAAGAACGACGAAATCCGACGTTCCCCGGCCTGTGTTCGTCACCTCCACTGCGATCGGCGGCAACGGGCACGGATCGAAAGAAGAAGTGCCGCAGTCGGTTAGAATGTCCATGATCCGGTATGTGCCGAGGGTTGGCGATTGTGAGAGTGAGATGTTGTGCGATGCTTTTCGCGGGAAATGCCGTTAGGAAGTCGCTATAGTGCAAGCCAGATCAGAAGAGCAACACTACATCCTGATAGAACCAGTATGTTCTCTCTGGTTGGTTTCCATGAGGCCGCAAAGGCATATAGGTCATAGCAAATTTGGTCCATATAGCGGGCAGAATACCGAGTGACTGAGATTCGGCCAGCTGGCGGGATGAGGCCGGTCAAGACGTCAAAGACCGCAGCTCCACCATCCTGGCCAGGGTATGCGGCCCAGGGGATTGCAGAAACATATAGGTTTTGGAGAAGAGGGGTGTTGTCAAGCAAATCGCCCATTTCAATCACACAGGGTTTTCCCAGAGTAGAGCCGTTCGATTAGTGCCAACTATGCAGCAGGCCAGGCGGTCGATGCGCGGTCGTTCAACTCGCTCGAGGTCGATACATCGCTGCCATCAAAACACAACACCACATTAGCTTATTTGGCTGCTCCAATTTGTACAGTCCAATTTCCCGCTGTAGCATTCAATGTCGATGGACCCGGTGCGTAAGATATTTTCAGTTCAAGCTGCGTGAAGTGGACTGGTAATATGGGGGGCACACCGAAGTAGCTGCCAAGCGGCAGTCCATCCCAGGGTTGGCAAACGTGTTTGGAATCGGCTACTGTACTCCAGCCAACAGTCCAAGTGACTCTGGCCACAGAGCGTACCTCTTTTTCCCAGCGGTAACGCAATCCCTCCGCGTCGCCGTTAACGGGAACATCTTCCGCCGTTGGATTACAATGTGCCCCGGATAGATATCGGTCCGTACTTGCATGCTGGTCAGAACGAAGTATTGGCGGCTGTTCCGACCAGCAATCAAATCATCTGCGCAGTGTCTTTGGGGGCCTCCGAAACGGGGGTCTCTCCATTTCCTGGTTCAGGCCGACGAGTTCTTATGGCCAAGAGTGACTGACAGTAGCTTGGTTAGAAATGTTGAACTTGTTCCGTACGCGATAGTCGAGGTTAAGGAGTGATTGTGTGTGGTTGTTGTTCCAGAGTGCTCTATTTCCGATCTGTATATATATCCGGGTCTTATGTTACAAGCTCCAGATTCCACTCTTTGGAACGACATTCCCAGGTTAATGCAAGGATTATAGAAACATCGGTGCGAAATACCTATCACTTAGTAACTATTTAAACATTGTACATCGTACTTTACTTCCTGTATAATCGGGTGAACGTGAACCCTGCTCCCCGCAAAGCTGGTCAGCTCTCGGCCTGCTTGTTCTCCTGCAAGTCCCTCCTCTGCTTGCACGAGGGCTTCGGGATAGCATTAGGGAGAATTCTTAGTAAAGAAATTCAAGGCGTTGCTGAAGGACGAGGTGTCAGCATCGGGGTATGGATGACATCGTCTTGCCACTGATCTGGAGATAATCAGCTCGGAGACTAGCTGGGGGGTATGACGTAGTTTCTATCAGGGTTGGCAAACCCCCGTGTGTCCGTGTTTGTTTTTTCTCTCTCTTCTCAATGGCATGAAGTAATGCGCATTGAGGATAACAGCGACCGAAAGAACAGCAACCGGTCATTGCTAGCTAGATTCCACTCTCACTGGGCCAAAGAAAAGGGAGGAGACAGGTTGTAGCCGTCGTTACATCATAGCGATGTATTGCGGACACATCCAGCCTCCGAGACAATGAGACCTGATCCATAGCTTACTTATGACTCCCTCTTCTCTGTGTCCCTCTTTCCCTCTACACTTTCTCAAAATCCTGCGATATACCCCTAACCCCCTACACACCACTCCCCCGAAGCAAGTATCACCACCGAAATGTCTTCACTCCGAGCCAACTTCCCCCAACAAGTCGACTCCGGTGGCCCCCCGATTGCCAGCCGGGGTCGCCGTGAGTCGTACGCCCGGACCGATGAGAGCGTCACCTTTGAGTATCCCGATGAGAGCCAGATGCCTCACTCGCCCACTATCAAGGGCATGCGCTATAAGCGCACTCTGACTGAGTTCTCGCTCGAAAAGAAGGTGACGATTGTCACAGGCGGTGCTCGTGGCTTGGGTCTCGTCATGTCGCAGGCCATCCTTACCTCCGGCGCGGATTTGGCCATTGTCGACCTAAACAGTATGCTTCTGGGTACACATAGTATTCCTGTGGTGCAAATGCTAACACAATACTCCAACAGAGGACGAAGCCGAATACCAGGCCAACAACTTGGTCAGACAATTCAAGGAGGAAAACCCCACTTTGGAGATGTATGTTTTTCTTTTGCTGTGTATTATGCGGGGGGGAGAAAGCTCAATGCTAACTTGAAAAAGACCACCCAAGATTACTGCACACTATGCCGATGTCTCCAGTCCAGACTCTGTCAACAAGGCCCTGGAAGACATCATCGCCCAACACGGCCGCATTGACAACCTCGTCACCTCCGCTGGTTTCACCGAGAACTTTGATGCCATCCAATACCCTCACGAGCGGATGCAGAAGTGCTGGGCTGTCAATGTCGACGGATCATACCTTTTTGCTACTGGCGTTGCTCGTCATCTGATCGAGCGCAAGGCCCCCGGCAGCATTGTTATGATTGGCAGCATGTCCGGTGCTGTTGTCAACGTCCCACAACCCCAGGCCCCTTACAACGCCGCGAAGGCTGCCGTTCGCCATCTTGCCTCGTCTTTTGCTGTTGAGTGGGCTCCATATGACATCCGAGTCAACTGTATCAGTCCCGGTTATATGATGACTGCTTTGTAAGTGCCACTGTCTCAGTGCATTGTTTCTCAATTGCTAACTCGTGCTCCAGAACACGCAAGATTCTCGATGAGAACCCCGAACTGGAAGAGAAGTGGACCTCGCTGATTCCCGCCGGCAAGATGGGTGCCCCCGAAGACCTCATGGGTCCCGTCACCTTCTTGCTCAGTGACGCTGCTAAGTACGTCACCGGTGCCGACCTGAGAGTCGACGGTGGTTACACTTTGACTTAATTCTCTGTACTTTCTTCGCTATGGGTTGTATTAATTAGCTTTGTTTACGATGTTTTACGGTCTGTTTATTTCGGTTGGGTTCATGAAAACAGTTATGATATAGAAGACGTACCAGGTGTACGAATAGATAGACGACAGCCGGGTTTCTTGCCGTGCTTGTCAGTACATAAATGATACCGCTACGAGATTGCAACTGTCCGTCAGATGACGTAGCATGTCCGATTTTCTACACCGGGCAGCGTATCCATGGAACCTCTTGCGGGAACACTCTTCGCGTCATGGACCATACTCGGGGAGACGCTGTGACGTTTGAGCGCGGTGCAACGTTGTCTGTAGTCAGCATTAGTCCTAGCTTCAAGTTGCCGTATCTGGGTTGGAACCCGTTCTCTGTTTACTCAAGCCCAATACCGTACCGCTGGACCCCAAATGATCGCCGATTCAACCTGCCAGCCGGAAATAGTCAGTGCGCAAATTTCACGTCTTGTGGGCGAACGAGCTTAGTGCTGTGGCGGTATCCAATTGTGTTCGCGGAGTTCGTCGTGGTTCCTAGAGACGATCTGCATCTAGCAGCTTGGATCTCGTACATAAAACAGAGTACGTTCGCCATGCTTACTCAGTGTACGCTCTGCCAACAGGCCATGGACGTGAGTGGAGCGCAATCGCTTCGACCGGCGTCGTACCCCGGTGACTGAAAGACTTAAGATCCCTCCAAACACAACGTCAAGCGGTTGGAGGCGTCATGACTGCAGTAACTCAACCACCGGCGCCATTTGAAACCGCATCCTAACCCGATTTATCGCTGTCGACGACTCATTGGTTGGTCCCCGGCAGGCATGCGTAATCACCGCTGTGCTGCCCCTCGCTGTACCGCCATGTTCGGGACTGATGGTATTCGCGCAATCTGTCTCGGGGGGTCAGGTCAGTCGACCGGCTTGCATTTGAACCGCTGTCCAGTTCTCCATCTCGGCTGATTTGTTCCACTGTTACGAGATGAAAGAAAGCCGTCTTTGCTTCTCCATGGGGTCCGGCGGCGTCTCATAAAACCCGACAAGACAAGATCCAGACACTAGACACGCTAACCAACACCGGCCTAGCGCTATTACTTCCCCTGCAGAATTATGGTGCCTGATTGGTGGATTGCTTTTTATTGGCCCATTGGCGACGTGGCTCCTAGGGCTCGGCTATAGGGCTTGTCGGTCATGTTATTCTGTCCCTCCTCGTACGGGGTTGTACAGAGCCAACATGTAGGGCATGTTACAGGAATATATCTCGATGAAGCACTCTAAACAGTCGAGATGATGGCGTGGCCTTGAAAAGCATTTTACTCTAATCCGGCTGTTCCGCAGCACAGCCACCGTGGATGTACCAAGCTTTATTTAGGATGGAGCATCGGCCGTCGTCCCAAGTGGATCGGTCCTACGCAAAACATGACAAGTCTTTTCTTTCATTTCGGCCTTCATGTAGCTCGGTGTTATGCCATACTATCAGAGTCGCTCGCCAATGACTAGCTAATTTCGCTTCTTCCCATTTCCGGTGCCTTTGCTCCGGTTCTCGAAGCCGGATCAGGTATAGCGGCCAGTGTCCGTTGTAACGAGATCAATCAAACTAATACTAATGCCCGGAGGTCGTGGAAAAGACTATTGCTCTGGACTAATAATAAGCCATGGTCTCCGTCGTTCTCTGAGGCTAGCCATGGAAGAAATTGGTTGCCTCGCGATGCCATTCGCCGGGTGTTCGGCGCCCCCTGATGTGCCGACGGCTTTATCTACTTCCTTTCCCCGTTTTGCTCGCCGTTGCATTTCTTCTTAAGCTGAGCCTTTATCCGCTGTCATGCTAAGAACATGCCAAGGTTGGCCTTGCTCGAGGGCTCTGCTGTGTGTCCTGCTACTGTTGTCGCTGTGTGTACCAGACGTGGGGGCGATTGATCTCAACATTGATGATGAGCGTGAGTGTTCCGTGTTATCGGTGCAGATCTCGGGGTGAGATCTTCGTTCCGCCATGGCTAACCCTTGGTTCCTGCCGTTCAGAATCGATCAAAGATGCGGCCAGCACGGCTGCATATGGGATGATGACCCATTATCGTGGCAACGAAACGGGTCAGATTCCTGGAAAGCTGCCCGACACATGGTGGGAAGGAGGCGCCATGTTCATGACCCTGATTCAATACTGGTACTTCACCGGCGATACCACCTACAACGACGAAGTGTCTGTCGGCATGCAATGGCAGTCCGGCAACGGCGATTACATGCCAACCAACTGGAGTACATATCTTGTAGGTGGCCAAACAGCACTAACTGCATCGATCATGGCCTAACAAATCCCAGGGAAACGATGATCAAGTATTCTGGGGCCTGGCCGCCATGACCGCTGCCGAATTGCAGTATCCCGAAGTCGACGATGGTTATTCCTGGTTGTCCCTAGCGCAGGGCGTCTTCAACACCCAGGTTGACCGATGGGATACCAGTTCCTGCGATGGAGGATTGCGTTGGCAGATTTACGCCTATGAAGCTGGCTACGACATGAAGAATACCATCTCCAATGGAGGGTTGTTTCAGCTGTCCGCCCGTCTCGCGCGCTATACGAACAACGACACCTATGCCGACTGGGCCGAAAAGATCTTTGACTGGGCTGCCTCGACCCCGCTGCTGAACAATAGCACCTGGAACGTGGCCGACTCGACCAACATTGAAGACGATTGTACTTCTCAAGGAAATAACCAATGGTCGTACAACTACGGTACAATGCTGAGCGGTGCAGCATACATGTACGCCTATGTATGTCACCCCCGTTCAGTTGCTTCATTCGTGCTAGAAAACTGACCATTTAGACCAATGGCACAACAAAAACCAAATGGCAAAACGCGGTCAATGGCCTCGTTAATGTCACCTTAGATACTTTTTTCCCTGCGAAATACGACTATGCCATGTCAGAAACCCTATGTGAACCCAACGAAGTCTGCAACAACAACGAAATTCTCTTCAAAGGTCTCACGTCCGCCTGGCTCGCCTTCGCCTCCGTTCTCGTCCCGTCGACGTCGTCGCAAATCCTCCCCAAGCTCCAAAGCTCTGCGGAAGCTGCCGCCGAGGCTTGCACTGGAAACAACAACAACACGTGTGGAGTCCGGTGGTATACCAGGGCGTGGGACGGATGGAGTGGTCTTGAGGAGCAGATGAGCGCGCTGAGCGTGTTCTCGTCGAACCTCATCACCGTCAAGAATTCAGCCCCGGTGACCTCTACCACTGGCGGGAATAGCACCAGCAACCCGGCCAGTGGCACAAATGATAAAAACGCACAGGGTCAAACATCGCCGGCCGTAACGACCGGCGACCGCGCAGGTGCAGGCGTCCTGACGGCCGTGTTCGCGTCGGCATGGCTCGGTATGATGATATGGCTAGTACTATGAATTTCCCATTTACTTTCTGTTTTTCAGCGTTCTTACATCTGTTTTCTTGATATTTGTGCATAGTAGATCTTCAAATATAGAGCCGTTCGTGGTCGTGTCCGACGATCAGAATGATTTGCCCCAGTGAAAACGCCCATCTCCCGATGGCCGATGCATTGCCCGAGATTGAGATCAGCGCCGTTGTCCAAGTACCGGTAGCAGTCGTAGGATGGTCCATACTAATGCACTTGGTACATTCGGTGTGGGAGTGTGCTGGTATTGCTTCACCGTCGGATGTCTATACTCGGCATGGCAATATAAGATCCTGAGAACAGTCATCGTTCGTATAGATTGACCGCATCAGACAAACCTACGGAATTCAGCATCCTCCCCAGAAACATATGTGTTGGCCAGTGGCATGTGGATTCGCGCCCTCGTGGACCACTCGGATGTATCTATGAACCCGAGATGCAAGAAGTACTTTTACTTAGGGGCGTACAGGGATATGCGACCATCAAGTCAGGCTCATTAACCCAGCATTGGTTCGAATCATATTCTTCCAGCATTTCCTACACATATTTTCACAAAAATTTATCCCATTGGCTGCTCTGTCGATAGAATGGAAGATGCCAGGTTCTATCTAACAACAGCGAACGCATGGGATCATGATAACTGGGGTTGAAAATTAAGATACGATGCGAGTAATAACTCTACCAACTAGGTCCGAAATTCTCTCATCCAGCTAAAGTATATTCTCGCTTGTCATGCCCCAGGATATTCTAGAGTATGTACAAGTGCAGATAAATATACAGAACAAACTCCTCGCTCCCCCCAACAGCAACTTCTTCCTCCACGATCTGTCTTGACTTCGAGTCTACGTGTGATACTGTATCACTCAGGTCAGGCTCAAGCGGTACCTGAGCTACCCAGTCAGCAAAGAAGCAAACGACTGATGCGAGTCGTCGATGTTCAGTGGCAAGGCTCTACGCCCAAGCTCCGACCAAACTCATGCAGAATGCACCCAGAAAGACCAGAATGCATGCAATCACCCTCTTCTTTCCCCGGAGCACTTTCCAGCTCTCATCACTGAGAAAATCCTCCGACATCAATTCGACCAGCGACGCGAAAATCAGCAAGCCGGCCGAAATGGCATTCATAGTGCCCACCAGGAGCAATCCGACTTCCGAGTTGGGGCTGTACAAAGTGTGCGTGGCGAGGCCGATCGCTTGTCCAAGGGGTGTCCTGTACACATTAGCATGTGTCGGTTGCTTGAAGATCCCGGTGAACTCACGTGCATCCATATGCGAGAGACATGACCCATGGCTGGTAGGCCTTTCGTGGCCAGTTCAGCGACGCAATCCGGGCGCCCAGTGCCAGTCCTTCGAAGCTCTCTATGCACGCATTAGCAAGCCAGCTCTCTCATGTATATATATATATATATAAAGTGGACATACGGTGAAACACAATGGCAATCAAGAGAATGACAAATGAGTTCCCAACAGACACGCTGAGGGACATGCCGATAAACACACTGTGAAAAAGGATTCCCATCTCGAGCAAAAAGACCTGCATCACTGATTTCTTGTCCTGCAATTCTGGCGACAGGCTCAAGGTATCATCGTCGCTGCGCTCGACATCCTGTTCAACAGCTTCCGTCTTTCGTTCCTCCCAGTCCCGTGGAGACTGCTCGGGGGCTGATGGAACCCGGGTGATACCTTCATGATCCTCTCCCATCCCTTTGATCGATCGACTCATGCTGGTAGAACGTCCAACGAGTGGCCCCAGGTCACTCAGGTGTCTGCCATCCAGCATCGTCGCCGGAGCCCGTGGATTGGCGGCCGAATTGGGCGGCTCCGTGATGTCGATTCGAGGCACCTGAGGGCTACTTTGGCGAACCGGCTCGGTTGGTGGTCGGCAGCAATGCCGCGCGGGACTGAACACCATTTCAATCACCGTGACGAGAAAGATGCCACCCAGCGCAATGGCCCCGGGCATCGCCGGGTAGTCCGTGGTCCAGAACTTTGACAGACATTGGTCGCCCAGCGAGGTAAACGCCGTCGGAAGCAAGTGCACAAACGCCGTCGCAATCAACACCCCGGTTCCGAAATGGGTGACGAAGAAGAGAAACGATGGCGGGATGCGCAGACGGGGAAACCAGACGGCAAGAATAGGGAAGGCGCAGGACAACGTCGACACGAACAAGATGATAAACAAGCCCGCGACGTGCAAAGGAAGATTGTACTCGTCGCCATTGACGCCGCCTTCCTCGCAGGTCGACCGTTCAGGGAGACGTCGTGGAGGTGGTTCCAAGTTGACGATTCCGGCACTGCTTGTCGGGTATCGGATGTGGGAGATTACAGTCGATGCGACCGCAACAGACAGCAGCCACAATGACCATTCTTTGGCCGTCTGCCATGTTCGATTCGTATTGTTTGATAGTTTGTTCCCTGAAGTAGCAGCATGGCTACTAATCGGGGAAATGGAGCGTCCTGTGGCCGTTAGCAATATTGTCGCATTCCGCAGCAACGATGACTTTACCTGACAAAGTCAGAGACGCTCCCTGAGGATCAGGTCTTTTCTTCTCTCGTCCTGAATCTCTAGCAGCCGTTATTCCTCCTTCATCCCAACCTGCAAAGGTCACTCCGACCAGCCCCGCGCGGTCCTGCAACTCCCGAGCGTTGGAGATGCCGTTCAGGTCTTGGCGGGTGGTGAGATCGAAGGCGAGATAGGGCGGATTCTGGTTCCAACCGGGGTGAACAAGGTCATCGTCGGTGCGCGAGGGACAGTTCATTGTGTATCAGACTTGTCTAAACGTTGCTGTGGTGTCGTTGTGGTGTTAATGTTGGGATGTTGGAGAGCAACACCTTAAAAGGACCGTGGTGATTCAATCCAGAATGACTAATTCTTGGCACGACAATCTTTAATCTATACAGGAGAAGGCAGATGTATTTTTTATTCTCCTATGCTTTTGTGTCCCGAATTCGCCCGGGGGCTGGCATAGAACGCAGCAAAGTGCACATTTTGCTGTTGTATGGCCGGCTATGTGTGCCATACTCGGTCATGATGATCTATACAAGGGCTGAACTCACACTTGAAGAAACATGACCTCACAAACAGTCTAGCTATTTCGGCATCATTTCTCGCACAGATTGACGCGATGCTGTGGTGTGTATATAATGTGCTATATATTACTATGCGGGTACTTTCCCTGCATGCTGTCGCACGCCTAAACAAGCAATTGCAGCATGAAACTGCCCATCGTCATCCTGGCGACTCTGGCCACCTGCATGGCCAGAGATATCCCCTCCAACTTGCAGCGATTCTACGATACGGTCAAGAGCGCCGGACCCTGCACGAGTGACGGTCTTTTGCAGGACGGCTTCTTCGACCAGGACGATAGCACCGACGAATGGAGTTACTGTGACAGAAACTTCACTGGCCATGGACTCTACATCAAAGGCCCAGGCACGGATCTGGCTAATATGGACATCGATTGCGATGGGGACCAGCAGAATGCCGATCCGCGCTGCCTGGGATCGAGCGACACTCAGCCTGCGACGGCTTTTAGGCGTCAGGTTCAGCAGCTCTCCAACATCACCGATCTGAACGCGTCGATCCACCCTTATGTTGTGTTGGGAAATGTTGGGGATGTGACTTTCGATCCTCGCGATCACGGCATCGAACCGCTTAGCGTGGTGGCTGTTGTCTGCGAAGGCCAGCTGATCTACGGCATCTGGGGCGACATCAACGGGAACGACGGCATGCCTCTCGTGGGCGAAGGGAGTCTCGCACTAGCGACGGCGTGCTTCGGGGATAGCATGAATGGCGACAATGGACACGATGAACCCGATGTGCTGTATCTTGCATTTTCAGGGCGCAATGCCGTGCCGCGAAACGCTAATTGGGCTGCAAGAAATTATGAAGAATTCGAAGCGAGTATCACGGCCCTCGGTGATGCATTAGTGGCCCGAGTGTAATTGAGTTTGCTTTTTTCCCCTGTTCAGCTGGATTTGGTTGGGGGTGAAGTCATGGTTACTTCCTCGGTCATTATTTGTAATTCAGCTAACCGGTTGCAATGATATCACTTGTTGCTTTCGGAAAGACAGTATTGTAGGAATGTGCATGATCTTCGGGGGGATGGACGGGTTTCTCGTCGCTCTATAAATACTCTGTCCCCATCCTCAAGGTCCTTAGATTCCCTAGATCAAGACCAATTGATATACATTATTACCGGTATCCACCATGGGCTACGATTTTACCGTCTTCAAGGGATCCTCCGACGGATCCATCCGCGAAACCACTGCCCACCGCGATGACCTCACCGGAGACCAAGTTCTCGTCGAAATCAGTCATTCCGGTGTCTGCTTCACCGATGTCCACTACCGCAAGGCCGATATGGCTCTAGGCCATGAAGGAGCCGGGTCCGTCGCCGCCGTCGGGCCCAACGTCAAGCACCTCAAAAAGGGAGACCGTGTCGGCTGGGGCTACGAACACAACAGCTGCGAACATTGTCGTCAATGCCTGACTGGCTGGGAAACCTTGTGTTCCGAACGCCAGATGTACGCCAGCGCCAATTTGGACCAGGGTTCGTTCGGCACCCACGCCGTCTGGCGCGAGGCCTTCCTCTTCCGTGTTCCGGACGGTATCAGCAACGAGGATTCGGGCCCCTTGATGTGTGGTGGATCGACGGTGTTCAATGCCCTCCATGTGGCAGAGGTCAAATCCACCGCACGCGTGGGAATTGTCGGCATTGGAGGCCTTGGCCATCTGGCCATCCAGTTCGCGGCCAAGATGGGCTGCCAGGTCATCGTCTTCTCCGGCACGGACAACAAGCGCGAGGAAGCGAAGAAGCTGGGCGCTGCTGAATTCTATTCCACCAAAGGTGCCAAGGAACTGAAGATCGAAAAGCCCGTCGACCATCTGATCGTCACGACCAGCAGCCAGCCCGACTGGAACCTTTACATCCCCGTCTTGGCTCCCGGAGCGAGCATCTCCCCGCTGTCGGTCGCTATGGAGGACTTCAAGTTCCCCTACATGGGCCTTCTGTCAAACGGTCTCCGGGTGTTGGGCTCCATCGTCGCCGCACGAAAGGTGCACATGGATATGCTCGAATTTGCAGCTTTCCACGGCATCAAGCCAATCAGTGTGCGATACCCGATGACGGTCGAAGGTATTCAGGACTGTCTGGATACTTTGGAAGCAGGCAAGATGCGCTACCGGGGTGTTCTCGCTGTTTGATTTATGTCTAGATACCATGGGCAGTACATATAACGATAATGTACCTAACGAGAGAATCGTAACTCATGATCATAAAACTTTATATACATTATGCCACTAATATGTTGTATGGCTTTTGGATTAATGACTATAACGGCCAGTTCCGATTGGAAACCGGCTCGGCATTGCCAATATCAGACTTGTCCTCAATGTCTTGGTCTACCCCCGTCGTGACTGCAATCCCATGCAGCTCGACATCGGTGGCCTGGTGTCCTTCCAGGCCTCTTTGGTAGTTGTAGAACTGATCAGGTGCCATTGCTGTCTCCTTTGCGGATGATCTCACCGTGGTGGTATGGTCCAGTGGTCGCGGATCGAGGTATTTGTGCAGGTTTTCTGGCGGCGTCGGCATGGATCGCCGGTAATACCTGCCACTGGAGCGATGTGAACGTTTGCTATTGCTGGCGGAGCGCATACGGCCCAAAATGCCCTGGAGCAATGGTCTCAACAACGGCAACGAACCAGTGATGATGGCGACGTTGATTTCGAGCACGGTCCAAATGGATTCGAGGGCACTGGACGAGGCCAGGTCGGTGGTGACGAACTTGCGGAACTCGATGAGACGAAGCAAACTGAAGATGCAGACCAGTCCGCCCAAGGAAAAGACAAAAGTCACGGCGAATTTCTGCCTCATAGTGATCTTCAACCGCCAAACCACCGGAATGGGCAGGCACAGGATAAACACATCCTCGACTAATGCCAACGACCCCATGCACTGGAAAAATTCCCGTTGATGCGCCATGCAATGTCCGTTCAGATCCTTGTCGTAGTAATACTGGACGGGCCAGCATTGAAAGATATTGACCAGCAAAGCCGCTAATGCCCAGCAGGTGACGAATACAATCAGGCCCATCGTAAACGCGCGGTAGAAGGTCAACGTTCCGAGCAGACGGCGGAGAAAGACAATAATCGAGATCTTGATAAACGCCATTGATGGCGCCCAGAACTTCTGGATCATCCAGGAACCAAATTGGACGCGTCGACGTTCATCGGGAGGGAGGGTGCTAGTCGGCAAGCCGACGCCATTGAAAGCGGCTGTTTCCGTTAGTCGGTTGGGATCAATATAATAGGGTTGTCCGGAGAATTAGACTGACTGTAAACAACAAAGACCGTAGCACCATAAGAGATCAGTACCCCAATTCCCATAAGCACATCCTCCAGCTGCCATTTCGTTGTCCCTCCCACACGACGAGCATACAGCCGCAAGAAATAGACGATGGTAGCCACACAGGAGCCCACAATGGGCACGATAGTCAGGACGTTTTTCCAATAGGTGTTTTCTTTATACATGATCGATGTCTGATCAATTAAACGAACGGAGTTAGTTGGTGATGGTGATGTTCATGCATTCATTTCATTTCGGCTTCTCTTTTTCTTTTCCCTTTCCTCCCCCTTCTGTGAATTTTTTCTCTGCTCCTAAGGGCGGGGAAGCGAGAGTAAAAATGGTTGCCATTGAGGAACCACAACGCAACAAAGTTTGTTCGTGGGCAATTGTCGGTTGCCTCAGTCTTTTAGCCATGGTTCTATGTAACTTAATACAGGCTTTTGGAGCCAAATATTGGGGCTTGTCTTGGATCCACGCCGCCGAGAATTTGCCTCGAAGCATGAACCCTCCCGGCATAAAGATCTATAATAGAGCTGTGTTATATTGTCTCTGAGTATGCACCGGGCTATTCAGCGTACATAATTCGATCTAGCGGCTCAATCAGATCTGGGGCATAAGAAATACGGCGTATCTAAGATCTCTCCACCACGCTGGCTGAACTTCGGTCCTATCCACTCGGGCTTTTCGACCGGGTCTACGAAAAGTTTATCGGACTCGGAGCAGAGAGAGAGAAGGCGGTTTTCCTGAGGGATTATTTCTTGGTTCCATTTCCTCTCCGTGGCCAGTCGAAAACCCAACTGTAGGCTCAATTTTGGCGCCGGATTGACAACATTCGCCATGAGACCAGCATTTTTTCTCACACTGGCGTCATCCGTTGCCAACGCCGCCAACATATCTTCGTGGTCGGCCCTGAATGCCTCTGTTCACGGTCATCTGCATGAGAACAAGCCATTGTCGCTGTTTTGTTTCTCCAGCTACAATGGCCGTCCGTTCGCGAGCGATGCCGAGAAATGCGCGATCGTCCAGGACAACTACACCTCGCCGGAGCTGCGGGGAGCTGTTCCGAATGGATACATGAACAACCAGGATGAAATGTGCGCATCCAATCCGCGGGACCAGTGCCTGCTCGATAACAACGATCCCTCCAATCTTTCCCTGATTCGGAATTACACCTGTGCCCAGGGCAACGTGCCCGACTATTATATCGACGTGCATGATGCACAAGATGTTATCCAAGCCCTCCGTTTCAGCAACGCCACCGGCGTCCCACTTGTGATCAAGAACACCGGCCACGACTACCTCGGCCGTAGCAGCGGGAAGGGCTCTCTCGCCTTGTGGACGCGCAACCTGAAGAAGCTGCAGTACAATGCCACATTTGTTCCTGCTGGCTGTCCCGCCAATGCCTCGTCCTCTGTCAACAATACCGTCACCACCGGCGCCGGTACCATCTTCGATGAAGTCTATCGCTTCTCCGACCGTCATGGCATGACCTTCATCGGTGGCTACTCTTCCTCCGTTGGCGCCTCGGGTGGCTGGCTTCAGGCCGGTGGTCACTCCGTCCTCTCCCCCGTGTATGGTCTTGGTATCGACCGCGTTGTCGAGTTCAAGCTCGTTACCCCCGATGGCAAGCTGCGCATCGCCAACGCCTGCCAGAACCCCGACCTTTTCTGGGCCCTCCGCGGCGGCGGTGGTGGTACCTTTGGCGTCGTTCTCGAAAGCACCCACCGCGTCGAGCCGAACATGCCTCTCAGCGCGGCATCGATCAAGTTCCCCAAGACCGACAACAATGTCTTGCCCTTCATGGATATCGTCGTGAACAACTCCGTGCGCTGGGCACACGAAGGCTGGGGCGGTCATATCAAGGGCAACTCGCTCATCAACGTCTCGCCTCTCGTATCCGTCCAGCAGGCCAACCAGTCGCTCGCTCAGGTCGCTAACTACGCCCGCTCGCAAAACGGCACCGTCCTGGTCAAGCGCTATCCCTCCTGGCAGGCTTTCTACGACGCCTTTGTCGCGGCCAACGCCGTCAGCGTTGGAAACGTCCACTTCGCAGCCACCCGTCTCATCCCGCAGTCGGTGTTTGCCTCCGCCGACGGCCGTCGCGATCTGATGGACTTCTTCTCCTACCTCGTCTCCTCCGGCGGCGACCCATACATCCCCGTCGTGCCTCCCGTGCTGTACAACGAAACCAACCCTAAGGACACATCTGCCACTCCCGCTTGGCGCAAGTCCATCTGGTCCCTCGGCGCCGGCACCGCTTTCGCCTGGAACAGCACCCTCTCCGAACGCCAGAGCAAGATCGCCCACGCGAACAAGATGACCGCGATGCTGGAGGAGATCACCCCCGGCAGTGGTGCGTATACCAACGAGGCCAACCCCTTCACCGAGGACTGGCAAGAGGCCTGGTGGGGAGAGGAGAACTACCAGAAGTTGCTAGCCATCAAGCACAAGTATGATCCGTATGGATTGATGAATTGCTATAAGTGCATTGGATGGAAGGAGACTGAGGCTCAGGGTGGCTGCTTTTCTGCTCTTCCCTAGAGTATTAATGTACATAATAATACCTATAGACCAAGTTAATTTGCTACATTGATTACTACGTTGATCACGGATCTTAATTCCTCTTGTCTTTGGATATATACATTTTTCCCCCAGTAACAGGCACGTCGACAACTTAAAAGTCTGCACACAGCGGATCCTAATGCCGGGCAAGATATCTAGCTCGGCCATCCTACAGAACGTGTTCCTAGCACCATTTATCAATCAATCCAGCGAAATCCAAATTCGACCCAAGTCGATGCAGGAACCAGGCGAACTCCAGTGTCGAGTATGGACCCCAAACTACTGATCGAAGCGCTGCCAATGCATGGCTGACGAATCCAGAAACAGCGCGGTGGCAATACCAGCCAGAGCTTGATGTTACAATAGTATGAAAGTGTTCAGCATCATATGTTCAGAGTTATCATTCAGCATTACATTACATTACTATAGGATTAAGCCCATTATATACCTCGTATTCCTGAGTCAGATCAATCAAGCAGGCTGCTCAAGCGGTAGCAGAGATCCTACCAGCCCTGGCCTCGATGTCGTCCTTGTGCGGACCTCCTTGGCCGTTCTCAGACTGGCTCTCGTCCTGCTTCTGCTTGACGAACGGAAGAGTCTCAACCTCCATAAGGTGCATGTACCAGAAGTAGACGCTGCAGAATAAAGCACCCCCGACAATGTTTCCAATCAAGGCCGGGATGATACCCTTCCAGATGTATAGCCCGACGCTGATCTCCGGTGCACCAAGGAAGATGGCCATGGGGACGAGAGTCATGTTGGCGACAACGTGATCGAATCCGAGCGAGACGAAACCGAAAATAGGCCACCAGATGCCCATTACCTTCGAGGAGAGATCACGGCCCTGCAAAGCAAAGTAGCAGCCCATACTGACAAGCCAGTTGCAGCCGATACCGCGCAGGAAGATCATGTGGAACTCGGGGGTAACTTGTTTCTTGGTGGCGTACGAGATGACTTCGGACTTGTAGGGATCGGCCGAGAAAACCCCTCCGTCTGCTCCTGTTAGCTTGGAATCGTTGCATTTCTTGGGGGTCAACGTACAGCCAAAGATAAGCGCCATGACAAACAGAGAACCAGCCAGGTTTCCCCAGAACGTCACAAACCAGTGCACCAGCATCCGCCACCAGGACAGCTTGCGGTTCAGAACGGCAACGGTGGTGAACAGGAACGAACTCGTGCACAGGTCGGCACCACAGAGGATAATCATCGCTAATCCATACGGGAAAACCAGCGAGCTGAGGGTACGAATCAATCCTCCAGCATTATCTTGGTACCAGGCGGCGGCATTGGTGCTCAGCAACGTTCCACAAGCAAAAGCCAGCAAACTACCAGCAAAGACAGAGCTGAAGAACACCTTATCTAACCGACTATGACCTTTAAGAGCACCGGTACGACTGACCGAGGCCACAACCTCGTCGGGTGAGAGGGCGTCGAGCATTTTATGTGTATTCAAGGTGTTGTATATTATTCGGTTTCGTTCAACGCTTACAATGGGGAGGAGATTATCGATCGAGACCGGCTCGACTGAAACGTAGGTTCGTGAATCGTAAAAAGGATGAAAAGAAACAAAAAGAGAAAACAAACCGGGTACCAACACCCTTATATCTCTGCCGAGAGCTGCGCCAATGCAACCTGCAAGGTCAGCATTATCTCTGTCCAATGAACATCGCTCCAACCCGACCTCGCAAGCCGAACACACATGGTCTTTTTCGCATTCTGCGTAGATAATCACAGATCGGCGTTCCTAGTTTGGCCCTGAGACTGACTTAGTGCCATTTGATCTCAACACCGACCACAGCGGCTATCGGCCCGGCCTGACAAGTGAGTTAAGTAATGGACGATCATTGGCCCAGCCCAAGTACCGTCCTTGAGCTTTCCCACGGAGCATGAGGACTTTGCCGGGGAAAATTCTTTTCCTTAGCTGTTGCATGCCAGTGGTTGATGATATCCACTGCGCGGCATTTTTCCGTGAACATGTTCGCATCCACTGGGGGCCCCATCTCTCTCGTCCAGGATATCCAAGTGGACCGAAACAGTTCACCGCAAGTTGTGTAAAGAAAGCACAGACTCGGCTTAGAAAGCTTGAAAAAGCTTCTTTTCCAAAGTTGGCCCGGACAACGGACGATAGGATGGGGCAAAGGAGACACTCCGGTGCACCGCGGCTGTCGGTTATATGTTCATATGTGAGTGTAGGAGCACTATGTTGCACTATTCCGGATGGTGTTCCGTATTGCATGAGTAGCATGCGTGGTGGACTGGCCTAACACTGCACAAAGACGATATCGGAATGGTCTGAATTGCCACTCTGAAACTGATCTTAGACATTGCATAACTGCTTGCAGGTAGACTATGACACGGCATGTCTATCTGCTGCACATCGAGTCAGTTCCCTGGTAAAATCTGATCTGGAAACGGCACAACAGCGAGTTATTCCCAGTCAACTATTTGACTGTACTTGTACTCGTGCGATATGCTCTAGAAGTCCACGTCAAACCAGTACTCCACACGAACGAGTGGTTAAGAACTGCTGGCTGGGAGATAGTGTGGACGTTCAGAGCATTTCCTAATTGAGAATCTGTGAAGACTGATTATTGAGCAGCTGCGAGACCGGCTTACAATAGTCCCGAGCAGACAAGTCGGCCAGCGATGGATACCCGGGGGAGTCCGGATATGGTGGATTTGTACGGGGTTAAGAAGTACTGCGTACGGAGTAGATTGTTGCTCATTCCATATAAGTAGTGTGCTCCATAAGATGGTTCTCAAAGCCAGTCCCATCATCCG
Organism: Aspergillus pseudoglaucus; assembly: GCA_039880875.1. Taxonomy (NCBI): domain Eukaryota; kingdom Fungi; phylum Ascomycota; class Eurotiomycetes; order Eurotiales; family Aspergillaceae; genus Aspergillus; species Aspergillus pseudoglaucus. The sequence continues at coordinate 30,780 of JBDODC010000017.1, forward strand.
CTGAAACCACTATCCACATCACTTTCTGTGCAATCCGATGCTCGCGCTTTTCTACGCGGTGCAGACGCCGCTCGCTTTTTTGGACTTTACGTGACACCTTTTTCTCCCTCTCTCGACTAACTCGCTGCAATTGCTTGTCTAATTTTTTCAATTCCTTTTCCAGATCTTCTTGGATCCACAGTTGTCCTTGGTTGGACTCGCCCAGGGGACCCGACAGCCGTTCGGCCGCCCGGGCAGTAGCTTTTGCCTTGGCCATTTCCAACTCGTCGGCTTGCCGATTGAGTTCCCTTTCAACCGACTCGGCTTCGCTGACTTGTTTAGCGACCTTTTCCCGTTTGCCCCGGATTATACTGTTCTGCCTTTCAGAAAAGAACCGTTCCTGCTTCTCCGACGCTTGCTTCAACCAGTTATCGGATGACGGTCTCCCGGGGTCGAAGGTCAGAGGCATCACGTAGTCTTTCAACGCTTCCATCCGTCGTAGCTGCGGATCATATTCCCTCTCCTTTCCCTTGTCTGTGTCGGTGTTGTCCAGATCCTCGAACCGCTCATCCTCCCCGACAGGCCGAAGCTGCAACACAGTCCGCGGAATTCCAGCCGTATGCATCATTTCCCACGTTTTCAAGATCTGCACACAGAGTCCCTTGGGCTTGAACAGTTCCGTATTTGCTAGTCGCAGGTACGCTTCGGTACGCATTTGCGATAGCTTGATGGACCCGTATTCCGCCGCGACCGTGACGCCCAGGCCGACGATTTGTGTTTCCAGCAGCGGCATGAAATTCAACACATTCCCAGACACGCTTATAGCTTGCAGGTATGGATCGGCTAGCCAGACCTCGTTCAGACCGTCCACGAAAGCGATGAAATCGGAGCGAGTGATACCGTGGGAGAGTAGATCGGGCGAGTACGCGCGGGCAAAGGGACGATAGATGCTTCCATGGTATGTCTGCGCGGTTTCTTCCTTTCGTTAACTTCCATGTCTTTGGTATCACTGCTATTGGACTCACGAGGGACGACACATGGCTTGGGCATTCGAGCCGACGGGTCATCGTCGGTCTGGTTATGGATCAAACTGGGCTCCGGTAGCAGCGAATATGGCGGAAGAGGTTCATCTGGCGTGTTTTCACTGCCGATACTATATTGCATGTCGGGGAGTGCATTGTGGACGGCATCGTGATGGTGGTTGTCCATCTCTGTTCGGGCGATGGAGAGAGACGGAGGTATTGCGGCGATAATAATCTCGCTGACTCAGCGCTATCTACGGCTTTCCCGATGTGGATACTATAAGAGTACCTGTATAGAGTACGGAGCACGATACTTCGCCCTGAACGGTGTCTATTATTTCACTTCTCTCTCCACTGTCTAACTCTTCTTTTCCAGCGTTTCCCGCAATGCGTCAACCCACCCGAGCTTTCCCTCCGCGAAGATCTCGCCTCCCGGTTGCATTCGTTGTCCGCCATCGAGGAGGATGGTCCGGATGATGATTCGATCGCCCATGACGGCCTGGTGGTGGTAGATGTGCGAGGTGCAGGCTGGGCAAAAGTAGCAGTGGACGGGGTTTCCGGAGGCGCCGGTGTAGGTGTAGACTCTGGGTTGTCCGGTGAGGATGCGTAGTTGGTCCTGTGGTCGTCATTATCATGGTCATCATCATTATCATTAGTTTCATTATCGTGGTTAGGCTCTTCATGTTCATCATGAGGATGCTCATCATTGCCATGGTCATGATGTTCATGGCCCTCATTTTCATCCTGATTCAGCGGTTACAGGCGTGCAGGGGTGGATGGCTCAATGGGATGTGTCTTACCTTGTGAATGATCTGGTTCATCGAGTATGGCCCTCCTCCCAGTTTCCGACAGGTGTCGCAGTGGCAGAGTATATGCTCCGGGTCGGTAATCTCAGCTGTCCAGACACACGATCCGCAATGGCAGCTGCCGTTGTAGGTGCCGGCGCGCATTGCGGGTTTCTTCGCTGGAGGTCCGAATAGAACACCATCCCGAATGTCTATACAGTTAGCAGGTATATAAGCATCGTAGACTGGGCGACGGTACCGATCACAACTGAATCATCACTGTACCAAGTCAGCGCGAATCGTTCACAAGTTAGACGAGTACCTACATCAACGGCGCTGCATTGCGCGAGAACTCCAAATGCACCGGATCCTCTGTCAGATAGTAATCCAGGTCCGCCTGGTTCTCAAACTCCAGTACAAAGCCATGCGTCAATCCCTTGTTGAATTCTTCCCAACTGCGGTTTTTGCCTGTTCACGGTCAATGCTGGTTTTTCCCTCCATATAGTCCAAAGCTTACCAGCCTTCATGCTCTTCATGTACGGTTGCTCGGTGTCTGGCTTGACACATTTCGATTTCAGCGACATGAAAACATCAAAGTGCTTCTCGAAATTACTCCATGCTATGTCGGGCTTGTACTTGAAAAGCACAATGTGTGTGATCACTTCGGTCATGATGGCTGAATATGTATATCCGGGACACTCAATTTCGCATGCGACAACTCCAATTGACACTCGAACAGCGCGACCTGCCCGGCTTTAAATAATCTCTCTCCGGCCATGATCTCGAGCTCGACTGCTGTCGCGACAGGCACAATTCCATCAGCTCCAATCGCAAAAGCGGCCAGAATTGCTCTTTTAGTTACAAAGGGCAATGCAATGCGGAGGGAGTGGAGCTGAGCTGCCGGGGGAGCGACAATGCAGGGAAGTATTCCCCGCGACAACCCCAGAGCTTGTCCAAAAGAGAAAGAGACCAATAATGCAGAACGCGGGGGACAGACAAGAAGAGAGGTCAAGGATTCAGCTCTCGGTCGAGGACGCTTTATATATCTATAGCGCCGAAATAGCCACCAAGGTATCCATCTACATCTAATGGTCGATATCTGGAGATTCAATAGAAAAAACGTTGACTTCATTATGCAGGTAGACCACAAGGGTATTAATCTAGATTCACATGCAATTCAAAGAGAAAACCTAACCGAAAGTCGTAACAAGCGTAGCTCATATAAGTCATAAACATTCCCAGTCTGGCTGGTGCTGTTCACCATCCTTCTCGTCGCCAGCCCCTTGTGCGAGTCGATACACCGCATTCAAGTACACGCTGCTGGATTGCATGCACTGCTCACCTGCCCAACGCGTCTCTTCAGATTCCCGGAAAAGCGCATGAGTTTCCTGCGGGAGAAGCACCCTCATCCTCAGTGCGGCAAGCCGAATCACTTGCAAAACTCCCCGAGCCAGGGCGAAATAACGACCAAAGTCCTGCGCAACAGTACACAACGTGACAAACGCGCGGCTATTCTCCGGAAATTCCAATCCTTCAAGTATCGACAGACAACCAACCGCCACACATTGTATCGTCGACTGGTGCATGCGTTCGACGCCCCATTGTTGACGGTGGATGTCAAACAAAGCGGCAATGCGCCGAGTGGTAGCAAACCGACGGTCTTGGTATTCCTCCACGCTTACATAGTCTTCATTTCTGTGGGCTTGCGATCGGAGGGAATTGTAAAGCTGTGTGCACGCTGTATAATAAAACAAGCTAGAAATATTTGTCAGTACACGAAACGGAACAGCCGACTAGTACAAGGAAGTGAACGTACTGTAGAGACAATATAGGCGGTACTGTTATCTCCTGCACACGCAGACAATCCGGCAGATTGGCATACCAGCCTTGGAGCTGGCGCTCGATATTGCTGCCAATGGCCGACACCTGTGATGGCGAAGGTTTATTCTCCGAGTCGAAAAATGTCCGGGTAATGTTGACCATTATGCAACACAAATCGCACCACCAGTGAAAGGAACATGATAAATGGCTTGGTATCGGGTCCATTTGCTTGGGGTATGGTGTCCAGCTTTCGCTCGCTTTCTCGTGGTTCATCAAAGGTCGGAGGCGTTGTGGAGGTTCCATGTCGACGTGCCTGAGTGCGCACAGGTTGACCGTGCTAGGAAATTCAGCTTTCTTTTTCGCACATTTTCATCAGAAGAAAGATGTAGACTTACCAGCAGACATTGAAAACACCCCACAGCGTCTCATTGATGGCATCCTCCACGATCCGTATTGATTCCTGGTTTGTCGGTCGGTAAGGATGTGATACTTCATATTCTTTGGCTGCCCGGATGGCCATATCCAGATACATCCATCCAATGTGGCCTTTTCCTGTCATTGCAATGCTGATACACGGGTTAGCCACCATAGCTGTCGAACATACAGCCACACAACCCACCGTACAAATAAGGTGGTTAGACCCTGTACTGTCGGGAGGCTGACTTGTTCCTCCTCCTCCTCAAGCAAACGCAACGCTTCCTCGTGAAAATGGTCACCTCTGGATATCATCTCGCCCGGAACCGTGAACACCTCGCAATAGTCCGAATAAAGCTGCAACCCCGAATAAAGAACGAGTTTCATCCGTCAGTCTCCATCATGTCTGTTTACAAAGTAGTCATAATTGCATACACTCATCTCTGCGAGAATGGCATTCACCAAAAATGGCGAACAGAACTCACAGTCCAGATTACCAGCCTGCATGTCCTGGATGAAAAGGTCCCGGTTGACCCAACGAAACCAGGGATGACTCCAGGCGAGCCAGATCGAGACCAGATGTGACACCAAATCGTCGTCGTCGGTCACGGTCGTCCAAGGCTTTGCAGGAACACGGTAGGTGGGAACGTCGGCTAAACGCTGGATGGGCATCACGCATCGACGCGCAAAAATGTGGGATTCTTCTTTCGGTATCTGTGCAAGGTGGTTCTGGGTTTCGACGATTTCGGACATCCTTTCCAGCTCCTCCGGGGAGAACTGCCGTTCGAGGAAGAAGCGAATTTCACCGAGGGACGCGTTGCTATGGATCAAGTTGATCAGCTGGCAGGTGCGTACATTTTGGCCGTCCTTCTTTAGGGTTTCAATTAGGTCTAACAACAGGCTTTCGGCATCTTCGAGCTGCTCAATCTTGCGCTCCATGGCACCTTTACGGCGCATGTCGCCCAGCTCGTTCGTTTGGCATCCGATGCCGTTGATGACACAGTAATCGCATGGAGGGCCTCCACGACACTGACCCCGTCAGAATAAGCCGTAGCAGGGGCCCGGGGGCCCCGAGGGGGGGGGAGGAGAAAAAGAAAACAGGGTCATACCTTGAGTTTCTTCTGCTTACATGTCTCGCAAGCTGTTGTTTTGTGCTTTCGAAGGGGCAGAGAAGTCTCTTCGGATGGGCCCTGGCCTGATGGGGGATGTTCGAAAGGCGAAGCAGTCAAACTTGCGTCTCGGCCGCCTGGGGGAGCTGGAGCAATCGGTCGTGGAGGCCACGGCCGGAGTGGATCGGACATCAAGAGGGGAGGGCGTAGTGCTATTGATATTTTCGTTGTAAAGGGAACATAACAAACTTTCGACATAGATTATACCCATGTACGTGTATTGAAACCCTCTTCTTTTCCCCTTCTTCGCCCTTATCCAGCCAGCCGATACCCTGGTACAAATCTTCTCTCGATGCAGGTGGACCAGCATATGGTACCGGACTGCCAATCAGCAACCAACCGCACTCAACTATGCGCCGCGGTACTAATGAATCATCCTCCACTGTGATCTGTGGATGCGCCCATTCTGGTCATGGCCTTTTGTTTGCTGGCTCTCGCCTCCGACAGGCGGGCGCTCGGCAAGTGGCCAATAAGGATAGGAATATGTTAGGGGGAAATACATCCCCTCAATAGTGTCCAATATTATTGGCTGTCCGGATCGCATCAGAGGAGGTAACTGGGCAGCCTTGGGAAGTGCTTTTGGTCACACGGGGTTAGCCCCGTATCGGGACTTGTTGGACCTCTCCCGGGCGCGCTCCGGGATGCATAATGCTTTCCTAGTTGTTATAGACAAGAATAGCACTTTTAACAACACCATTCTTTGGCGTCTTGTCATTTGCCATTCACGTGGGACGTCCCTCAGGTTTCCCGGAAGTGGTGCCCATGGGTCTGCTATTTGCCACACCTTGTGCCTTAAGCTTAAATCCTCGCACAGGAAAGCACTGGCTTTTGCGAGACAAATCGAACGCCAGGGGCAAACCTTTGGCCACCGTAAGTATATCAAATAAAAATAACAAAAGAAAGAAGAAGCCGCTCTTCAAACCCTGATCTGACATGTGCGTACTTGTCCGCAGCACATCTCCTTCCGCCATGCACCCTCTTGCTGCAAACTCCGATATACGAGACATTCCGAATTCGATCGACATCTTTTGTGCTTGATGCGTCCAAGTATGGCGACATTGGTATACGAGATACGTCCTTGTCCAGTCAGTACCCGCTTGCTGACTGCTGTGACATCAGACCAGAGCCGGTGCACCGCAGCATTGCCTTGATTTTTAATCTTATATCGTCATTGACCTAGGGTGGCTTGTGGCAAACATTCACATCCGTTTCATGAGATCCGGTGCCCATCCTGTCAGCGCTAATTGGCGACATCCGAATTTCGTAGGCCTCGCGCCGTGTCGTGTCATCGACCCGAGAAGATAACCCTTCGTGGATTTCACCGAAACTGATTTATCTTGACGCAATGAATACCTTCGTGAATGGCAAGAAGCACCCTATCAAGAAAGATCATTTTTGCAGATGCTCATGCAGCAGTGCTTCCATGTTTTCTAAGCATTGCTAGTCCCGTGAATACCATAACGGCAACCTCGCCGATACGCACTCGTCTATGAATAATATTTGCCTACGCAGACTTATGTCTGGAAGGGTCTCCAATCGAATTGTCAAAAGTCTCGCATGGAATGCACTGTTGCGAGGCTCGAGGTCGTGTCGCCAAGGTGCAGTGTGTTTTGGACTGTTGTTCCCTGTGTTGCGAGTTCTAAATCGGTCTGGCCCCGGCAAACAGGGAAGCTTTGGGTGCGATACATTATCCGGGATAGGACGATCGTCAAGGGTCTCGGATAGCTAGGCAAGAGTCACTTTTCGCAGTATGACCGAAACCAACAATGCGCAGAATCACGGGAAAGCGGTCGACGAATGAAAGAACCAGCAACTTCTTCTGAGAGTCAATTGAGTTAGCAAGTATTCGGGCAAAGGTCTTCATGGAAGAGAAAAGTACCAGAAACCTTCTCTCCAACCCGATTGTGATTCTCTCAGGGCGCGGCAACCCCTTCGGAGGAGTCCACTTTAGACCGTTAGGTCTAGACTGGCGATATCCACGTCCTCATGGATATGTTCACTTACCATGATAAACCGTGACATTGGGAAGCAATTGAAGTGTGCGTATGCTTCTTCGTGTGTCGCAAAAAGGAAGTCCTCTGTGCAGGACTGTCGCATCAAACGAAATGTGACCTTAAGAGACCACTTCTTCCCAATTTCCGTCAGTGCCAGGGAATGACTTTCCCGTGGTAGGTATGGAGACCTAGCACTGATTCGCCCGGAAATATCAAGCGAGTCCAATTAATCGAGCCAGTGGCGGGGTGGCTACCACGCAAATGGGCCGCCAACCCAGCCTTTTTAAATCTCATGGCATGTCTGGTGAGGAATTGTGAGATCATAAAGATGCAGTCAAAGGTCTTCCCGAACCAGACAGCCCATCACTCTGGCAGTGCAGGCCCGAATCCGTACTTGTGCTGCACTTCTCTACTGCCGTTGTATGCTAACTGTCGGATGCGTTGACAGATACGGAGAATGCTATCTAGACAGGCAGGTAATGAGGCGAGAAACTAAGACGCAGTAGATTCATTTCGTCTTCACTCACTCGACCCTCGACCTCTGCAAGCCCGCCGTCGCCCAATTAAATACACAACTATACCAGGGGCATTCAGCATGTGCAACTGCAGACAGCGTGGAATCCATGTAGTTCTGGTCTACCGTAGCATTCGCCACCACTGATACACCGTGCATTGAAGATTGAGTTGCTTGATAGCACTACGGACTACGCATAGAGAATTCTGCATAGACCTCGAAATTCAGCAAAAATGCCTTGTGTATGCCCCAATGTGGTTGTACGATGTTTTATGCTGTGCATGGTTAAGACGAATAATGACTAATCATTTATAACGCACACCAGCTCTTGCCTATTCGGGACAGCTACTCAGGTACCGCCCGCAATCGATTGGCTTATTACTCACCGCCTCCACATACTGCCAGCCTTTCTGTTTCCGGATACGATCCATCGGCTCGAGTTCTCTGCTTCGCAGCCGTCACTACACTACGAGACCCCCAGGGACCGTCAATAGCATCCAGCACTGCACCCAGAAAACGATTTAGATCGCTCTCCTCCAAGTTAGCTACTCCATCCTGCCGTGAATCGGCTGGTCTACAGGTACCTGGACAACCGCGCAGACCGTCGCAACATCTGCTAACCGGATTTCTGATCCTCAGACAATGCGCGTCCCCGACGATATCGCTCAAGAAGCCGAAGAACCCCGAAAGCGCACCAGAGTCGGCTCCGCCAACCGCCAATGCTATGACTGGATGGTCATCACCGGAAACTGCCACTACGCGCGAGATCAAGCCTCGTTCAAGACATACCGGCCCGTATCGCGACAAATAAAAAGCAACATCTTCAATCCCTTCGACGAACTACAAGTGGCAGGGGTGGGAACGGTGGAATTGGAGCTCTGCAAGAGTCCCCAGGACCTTGGCTCGCATACTGTTGTCCTGGAGAATGTGCTGCATATCCCCGAGGCGGTTTGCAATGGTTTCAGTCCGTTACTGTACGGCACTAGCATGTCGTGCAATGAGGATTGCTGGGTGGGTGGTGATACCATGGGGAACCCAGTCTGGTTCAGCACACCGTTTGCCGGAGGGACCAAGTTAGCCCTCGCAGGCAATCCGCAAGGAGAGTCTGAAATGATCCAAGGGCGCTACTATACGCTCTGTTTACGTGTTAGTCCGGAAGAGTGGCAGTCGATATTGACACCGGACGATGGCTATATGAATGGGATGGAGCCATGATGCTATCCGTTTGGGTGTCTGTATGTGTATGTAATGTAAAATAGCACGAATTTGATGTCTATCACAGCTTGATCTGACCTGACCATAGCCGATAGTTCTCAGTCGACAATGACTCGATGGGAGCGGCCCAAAATGCTCTATATACTTACCATGTATTCGTCAATCAACGCTGGTATAGTTCCGTAATGGGTATATCGAACAAAGGAAAAAAGAAAGCTCATGTATCCCGCCTGTGTCCAGCCTGAATCGACCGCCAACCATATAACGCCGATACTATTTTAACCCAAACAAACGAAAGGAAAGTTGTTTCTATCTGTTTCAAACCATAGTTCTCGTCTTACTCTGAACGATGGTCTCATGGACCACCTTGATCCCGTCCTGACTGCGCTGACTTGCCGCCTCCCAATCCTGATCATGCATATTCGACTCGCAAGTAGGCGGGTGCTGTCTGGATGTCGGCAGGATCATCTGCTCGTCATTGTTCATGGTATTGACCCACTGGCTTTCACCAGGGAGGGAGAGCGGGTGGCGGAACTTCTTGCGGCGGCTCTGGTTCGACTTGTCGGTGTGGTACCGGTTCCCGCTCAGAGGATAGGAGAGGTTATCAGAGGTGCCGCCACCAAAGGACGATAGGTATCCGTTGGCACGGCGGGCAACGCGGCGGACAACGGGGTAGATCATGGGGACGTTTCCGATGACGACGGCGGCGAAGGTTTCTCGGCAGGCCCAGCTACCGGCTTGTTGGGCGCCATTGGCACCGGCCTGGTTTGTTAATTTGCGAATAGTGAAGGGTCAAGACGAGAAGAGACTTACTGTGACGATCAACACACAGCGCAGGATACCAGCGGCCATGACGAAGAAACCGCCGCTAAAGAGGACGAGAAGTTCACACTTTTCCCACCAGGGGAGACGAGCTTTGAAGAGCATCGGAGCAGGAATGCTGATGAGGTACAGATCCGTGGCAACGTTGAGAGCGACAGTCACGAAGACGTCGATTGAAGAGACGGCAGGCTGGCAGTAGTCTGCGCATGTCAGAAACGATCAATTGGAAGGGATACGGCTGCCATACTGCCTGGGTCGGGATATATTTGCCAGTTCTTATGCATGGGATGGCACCCAAAGAGAATAGAACAGATGACAGCGATATACGTGACGCCAATGAAAACATAGGCCAGGCGCACACGGAGTTGCATGTTCATCAATCCAGAACTAAAGAGTCAGCATCGTCGTCACCTCTACATCCTGGTCAAAACTCACGTCAGACGGGAATAAAACACTGCCATGCAGGTCTTGAGCAGCCATAACAACAGCGTATACAACGACCAACCCATAACCTGCGTTTTCGAGCCCCCCACACGCAAAAAGAACTCCTCTGAGTCCGGACTGAGGGCGAGCCGTTGGGCGTCCGTCATAGAATTATTCGCGAGGCCTTTCCATTTCGCCCCGACGGAATATGCAGCACCGGTCTCAAGGCCATAGACCACGGCCGCCAGCGGCATGAGATAGTCATCAACTTGAAAGTTGCGGATACCCACCATAGACAACCGGGCACCGGTGCGTATCACAATGACTACAACAGCCAAGCTAAGAAGGGTAAACGCCTCGATGGTGAAGTTATCGGCCATGATGAAATCAACCTGACAGCAGCAACAAACAACGGGCGTATACAAAAGAGCGACATTGAAAGAGCGTTTCGAAACTTAAACTACGCGCTCAAAGGCAGGGGAAATTTACGGAAATATAACCGCTGCAGAAAGTCCAACAGACCCGTCTGGATGGGACGCCGGAAATGACATATAAACGGTGCTGATCTTGGTGGAGTTGTAGCAGAAACAACTAGGGCGAAGAAATTCTGATAGCCCGCGGGGGCTATCACAAAAGCCCAGGGCCTAGGAGCAGAACCGGATGATGAACCGGTGGCCATATCAGGGAGGACGAAAGGCAAGGAATAAGCAAGCATGTCTGATTTTTCATATGTTATCCTTTTTTTTTTTTTCTTTTTTCCGCTAGCAGATGTGCATTATTCCCATAGAGTGCTTGGTAAACGAAGTACCATGGCCAGACCCACGCCACCGAGTGACAGAAGTTAAGCCAAACTTAGAAAGAGCATGCCGAGCGAGAATCGACAAACCGAAACGATCATCAGGTTGGAATCTCATCCGACTGACCCGCCATTCTGGCATTGGGGCGTTATATATCGATCGGCGTGAGTATGAACAGCAACTACTGGATGAATGGGCCAGCAACAGGTCTGACAGGTATGAAAAATTTTTGCAGTTCCATGAACTGACTAGTGTCGGACCCAACATGGAGGCTAGAAGAGGAAGCAAGGGAACGGATGCTTTCCGGTACTGGTCCCGGCAGTGCTGGGGACGTTCCCCTTCCAATAGTACAGAGTACTATTCTTGCCAGGTCTGAAACACCTTCTTATTAAAGGTCGGCTGTCGGCGGTTTGACAGCGGGACTGGGTTCGGGACGCATTGACTTTGACTGTGCTATCTATTTGTATGTACTCTGCACATACCCCATACATGCCACCATTCCTCTGGTATTCCATTGGTTCATCATATCCGTCAGCTTATGCACAAAAATGTTTGTACTATGGAGTACAGATATGTACATCACTCATGGAGAGCATCCGGGTGATGTACCTTTTTCCAGTTCACATCTCAAGGCACCAGACCCAACGGGGAACTGGCACAAATGGTCCAACAGACCCACCGGCCGTTACTGGCTTGCCGGAAATAAATTCTCGCCAAATCAGGGAGAAAAGAGAGTGCGCCGTCGAACTTTATTCTGCCCAGACGGTTCTTATTCCCCGGGCCGTTTGTTCGCTCGCCTGTCATACTGTTTTGGTGAGAATCCGTGTTGTCTGACCATAATGGATGGTACTTCGTACTTCCGGATTTCTCATTAGTCCAGTCCAGAATCAGGATATGCGGCATGATGGGAAATAACGGCCAAGTAAAAATAAAACCAGGGATTTCTTCTCATATCTTTTTTTCTCCTGAAGAAGCAGAACATTTTGGCATGCATCGTTTTATGCTCCGAACATTGTACACTTGATATTCGGTACCATGGAAACAGTTGATCTGGTAGTCGTCGGCGCCGGTAAGCACTCGGTTATCTTCGCCTCTATTCCTTGGGCGTACTGACGGATTCAGGCTGGAGTGGTCTTGCAGCCATCAAAACCTATTGCGACGTCAACCCATCCAGCAATGTTCTCCTCCTCGAGTCCGCGTCGTCCATCGGTGGCGTTTGGGCCAAGCACCGCTTGTACAAAGGTCTAAAATCCAACAACATGCTGGGCACCTACGAATTCAGCGATTTCCCCATGACCGAAGAGGCCTTTGGTGTCAAACCCGGCGAACACATCCCCGGCCATGTCATCCAGACGTACATGGAAAAGTACGCCGAGCACTTTGGCTTCACCGATCGCATTCGCCTCGAGACGTACGTGCGCAGCGCCGAGCACCGTCCGGGTGGGACATGGCTGTTGACCACAGCGTCGCAGAGGGATAGCAATACAGAACAGACAATAGTGGCCAGGAAGTTGATCGTGGCAACGGGTATCACGTCGCAGGCATACCTTCCCAGCTTCCAGGGACAGGATAACTTTGGCGCTCCTTTATTCCATTGTCGCGACCTGCTCGAGCATGAGTCGGAGGTGCTGCGGCCTGGGAAGAAGGCGATGGTTTTTGGAGGCACCAAGTCCGCCTGGGATGCCGTGTATGCCTGCGCGACGTCGGGGATGCAGGTCGACTGGGTGATTCGCGAGTCTGGCCATGGACCTAACTGGATGGCGCCGCCGTACGTGACGCCGCTGAAGAAGTGGCTGGAGAAGCTTGTGACTACGCGGTTCTTGACATGGTTCAGTCCGTGCATCTGGGGCGACGCAGATGGCTTCAATGGTGTGCGGTCATTCTTGCACGGTACCTGGCTAGGGCGCAAGATGGTTGACTCGTTCTGGTCCACCTTGGCGAGCGATGTCGTCCAGCTCAACGGCTACAATGAGCATCCCGAAGTGAAGAAGCTGAAGCCGTGGATCAGTCCGTTCTGGATTGCTTCGTCACTGAGTATCCTCAACTACCCGACTGACTTCTTTGATATGGTGCGCGACGGCACGGTGCGCATTCACGTCGCCGATATTGATCATCTGTCGCGCAACTCGGTACACCTGGCCAACGGCACTGTGCTGGACGACATAACGGCGCTTGTCTGCGCAACGGGCTGGAAGGCAACGCCCAACATGCAATTCCTGCCGGTTGGCATCGACCGGGACTTGGGCTTCCCATGGAGCGAGGACTCGATGGATGAAGTGCTGGTGCGCAGAGCCGATGAGGAGATTCTGAAGCAGTTCCCCAAGCTGCGGAACCAGCCCACACCCAACCCGCAGTATCGCCCATTGTCGGACGATGCGCCAGCGACAGCAACCCATCCCTTCCGTCTGACGCGCTTCATCGTGCCTCCGTCGCTGATGCATGAGCGCTCTGTCGCCTTTATGGGTGTGACCATGACCATCAACACAACCATGATCGCGCAAACCCAAGCACTCTGGATCGCAGCTTACTTTGACGGCAAACTCGACGTGAACCCTACTGTTTCATGTCCACCAGATGTGCGCGAGCTGCTGGCCTCAGCCAAGGTCTCCGAGTCCAAGGAGCCAATCGCCAAAGAGAATGTCCCGGACCAGGACGAAGAGCAAGATTCCAATCTCGATCTCATCTGGGAGACAGCGCTACACAGTGAATTCGGTAAATACCGCTACCCCGGCGGTTTCGGACGCCGCAATCCGGACTTTGTCTTTGACGCGCTGCCATATGTGGACATGCTCCTCCGGGACCTGGGTCTGGAGACAAACCGTAAGGGAGGTGCTTTGGCCCAGTGTTTTGCCCCGTATGGTGTGGAAGATTATCGGGGATTGGTGGACGAATGGAAGAGAAAGAATGATACCCTATCTGTATAGTCAGAACACGCTCCGTTAGCATAGCGTAATATTAATTAAGCGTTTGGTTCGTTTATGCAGAGCACTGGACATGACTCGCATGGATGTGATAGCTCCAGTTGATGTATCAAATTGATATTGGACATGGCGTACAGTTTCACAATTATTTTATTTCCACATGGCTGATCATGAAGAGTAAGCTTAACCATGCCTCGGGATGAAGTTACTTGTATTATGCACATACAGGTTGTTCATGGAGAAGAAGTGCTTTCGAGATTGTAGCTCGCCTTCCGTTTTGGGAACGCGTCTTCTGTCTCATCTCTATTCGGGATTGAAGGTACACTAGACACTCGCCATGTCTACTACCGCTGTTGAGTCTCTGCATTTCCTGAGCGACAGGCTTTGCTATCAGCGATTTTCGTACTGCTTAGTAGTCAGTACTGAGTACAAGTACCATCTTACATCTTACCCCCGAACCAGTCCCTGAACGATCAACATCGGATCGCTTACAAAAGTTTTAACACAGCTCTCTTTGACTCCGTGATTGTTAAACTACACAGCGACGGGAATCCGCGAACCGGAAGCGAATCCTGATGTTTCTGGGATCGAAGTCGCTTGCTTGAACAATAACAGAGTCCACGGATTCTGATAGGATTCATTGCTACTGCTTGGATAAGCTTTATCGCTATGGTCTTCTACTACATCGCTATGCCACAGGAATCGGACAATGTGCTGGATAGGTCGATACACGAGATCATACATAAGATCTTCAAAAGAGTATCATCATCGGGTTGGGCTTCAGCTTCAGAGGCTGTACATACTGCCACTGACAAATTACTGCAATGCCATTAATGGTCTGTGACTCAGGCTGCGCTATCATTGAATGACCAACTGCTAGTTACTGGGCTTACATTCATCATCAGTGGTTATTACCCGGCTCAATGCGGACTGTCAACCTACCATTGGGTGATCATAACAAGGCTTGTCTGATTTGCTTCGGCCACGCATATTTCACGTTTTATTTGTCTGGAGAAATACTTCGAAAAACACTGCTATATCTGGTTCGCAAGGGTATGTCTTGATGACCGGGCTCGCCATCATACTTGCGGTGAGAATTGCCTTCAATGGAAATGAGGCGTATCCTGAGCAACCCATTGACTGCAGCTTTTACAACTATAGTTATCGCCTTGACTTGGAAACAGGATGGATGGAATACCCTCATTTCCGAAACCATGCTCGTTGGCGGACTTGTCGTACGACTGATACGGATGTTCTTGATCACTAGAAGATTCTGCAGCTCCTTTTTCCAGGTGCTCATAAGGCTATGACAGACAGTTCTGGTTTGGTGTAGTGGTGAAGCCCAGAAGTGGTGCTGCTGTTTTCAAGCTATTTTCCTGCCACTCGTGATTTTTGCCTTGGTTGTCTCTGTCTCTTTCCAAAATTTATTCGACTTTGCGCGTCCCCGAACGTTCGGTGTAAGTCGATATTATACTGAAACTGGATCAGGTTTTAACTGACGACCAGCCATTGTGGCTATCATTTTCACTAATGTGGGGAACGATTCAACTTTCCATCTACCGTCATTGGTAAGGAGTCGTATCCGGCCTTCGAACCAAGAGAATGAAGATGAAGACATATTTGAAGAGTATACTTGGAGCTTTGGTCAACTAGTGTCAGTCTTCATGCTTCTAGTCGCTCTTCTGCTGATGGTGGAGGGGTGTTCTGGTAAAACTCAGATCCGAGGTGACTGCTATGTTATTGCTAATTGTCCATTGCAGATACAATCTATAAACACAAAACCGGGTACAAGAATAATGATCGCTCTTACAGCAACCTCGTGCTACATACTAGGTTTCGAGTTGAGCTCCGTGGACTACAATAAAGACACCCGTCTTCCGCAAGGTCAAGCAAACCAGAACACCGTTGTGCCCTCTCAGATTATGGTGGCACATGGCTTGTCGTTGCCTATGCAAATCTCAGCCGAACCGCTACTTAGTCGAGCTTCAAGCCTTTGCCAAAGGCAGTTTCAGAGTGAACCGAGGTATGTGGACAATATGCAACTTGCCCATGGCTGCAATAACTGGAGTGGCATGCTTTGTCTTCACCAATAGCCGAGATCATTATGAGGAATCTGATTCTATTATCGGCGTTGCATTGGTGCTATTCATGATTTTACCTTTGCTTGCCTGTTTGACCTTTATTCCCTTATGTGGAGTATTGGACAGCCTTGTTCCAAAACAGCTACCCCAACAGCATCCTCTATTTGTTGTCAGGCTTGCAATTGATCCTTGAAAGACGTACCGAGTCTTGCAATATATTAATATCCTATACTGTCCTATCTCCGGTATTGGTTATGGTATCATCTACGTGGTCCGTGTAGATCTGGCATCAATGACCCCCATATTTACTTGAGGTGGATTTGTTTGTTCACTGATCCTGATCGCATCACTTATGGCCCCAGTCTCCATCTGCAGACAGTTCTACTCACGGGAAACGGTCGAGGTGATCTGACTTCGATGCTTCTGTACCTACATCTCTTGAATACGGGCTTTTCGGATCTGACACTTATCATGTCTTGTTGTCTATTTCCGTATTTAGCCTGACAATCTTACGCTATCATTCCTTAATGCTCCTATGTCGTGTCTATTGCGCTCTCTCATGCGTACGTGACTTATCAGATGGAATATTATTGCATCCCTGGTAGATTTCTGACTGATATGCTAACACTGACCCATAGTCTGGGGTATCAGGAACACATCCGACTGCGCCCTATGGCGAGTCATGGCGAGATTGCCGAAACGAGGTCTCGTCAATGGCTTACAGTAGACTTCAATGGCAATCGAGCATAGCATAAATCACTGATATTATCATGCAATAATTACATAACCCGGTCTATAAACGAAGGACTATAACAACCCATGTACAAAGCAAGCCGTAAGAAATGCCCGAGAATGCCTCCGCGTAACCCCAATGTAACCAACCAACGCCGATAAAAAAGAACGAAGCCGACCATACATTATTCATGTTCCCGTTTGACGACTGGGCCGTCTTTACCGCATCCTTTGACTAGAAGGTGGCGCTGCAAACGTTAGCTTTTATCCATTTTCCTGAGAGTAGAAGCAGACAAGCACACCTTTAATGCATCCTTGCGCGAGAAGCTCTTATCACAATGCGTACACGGAAACGGTTTAACAGAGAGATGGATTCGCTTATGTCGCTTGAGATCATGGTTCCGATTAAAGCTCTGTGGGCACTGATCGCACTTGAACGGTCGATCTTGGGTCGGCCCGCCCAGGCCCGATCCCGCGCCTGGAAGATGTGGAGATGACGACGAAGGCCCTTGGTACATTCTCGCGACGTGGCCGCTGTTGAACCCGGGAAGGATACCGGCAGCTGAGGCCATATTGCCCAAAACGGCCATATGGCCGCCTGGATTGTGGATGTTGGTCCGGATGGGGCCGTTCATGGCCGGGAGGGAATAGGAGGGCCATGGTTGCCGAGGGGGGTAGACGAGGGAATTCATGGAGGCCGGCGAGGACATGGACGAGGAGAAAGAGGAAGACGAGGAGGAAGAAGAGCCTAGTGAGTTTTCAGCTGAGAGTGGCTGTTGCGGTTGGGCGGCGGAGAAAGACGGCACGAGCGACGGGATCTCGTACGGCTGAGAGGGCGCGAGATTGGAGTTTACGTTCGAGTCAGTGATCGCATTGGGATTCGGTGCTTGGTATAGATTCCACGCATCCTGAAGATATCCATGGGTACCATTGTTGACCGGCCACGAGGGTTGCGCCGGCGCTCCGGTCCAATATGATGCTGCAGTGGTGGTGTTCGGGGCTGTCGATACGGGAGACACGAAATGACTGGTGGGATGCGAAGTCGCGGCCAGAGACTGCGATGGATAAGAAGAAAAAGCATTCGGAGGGAGTAACTGAGTAGTCAGCGCATCGAGAGTGGTCATGCTGGATTGACTGTTTGGAAAGGATTGCGAAATCGACGTGTTATGGACAGTTGTTCTGATAATGAGTGTGGAATGGAGGTCATCCAGGCATGTCGGAGCCCAACACAAACGGAAAAGGAAGTCCAAATAAGAGGGGAGGGAGCGATAAAGACCGATAAAGATTAAAAGCAATAATGATATTTTAGTTAAAAAAAAATGCAGACCGGACAATTGAAAACGCCTGGGTCCCTGGAATATATAAAGCGTCCGGCGCCTCGAGACCACAGACAGATGTCAATTGTCGATCCAGAGGCGATCTGGTTCTTGATCTACTAAAAGAGACATCTCGAAATGGGAAAAGAAAGGAAATAAAAGGAGGGCTCCTTGCATGGAGGAAGTCCGAGTGTGCGTATGTGCAGTGCATCGGGCATTCGAATAAAGAATACGGCCATGGGCGCTGTTAGGATTGGCCGGGGAGACAAAGAGCAAACAAACCTTGTTGATGTGATCAGTCGAGTCTTTTACCGAGTCATGCCATGATATATCCAGTTAGTATGTCAGTATGCTGGTGCAATATGTTGGTGCAGTTATGTATATTGTGCATTGAGAGTAAGCACTGTGTACTCGTTTCTAGCCCCGGATGCATGCCTTCTACCTCCTTCCTGTTCCATATTTGTACTTGTATGTCCTTCTCTTCTCTATCCCTGGTACTCCGTATATTCTCGATGCTACTATGCTACTATGCTACTATGTTCTATGCTCGGTAATGCACTGCCGAATGTATCTCCGATGACGTCGCCGCGGGGTTCTTAAATAATCCTCTTAACTTCCTCATTCTCCTCTCTCTCCTCTCTCTCTCACTACGACTCATCTGGTCAATTGAATACAGTGCGTCTCTCTTCAGCCATTGAAACTATGCATTCACTTATGAGATACAGGCAGCTTCTAGCAACCCCTCTGCGCAAGTCTTTCGCGCCCATTACCGCTCGTCCTACTTTCAAACCGTTCTTCTGTGTTCGTCCGATCCATTGCTCTTCTGCCATGTCCGGTGCCAGCAAGGCTTGCTGCCAGATCCCCCCTATTGTCGCCCAGGGATACCAGGGCAAGGGTGAATACAAGACCATCAATGGCTTGAAGACGTGTAAGAGGCATATACCTGGGATGTTATGATTCAGAGCTAATAAAGTAGACGTTACCGGTCCTGAGTCCGCCTCCAAGGCCATCCTCGTTATCTACGGTAGGTGTGCCCATTCTTCCATGAAGATCGAATGCTAAGAATCAGATATCTTCGGTTTCTTCCCCCAGACCGTCCAAGGAGCCGATATCCTGGCCAACTCCAACGAGCAAAAATACCGTGTCTTCATCCCCGACTTTTTCGAGGGCCAGCCCGCCGATATCTCCTGGTTCCCTCCCCAGACCGACGACCACAAGCAGAAGCTCGGCAACTTCTTCCAGACCAAGGCCGCTCCCCCCAACACGCTCTCCAAAATCCCCAACGTCGTGGCCGAGGCCAACAAGCTCTCCTCCAGCGGCAGCTTCGACTGGTCCATCTTGGGCTACTGCTGGGGTGGTAAGATTGCCGCTCTGTCCTCCGGCCAGGACAACAAGCTCTTCAAGTCTGCTGTCCAGTGCCACCCCGCCATGGTCGACCCCAACGATGCCAAGGCCGTGAACATCCCCATGGCTCTCTTGGCCTCCAAGGACGAGACCCCGAACGACATTGAGGCGTTCAAGACCAACCTCAAGACTCCTAACCATGTCGAGACCTTCCCCACTCAGATCCACGGCTGGATGGCTGCTCGCTCGAACCTGGAGGACGCCGAGGTGCGCAAGGAGTACGAGCGTGGCTACAAGACCGTGCTCGACTTCTTCCACAAGCACGCCTAAATCGTGCCATGTAGTATAAAAAATGAATAATGACTTTTAACAATCCATACATGTATAGTGATTCAGGTAGACATTGGCATGCCGAGGTATACCGTATATGGAAATGTGCAGACTGACGTCATGATCGATATTCTTTGCATGTAGTAATTCTGGCTCTGGTGTTTTGGCATAATTCTTGCTTGACATTCAACGGGCTGCAAGCGCTGCAGAAAGATGCACGCATAAAAAATAAAATAAAATAAAAACTGGATAGACAAAGGAGTCACTTGATAGGGAGGAAGAAAAGCAGGTAAGTACCCTAACCGGGTACGAAGGCAAATGTCCTCATGTTGCATCATTATTCCAAGAGGCAAAAGACCCTCGAGCCCCCCTGTTTTACGATTCTCTCTCCGGGGAATTCTCCTGCATAACGGTTTCACAGCCTAAAAGTACGAATAACCCGACTTCTTCCTACATCTTGAAACTACAAAAATGGCCTCGCCGTCCCATGCAAAGCCCCAGGCAGGCCCCGAACATCGCCGGAAATCAAGTCGGCGCAACAATACAGCACAACTCTCAAGAGAAGACATCCACGCACTATTCGTCGGAGCACCCTATTTCCTCCTCGACGAAGGCTCATTCGGTCTATGGCAACCACAGGTTATCTTTCCCTGGTGCGATCACGATCTCTTGATCCAGAATTTCTGGGACCGAAGACCGCTTTCGCATTCCTCCTTCAGTCTATCTACACTGCATGCCCATCTGCCGGTGCCCGATGGCTATGTGGTTAAAGGCGATACTCCCGCACCTCTGCAAGGGTTACAACATACGGGCAGACCCAGGCGGCCGACCTTCGACATCAGCGTATACGAGGTACCCAATATGCTGTGTTCAACCGCAAAAGAGCCCGGCTCGTTTGGATTTCGCCATTTCCTAGAACTCCCCGTTGCAGATCAGGTTCGGTATACAGGTCCGGAAATTCCCAGGCCACGTCCTGGACTGCGGAGGCTGTCCATGACAACCTCGGCCACCGAGGCCTTCGACTCTATCGAGCACCATTCAAACGACCCATATGCGCAGTGTCTGGATGGGACGGTACATGACCGCAAAGCGATGCTCCTCGACGGACCATCAGCATGGAAGCGCATTGGCGTGCGAGACCCGAGTATGGAGAAACTGATCGAGCGTCTTGGAACGCTGTGGGAGATCCGCCACGATATGTTACATACGGAGGTGGACAAAACAATATTGGATATGGAGACTTTGGAGATCCTGCATCGAGACTTGTACTCGAGGTTCCTGCTTCCTCCGCCTCGGTCGATGATAGAAGAGGACGATCCGCATAGTCTCAAGTCGCAGATTCGAATGCTCACCACCGCCCTGGCGGCACCGGGGGCATGGATAAACTTTAGCTTGGAGGAGTGGCGTCTGCACGCTGGTCAGATTCTCTGGGAGATGCCACCCCATCGGGAGGGAGACTGCCTCGATCCGGAGGAATGTGAAGACGCGCAAAAACGACCATGGGTTAATCCTGGACTCGAACGAAAGTGGCTGCTCATCCAGATGCTTTTAGCAAGTGAATTACTTATTCGGCTGGATGCTGTTTCGCGCGCAGGAGTCTTGAGGGATCCCGACGAGAACATTACCGCGATTGATATACAAGAGTTTGACAAGCTTCGCGATGGAAAGGTAAACTGGGACATGATTGTTGTGCGGCGATTTCTCGACAGCTTTGGGATAAGTCATTGCGATAACCAGACGTCGACTCATAGCGAAGAAGGTGTGCATGGAAGACGTCGGTCTCTAAGAGATGCTTTCACAATTCATCGTCGGTCATCGATCAAGAGTGCTTCGGAAGCCGAGTCGGCCTGGGAATGCAAATTGACGCCGTTACATATCGAGCAGCAGCTACATGGGTTATTCATTTTTGCAGAGAATATCGGCTGGCCTCGAATAGATGCGTTGAAGCAGCTTCCCTCCAAGATCAATGAAGACATATACAGCCGTCCAGTATGCAGCGCAGCAACATCCACTTTGGGCAAGGATGAGATGTACAGCCGGAATCCTTCTCGTCGCCAGATTATCCTCCATAACATCGACAGCCAGGACAGCAGCGATCCGAAAGACAACGTCGGCTGGATAACCCGCAGCTGGCTTTCAGGCTTCGTACCGCCCGGGGAGAGCATCAGTCACCTCCTCCTCGCCACAGTTCTGGAGAACGATCCAGAAGCATTATCCACGCTGGGTCCCGTGGCAAATCTTTACGGCGGATTCTCGTATCACGGACGCAGCTGGTGGAGCAAGCAGTGCATTGTCGGGCGCGTGTTGGCCAGTTTACCGGAGACCACGGAGTGTATGGGATGGGTTAGAAGTGATATCCTGCCTGTTGACCGGTCGACATCGCAGCCATTGGACGGAAGATGGTTCGAAGCGAGAATCAAGGAACTACCACCGACAAACAAGAAGCCGCGAATCCAGCAGGGGAATAGGATATCGCATTTCTCAACGCCACTGGGCGATGGCGATGTTTCGCGCGAGGCGTTCTCGTTGCCGATTGACCGTCCGCGGGAAGAACTGATATTTTTTGACCTAGACATGCTGTCCTTCGTTAGCGAATCCGAATCTGAACCAAGCGACGCAGGCGTAGGCACGCCAACCATCTCATTCAATGTACAGTCCAACTCACCCGACTGCCAATCGACAAAAGAATCAGTCCCCCTGACAAATAACGTCCACTTCATCACATCCTACAACTGCCGCCCCCCAGCCGGAAAAGCCTCTAACAGCGACAACGAACACGAACCCTCCCATCTCCCCGGCCACCCCCTCCATGCCTCCTTCGAATACCTCCTCGTCCCCACCAGCGCCCTCATCGGTGCCACTTCACTACACAAAGTCGCCCCCGGCGGCGAGATCCTCGTGATAGACGCCCGGGGAAGCGCGACGCAGGAAACCTTCGCACGTGCCTGGTGCGCGTCGACAGGGAGTAATGCGGTAATTGGTCGTGTGGGGAGAACATGTCTGGCCTGTTGTATTCGGGAGACGAGAGCGGTAGATGTTAGTGTTGTCATTCGCGTGAGTAATGGTGTATGGAATCGTGCGGGAACATTGTATCCAGTGAATACTTTTGCTAGTAACTAAGTACATAGAATACGAGTATGACCATGGTGAACTACGAAGCACTACTACTGAACTACTAGCATCACTCTGTACTATCAGGATCGGCCGTCAACCACGGTCATGGTGCACCTTTTTTTTTTTTTTTTTTAACTAGCCGCTTACGTACTGGACAGGGTACGTAGTGAAAAATAAAAAAAAATAAAATAAAGGATTGCCTGGCACTGGCACGTAAAGGCTACGAGTACGCACTAAAGTACTAGGTATACTAGGCACCGTCAAGTACATATACCAAAAGCAGAGGTACCGCCGCAGCATCAGGCCGCGTAAGGCCCGTTGCAGATTGGCCAGGAAGAGGCAAGTGCCCGAGCTGAAACAATCGCAGGTGGTCCAAGCGAGCAGAGAAGCAGTGAAGTGAGTGGAAGGCAAATGCCATATCCGAAGTATATCAGGCTATATCAGGCTAATTGTCTGGCACGTCATGATATGGCAGTGGCAAGCCTGGAAGAGCTGAACTCTCCCTGAACCGTGAACTGTAATTCTATTTGCTGTGGTGGCCGTCAGGGTCTGATCCGTGGCTGTGTTGCTGCTAGATGTACGGATACTGAACCCTGGACCTCCAGTTCATTTGGATCAGCTTTGGGATGGATTCGGACGGTCTTCGGACGACTGACAGTGGCTAGGCTGGGCTTGGCTTGGCGATGATCGAGCCGCGTGTCAGAGTTTTGTGTCATGAGAGAGTCAGAGTTTTCGTTTACATACAGAGGGACTCAATAGCACAAAGTACTGGAAAAATGTACAGGTACTTGAACATTATACAATTTTATATAGTGACGTGCTGCACGAGACATGGTTATCGTGTATCGGTACTTGCGACAGATGAAACCCTGCATATCGGGGTTTTCGAGTTAAAAAAAGAACATCCACCAGGCCCACTCAGCATGTACTACTCCGTATGTACAGAATAATGTACCCCAGGAACTCTCCATATCGTATCAGGGTGTGTTAATTCTCCTAATATTCTAATGCTCTAATTCTCTATTCCCTACATGGTATACTCCTGAATGCTCCGTACTCCGTAGACAAGAATATTCTAACGAATCTCAACTCTGGAACGATCGACTTCGCTTACGTATCCAGCACTAATCCGAACCTGGTAAGGGGAATCCACGCAATGGAAAGGGGAACTGGCTGTACAGAGTACCCAGTGCAGAGTTACTCCATTGCCTCTACACTGTGCAGGCTACGAGCACAGTATAAAATGAGAACAGAACTTTCCCTACTCAGCCCGGAGTGACTCCTACTACGTCGGAGTAGGAACTGAATGTAAGTAAGTACTGACAGGCCCACCGCCCCATGGATTGAACCATGTCTAGCGTGTTTCAGAAGTTCGACTCTTTTCTCGAAGGAGAAATGGTGTACGTAGACTACTCACTGGATACTCCAACCAGACACCGGCTCCTTAATCAAGATCTTCTGTGGTAAATACTTAATCTACTCTGATACCTCCCAATGGGGCAATTCGGGGAACAGGGCCACGCATCATTGGTCTCCCAGCCCCACGGAGACAGGCCTCCCAAAGAGGCAAGATGTGAGAAGGACTGAATCCGTGGATTCCTCATGAACAGTGTAGTTAGTTTAATGACTGGGAGATATGGTGACAGTCGCAATACTTGCAATCGCCATAATAATAATAATAAATAATAATAGAACAGGCAGATTCGATCCCCTGAAAAAACAAAACCCTGAAACGCAACCCTATCGAGCCTTTCATATGATATTTGTCCATGTCAAGCATTAACCGAATTAGCTATTAGTCTGCTTTCTAGAATTGCCTTGGTTCCTTTCTTTCTTTTCATCGATTCTATTTCTCTCTTCTTTTTTGTTCTCTCATTCGGACTTCTGAAATCCAACTTCTACACTCCTTTGCTGTTCGGTGTCTATCCTTGATTGTACTTGATTATACTATTCTTCTATCTCTAACATCCGCCTCCAAACGCTCTCTAACCTCACTGAAACCCCTCGTGCCGCATCATTCGACATATCTGAACATCGCACATCTCAACATCCTCCGAAATCAGACCTTCTTTCTTTTTCAGAATCCCGGTGTATGGCCATTCTCTAATTCTGCGATGCCCGCCGTGGTCCAAACCATGCCCTCTCATCCCGGCCCCATGGACTCGACCGTACCCCCCTCTTCAACCCCTACCGACAAGAAGCGCAACAAGTTGGGCTATCATCGCACGTCTGTCGCATGCGGTAAGTTCTCCTCATTCGGGTCGCACTGTATCCTGCTAATAAAACAGTGCACTGTCGCCGTCGCAAGATCCGCTGTCTAGTTGCCGCCGACGATGCCCAAGGTCGCTGCGAAAACTGTATCCGTTTGCGCAAAGAATGCCAGTTCTTCCCAGTCGATCAGCAGCCTCCGGTAGAAAAAAAAAACCGTCCGAGTTCGCGACTCGACTCCTCGGCTTCCACCGACCCCTCCACGGCTTCTTCCTCGCCTCCGATTATCAGCGGTCCTCTCGATCAGCAGCAACCACACCAACAACAACAACAACAACAACAACAACAACAACAACCAGAGGCATTCTTCTACCAGCCGATGCCGTTGAATGCTGCTCCAAACGTCCATGGAATACCACCAAATGCGCCTTTCCCTGGGAGCATGCCGCAGTTTGCGCCAGGTAGGCTTTGTCGAGTCATCTGCATAGATTGAACAACACTAAGTAGAACCCAATACAGGCGAATTCGCATCCGCTTCTCTCGAATCCCCCGTCCCCTGGGATGAATTCACCACGATCCCCAATGATCCCCAAATGCTAGCGACCCTCAACGCCGCAAAACCACAATCCGCCATGATAGATCTCAGCCCTACCAGCGTCTGGAGTGGCGACATGAGCTCGATTCCCTCCAACGCCTCGTTACAGACTACTCCTACAGTCCCATCGCAGCAGCCCGCTCAGGCGCTCGATATTGCAAACACCCCCGCCCAAACATTCACCATGCCAGACGGCACGGTCTGGCAAGTCCCTCCACAACCGGCACGGTCTATGACGTTCCCTGCACAGTCAGATATGGCAGCATCATATCCACCACCTCCTGTTCCTCCGACTTCAACACCGAATCAATTTGCGCCACCACCAATGGACCCCGATCCAAAACACAATTCATCCCCCGCAGCAGATCCAATGCAGACCATGACCATGTCCATGTCATATCCCGGTACACAGGTCCCCAACCCCATGGGATACCCCGTATGGCCAGACGCAAGTGGAATGGCCGGAATGAACGTTGTCTCCTACCCAGTCTTCACCCCCGAGGCACCACAGCACGGGACACCATTCGGGAGTCCGCCACCAATGGGACATGGGCATCCAGGACACTCGCCTCAGGGGTAATAGATTTGATTGAATCACATTGATTACGCACATGCATCACTGCATCAGCACTTTCCTATGGCTTTAATTACCTTGCACTGCATCATTAGCCCTTTTTCCTTTGTTTTATTGCATCGTCCATGGCTGGTTATCGTGGGCGTCTGGGTGGTCTTGTTTTTTTTTTCCTTTCTTTCTTTCTTTCTTTCTTTCTTTCATTTTTCCTGCATGGATGGGTCCATTTGCATGCATACTGGGCTAGATCTTGCTTTCTCTTATTACTACTTCCGGGTTCAACTCGATTACGAGCTACGTGATATCGAGAGCGTGAGTGGTTCGAACGGCGCTCCAATATAATATTTTTCTTGTCAATTTGTCTGCACCAAAAGTCTAGATTTGTATATACATAGTCGGTCACTCAACATAGAGTACCGAGACAAGGATTCATGTGACAGTCACAGTCTTACGTCTGATTGATAACGAGATCTGAGATCCGGGGAGATCACCCCAGACTAGTAAGCACGTCATCGGATTGTTCTAATGGGGTATTGTCGCCGTCTTTGTGTCAAGGAAGAGTTCCGGAAAGAAACGGCTGCTATCATTGGCTTTTAATTCTTTTCTGGAATCGGGTGGAAAAGTCTTTTTGCGGTAGCTTATCTTCATCCATCTTTCACCAGACAGCACGGTTTCAAGGCTCGTATACTACCTAACGTTGATACCTTTTATGCTCAGGCCATTCTGATGCTCTACAAAGGCGCGTGAACAACCACTTTTTCCATGGGCCCCTAATATTCATGGTACTCGCTACACGCATACTGCTCTGGACCGTACGTCGCAGAGAACATGACGGCAGAAGCAATTCACTGCTGAAACAAGTACCAGATAATATCCCATTCACTGACGACGACATCCCACAACTCACATTTCGCCAAGCGTGACCCTCACTGACAAGGGTTTTGGACCGGATGAATTCGTCACGGTACATTGGAAGTGCCACTGGACATGGCAATGCTAGCATGTCTTCATTTATCTTGGAATTCACCGCACGGGGGTTTCTATACGATTAGAGTACATAAACTACAAGTACTTTGTACGATAGTCACGGAAATGTGGGATGCACTGCCTCGGGTACCAATTAGTTTCACTCCCGGGGTTATTTCCCGGTGCCCAGACTTCGGCCATGAGCTTTTCATCGTACTTCAACGTCTTGCAGCACCTCTACTCTGTACCAGGACAATGCTTTGTCGTTCTCGACGCGTCTCCATGATGAAGTGAGTAGTCTGGATGTCTTTTCGTTGGGATAAGAAGTACTTGTTTCTAAACATCGAGTACCAGGGACTGGCATCGTGGATCTTACCTCCCGGGTGATGGATCACCACTAACCCTCCCGTGTCCAGAAACAATGACAAAAGCGTATTTCCGGCTGGAGGAATGAGAACAGACCTCAGCCCCAATCCCACAATGACCCCTGCAGGACACAGTCACTACAGTCTCCAAGCAGAGAGGTGACACCCGCCACGCTATCGACAATGCATATTCATTGGCGAAGAGAGACTGGACTGCCACACGGGTCAGAAAAAAATAAAGCTCTCTGGATGATCCCTGGCAGAGGTGGTCTCGACTTATCCATCGCAGGAAGCTTCAACGAGTGCGCTTTCTACGATAGCGGTAGGATGATGCAGAAGGGTTTATCGTTTCCTCTGGTGGTACACATCGGCTCAGGAACCGGGTTGTCAGTGCGCGCATGGAGTACGTGGTGGTCCTGGTTGATCTCCATGCGTCACTGATGCCCCCACGGTCCACGGTCCACGGTCTGGTGGTTATAAAGGCTGTCTCTCCGGAAGTCTCGATCTTTCTGCCCAACCAACTTTTTCTCAAACTTGTGTTCTTCATACCAGCATGAAGCCCACTGTTCTTGTCCTCACTACTTTCTTGGGTTGCGCTGTCGCCCTCCCTCAGCTTGGCCAGCTCGGCAACCCTGGACGAGGACCTCCTGCTTATTCCGACTTGCCTACTCCTGTCCTCTCCTCTGGCAACCCCCGGCGTCCTACGGGCGTTTTCGACAGGCGCCAGTTTGGCCAGCTCGGCAACCCTGGCAGAGGACCGCCTTCTCCCGGCGAGGTCCCTGGAAGAGGCCCTCCCGCTCCGTGCGAGATCCCCGGCAGGGGACCTCCTGTCGATGGCAAGGACGACGCTTGCACTCCGTTGAGCTCCACTCCGTCGTCTTCGGCTGCTGTCAGCAGCTCTGGTTTCTCTAGCGTTCCGACTGTGTCTGTTACCCCGACGCCCAGCTCGGCTCCGGCCAGCTCGACTCCAGTTAGCTCGACCCCGGTCAGCAGCGCTTCGCTCTTCTAAGCCAATGACACTGCGCCGTTGATAGAGTGAAGAAACAATGATATAACGGTGGACTGGGCTTTCAAAAATAGGACGCACGATGAACTGTACATAGATCTCGCAGGTAGACAATTGGAGCTTATATCTGACACGAACGAGGTTGACAGCACCAGCCAATGGGGCTGGCTGATGTACCCCGGACTCTGGATATCCAGGGTATGTTATCGGGATGTACAAGCACGTGTGCCAAGGTAGTTTGTCATGTGATGTTCAAGGTACGAGTATGGACTCGCGTGCCTCTACTACGGATACGACGGAGTACGGAGGGCTCCTTTCTCCGTGTCCCTTCCATTGCCACAGTTCCTGTCACGGTAAGGTTCTCACGAAGGATTCCTACTAGGAGCACCGTACAGAATATCCCGTACACACAACACTCTCGCATAACAAAGTACTGGTAGTGTAAAAACAAATATATGCATGACAAGGACTATTAGTGATGGCCGCTTATCAGCTTATCTTTCTTATCTCATTTTCGCGGTCCACCATTCAAGTCATCGAGTCAGACCCCGCATCTGGTTCTGGTCCGGATGTTTGGGCCGTCGGGTAGAATAGGACCACTAGAGTACATACTTCCAGGCTATACGGAGCACCTTGACACAACTTAAACGGATTGTTCCGCTACTCGGGGCATCGAGGTCGGTCCGATCTCTCGGGGAAGACTGAGCCGGTGTTTATATCTAGTCTAGTCTATATGTCCTTGTACTTTTGTTATTCGGCCGGGATGTACAGAGTCCTCTGTAGGGAACTCTGTAGGGACAAGGAGTTCACAGGACAGGTCTGGATTGGTAATAACACAAACCATAGCTGAATAAACCCTCCAGTTGTAGAGCAGCATAAGAAAAAGAAAGCACAAGGAAAAGCAAAGAAATGAATGAAAGAAGCGACTAACCAATGCAGGCCACAACCCCAGGTCCACTGCATGCAAGTTAGACAAGCTTGTTAATATCATTATTAGTGCCATTTTTAACGGGAATAATCTGATTAGTAGTGCATACAGTAGTAGTTTATTCTCTTACGGCGGGAGTGTAAAATCCGTCTCTCTACAGAGTACCAGTATTTCTTTTCTCTCTGCTCCTCTGCTCCTCGAGTGTCAGCATCTTCTTCTCTTCTCTTCTCATTTTCTGCCTCTGGCTCTCTGACCGCATTCCGCCTGTCATCGTTCGCGGATTACAGCCTTCTCCATCACCTCCGCTAACCACTACCACCACCACTACTGCTACCACTACCACAACTACTCCTCTACAACTACCACAGCACTGCTATTACTGCGACCATCCATCAGGATATGTGCGTCTGGAGGGTCTAGGCCCCCAGGCAATCACAGACACTGAATCCACGCTCAGACCCGATCTTCCTCTTCCAGCACGACCAGACAGAGTAAGCCGCTCAATCCTGCATGTTCTTTTCTTCCTTTTGCCTTCTCTGCTCAATCTGACTCTCTCTCTCTCGCCCACTCACAGTTATTTCTTTTCTTTCCAGCGTCGTGACTCGCTCCTCTCCTCCCCCCCCCGGTCGACGATCCATACGAGAGAGAGCACATACATACCACACCACATACAGCAACCTGCACTCTGCACACACCAAGTCCAAGCGCTTCAAGGCCTTGTTCTTAATTTAATTTTTTTTATTTTTATATTATAGGTGCATCTGCATCATTGGCCTTGAACTGCTTCGTCTACGGCGGGTACGGGAATTTGACCGTCTCCTCTTGCCTGCAGCTGCTTATCAACCGCCCAACACACTCTCGCTTTCCGTCTTTCTCTCTCTCTCCTCTCTCTCCTCATTTCCCCTCTCGTTTCTCCTTTCCCCGTCTTATCTTCTCTTTCTTATCTTTTATCTCTCTTCTTCAATCTCTCCTCTCTCGGCCCTTCCTTCCAATCAGCTTATATTAAAAAAGCCATGTCTGGCTTGGGCCATGGCGGAGGACATGGGGATGTGCGACCGAATCAATCCGCCGGCTTGGCTGGCTTAGATACCTCCGACGCTGACCGTTTCTCGACTTCCTCCACCAATTTTTACGACGATTTCCCTTATGGCCTTCCTACCTTCAGTCCCCGGGAGTCTTCCCACCATGGGGATTTACTCAAAGACTCCCTTTTCCCTGAATGGGGGGGTGGCACCTTACGGCCTGATCCGGAGGGCCCCGACGAGATGCAGAAGAAGGATCCACTGGCCACTCAGATTTGGAGATTGTATTCCAGAACAAAGGCCCAGCTGCCCAACCAGGAGCGCATGGAGAATCTCACTTGGCGGATGATGACCATGAATCTCAAACGCAAGGAGCGTGAACAACGCCAATCGTATGTTCTCCTGCTGAATCGACTCTGTACAACGTCTAACTAATCTAGTGCCGGCAGTGGGATCGCCCAGCTGCGCCATTCCAACCGAACCTCCACCGCTCCCAGCACTTCAGCCACGACCACCACCACCGCCCCCACCGAGGACACCTCCGATCCCATGAATCTCGATGATTTCATTGTTCCCTTCGAGTCCCCTGCGGAACCCTCGTTATCACCCCCCGCGGGCGACAAGTCCCACGCCTCTGCCATTCCTATCAAGCACCGCAGTCATCCCGACCCCGAGGAGCCCGTCCCCGCCTCGTTTCCCCATCCGCCCCAAGAACAGCGCAGGAACAATGAATTTGGCTATGTCCAACGTCGGGTGCGGAAGACTAGCATCGACGACCGTCAGTTCTTGGCCAGTTTCCAGGTTCCTACTCGCAAGCGACCAGCTGAATCGTCGCCATTGGTGCCGCCCATCTCGAACACCATGCTGGCCCACGATCACGACTTGTCGTCCGGTGTTCCCGATTATTCCTTGGATGCGTCGTCGTCGGCATTTGGCCTTCACCACCCCAACAATGGTAACCGTCACCATAACAACAACAACAACAACAACAGCAGCAGCAGCAGCAACAATAACCATAACCACAACAATCCCCATACGTCTCTCCCGTTTGGCCTGGATACCTTCGGCTTGGATGATCCGATCTTGAACTCTGCCGGTCCATACCAGTCTCATTTCACCTTCTCCCCCCACGACTCACCGATGACGTCGGGTAACCCGTTCGCCAACCTCTACGCTCACACGCCCTTGGCCTCCTCGCTCAACTCGACCGAACTCTTCTCCCCACCCCCGTCCGGGTATCAGTCGACTGTGTCCACCCCGCAGGCCTTGTATGAAAACGAGCAGTCGATGTATTTCGACTTGCCCACTGCCGATTCCCGCACGCAGCGTCGTGTTCCCAATTACCTTGCCCAGCGATCGTCGAACCTGTCCGCCTCGCTGCATCCCCGGTATATGTACAATGGGAACCGCGATTCCCGCCAGCAGCAACAGCAGCATAGCATGGGACAGGTCGGTGGATTATCGTCTGGCTTCCGGACCCAGCAACATATCAACCCTTCGCACGTGCTGGGGCCAACAGACTACCCCAACACCAACAACTCCCATTCAGGAATGTTCTCCTTTGGCGGGGAATCGGACAATGAGGACAATGCACAAACGTTCTCCGAGCACGGAGGGTTGGCCATGCCGGCTGACTCGATGGACGAGCAAGATGAAGATGACGACGGAGACTCGACCATGAACTGGGAAGCGCAGATCCCAGACTCCTTCCAGTCGCTGCCCGGGTTTGGTCAGCACCGCAGGCACGTCACGATCGGATCGCCCGACATGATGGACTCGAACGACTGGAACAGTCTGAACCGCACACATGGATCGGTGGCGTCGGTCAGTGAAGTGCGCAACCGTGAGCAGGATCCTCGACGTCAGAAGATTGCCCGCACGGCATCGACTCCCAACGCTACCCAACTGCTGCGCCAGAGTATGCAGAACAACAATACGCAACAACCCTCTCCCAACACGCCGCCCGAGTCGGGTCTCAACAGTGCTGCCCCATCGCGACCGGCCAGCCCGAAGAATGGTGAGCAGGGCAGCACTGGCCCTACCACTTGTACCAACTGCTTTACTCAGACAACTCCTTTGTGGCGGCGTAACCCAGAGGGCCAACCTCTCTGCAATGCTTGTGGTTTGTTCCTGAAGCTGCATGGTGTCGTCCGGCCGTTGTCACTCAAAACAGACGTTATCAAGAAGCGCAACCGCAGCAGCGCGAACACTCTGGCGGTGGGCACCTCACGCTCAAAGAAGTCTTCGCGCAAGAATTCGGTACAGCAGGCGTCTGTGGCAGCAGCCACCGCGAGTCGTCCGCAGACAGCCACGACTACTTCCGAGTCTCCGCCGGCCATCCAGGGAAGCAACACCCCTGCAAGTCGAAGTACTAATGCGATGGCCAAATCCGGCGTCGTGCCCATTGCGGCTGCACCACCCAAGGCAGCCTCGGCCTCGAACTCGATCTCGACCTCAACATCGGGATCAGGCATTGGACAAGCACGAAGCGCCGTGCAAGTGGCACCGAAGCGTCAACGACGGCTGGAAAAGGCCACTGACATGGAAGCCACAGAAGACAAGTCCACCGCCGCGAATCGCTCCAAGGTGGTGCCATTGGCCCCTGCCATGCCACCTGCAGCAGCCAACCCGGCGAACCACAGCATTGCCGGTGGACAGGGAGCGAGTCAAGAATGGGAGTGGTTGACCATGAGTTTGTAAGCAGAGATGCTGCATCTCTTTCCTTATTTATTTTCTCCGTTTCCCTTCATTCTTCATACCAGTCACGATAGACACGACCTATGCCGATTCTGGGACTGAATTTTGACAATTTGAGCACGGTGTTGGGTGCAAAATTGCGCTGCTACGATACGGATTAAAACTGGTCAGGTTTTCTATTATTAAAATGCTATCATTCATGGGATAGCGATCAGTGGACCGCCACCTAATCTAGGATGTGTCTTATGTCTGGTGGCTAATGATATACGGTCAGGCTGTTAGAACTGGTTATTAGGTGTTTTGCGTTTGAGCTTGTGTGGTTCTGTGCTTTTTGCTTTCTGTGCTTTGATTGATACAATCGCGTCTGTCCGGCTAGCCTTGTTTCTGTTTCTTTCCTCTTTCTTTTTTTCTTAATTTTTTTTTTTCGCTTTGCTTTTCATGTGTTTATCGTGTTTATGTGTTATGTTAAGGCAACAGCCGGGCAGAAGTGCGCATGTCTATTTGATTTATTCGGGTTCTTTTTCATATGATGTTCTATGAATGCTTTTTCTATGTTTACGAATGCATTAATCAGTTATTTACTTTTGGATCGTAGTTACGCTGGTTGACGGGAGAATGACCTAACCGGAGTAGGGTTCCGTAGGGTATTTATTCTCATCTCGAGTAACAATAAATAAAACTGTCAATATCTAAGACTTTACTACAATCACGATATAACGACGCCATGTCTGGAATGATGGTGAGTCCACTTGTTCTTCATAGGGCATAGCTAATCTATACAGGGCGACAATCAATCTCCGGAGGGTATAACACCCCCTACTACCACTATTCCCTACTCTCTCTAACAAAATAACAGACGCCTCTGACCCCATAACCCCAACCATGCAGCCTGAAAGCATGGCCTCCAAAGCACGCCAATCTGCCAGCAGCGTCGCGGAGCGCATCGCCGCGCCTTTGCAGCCGGGTACTCTCCTTTCCCTCCTTTTCTCCCAGTAATCAGAATACGAAATGAAATGCTGACAAAACAGGCGATACAACGCCCACAACCCGCCGCATTTCCGACACACCCTCTACCAGCCGTGCTCACGGCGAAGGCAGCGGCGTGGATGTCGGCGAGGGCTGGAGTGACGTGCAGGCGCAGAAACAAGAGGATAAGGGCATGTTGCAATCTGCGCAGGAGATGGTTGCGAAGGCGTTAGGGGGTGGTTCACGGGGTTTGTCGCCCTAATGTTATTGATTGTGCAATGTTGACGAGCGACAGGTTCTAGCTAGTTGGTACGCGCTAGGTAGGAATAAGACATTCTTGGGAATAGATATAATCCATGGCACTCAGTAGACCAGCGATATGCGCGAGGATGGCGAGTGTAACGAAAACGTGCCATGTGGTGTGTGAGTGGCCCCAGATGTCGAATTTGCCGGGATATGAGGATTCGGGGAATCTTCTCTACAGTCAACACCGTGAGTATTAGATGCTGAGTGGGGTGGGTGGTAAGACGCACCTCCCAGAACAAACATCCTATGAGCAACAGTACACCCTCGAAAAGGTAATAAGGTACTCCGACATTCCAGAGATACACTGGTCCCCAGAGAACCCATGCATGAGCAATCGGGACAAAAGCAGATAATCCCGTGCCAACGAAACTACCCAACCTCACGCGACGCCATTCCGGGCCACTGAATCTCCGATTCAACAGAAACATAGCATTCACCAAGGAGAGCACCACGATCTACCCAGCCGGTCAGTCACACCAACACAGGAAAAGATCATGTACAATGCACAAGGCAAGGTAAGGAACATACCATCCCCCAATAAAACCACTTAACCCCCGGGCAACAATAAAACCCAAAATGCAACCCACTCCCAAAACACCCCATCATACACCCCATAATCCCCGCATAATCACACCCCAGCAATCTCCCTGCCACACCCTTCGAATGATTAAGCCCCGTGTGATACACCGCCGAGACAAACAGGCAGATAACCCCCGAGAGTAGCTGTGTCGAGACAACGATGCAATCGAAATGTGTTAGATGTGCGTGTCTGGCATGGAGATACTCGTATAACCATCCATGACTGAGCAAGAGTATCACGGCGGGAATCAAATGCGAGAAGATATTTGTTGTTTCGTTATGGAGGTATGTCCAGCTGTGTAGCGAGCGTGGCCAGGAGTTGGTGAGGGGACGGTAGGAGGTGTAGATGTAGGGGTTTGGGTCGTACCAGGGGGGAAGTTCTGCTATGTTTAGTAGGGTTGGTTTCGTTTGTTGGTTTGGGGTTGGGGTTGGAGTTGGAGTTGGCTGTTTTTGTGGTTGATCTGGTTGGGCCTGGTTCTTGAGAGGTCCGTCATGGACTTGGAAGCGTAGAAAGGCATCTAAGACCATCCTGCTGTCTGTGTTCACGTTGCTGCAATTGCACGAATGTGATGTTGTAGAGAACCCTTCAATAGGACTGATCGACTTGGGATAGTGGTCTGAAAAGGAAATATTGTTGGGCTGTCACAAGCTTAACCCAATTGCATCTAACAATAAGTAATGATAGTAAAAATGCTAACAATGCATATGCTGAACCTGAAGAATATGTCGTCTCCTGAATTGTAGTCTGTCTATACTAGTCTCGTCCCAATCAGGAAAGTGCGTCACGTGAGTCACGTGAATATAAAATTCCTCGCTACAACAAAGTAGACGCAGCCAACGAACGGCCAACAACCAACGCAAAAATGGGATCCAGTAGTAAAAAGAGAAAGGAGAAGCAAAAGGACTTTCAGGTACGCCTCTCAATCATAAAAATTAAACAGATACTAACATGCGCAGAAACCCAAACTCAAAGTCGGCAAGGCAAGGCCCAAGCCAGACAACTTCACAGACACGAGCTTTCAATCAAAATGTAAGCCCATCGCCTCGGCTTAATTGATGAATGACCTCTAACAAAGCGAAGCAATCACTCTAAATCAACAATCCCTCCGCCTCTCCGCTCCCTCCAGCAACACCCAATTCACCCACCACCTCTCCCTCCTAACCTCTAAATCCGACACCCAACGCCGCGAGTCCCTCTCCCACCTAACCACCGCCATCACCTCGCGGCCCGTGGACTCTCCTATCCCACAACCAGTAAGCGTGATTCTCCCAAACCTCCTCCCCCTAATCTTAGACGCAAGCAACAGCGTGCGCACGCAGCTGCTCAAACTCCTCCGCGCCTTGCCAGCGAGAGATATCGAAGACCATGTCTCGCAGATGATGCCGTACATCCGTGCGGGGATGACGCATTTAGCAGTTGACATCCGTGTGTCTGCGGTAGAGGTACTGGCGTGGCTGGTCGAGATTGCGGGGGGTGAGGTAGTATCCTGCGCTGGGGGATGGATTAAGACGCTGAATTGCTTCTTGTCTGTGCTCGGTTGGCACACGGAGGAGTCAGCAAAGTGGTCTGCGAACCGCGCGTCGTTTGGGAAGGCGGGGAGTCAGGGAAAGGCTATGATTAAAGTGTTAGGGGCGTTTGGAGGATTTCTGGATGCGGGGTTAAGTGATGTTGACGAGGGTATTGACGTGCGATCTAATTCATCCGAGGATGAGGTTGGTGAGGCATGGGGCTTCCCGCTGTGTCAGACGGAGCAGCATATGATCCCCGGTGCGTCGGTGCCG
Source organism: Aspergillus pseudoglaucus (assembly GCA_039880875.1). Lineage (NCBI taxonomy): Eukaryota > Fungi > Ascomycota > Eurotiomycetes > Eurotiales > Aspergillaceae > Aspergillus > Aspergillus pseudoglaucus. Next base: position 67,564 of record JBDODC010000017.1, read on the forward strand.
TATGCATATCTGAATTTGTTTGGACAGCCGCGCGATGAAGAAGGGGAGATGTATGAGACGCGGGAGGACCGATACCGCGTGTTTGCGAATCGGTTTATGCCTGCTGTGCAGCGGGGGCTGGAAAACGCGCGGCAAGAAGGTGGTGAGATTGGTCGCGCGTCGTCGGGTGCGAGCAAAGTGTTAAAACAGGCTGTTGCCAGTGTCTGATTGTACATATGGACTTAATACCCTGCATTATACTTTAAGGTCTTTATACTCGTCCCTCTCAACCTCCTCAATGCCTAGCCCCGTCAAAGCCCTACCCTCATAAATCTCATCCGCAAAGACAGCCCTCTTCACAACCGTCTCCCTCGCCGGAAACCACCACGATAATCCCACATACACACCACTCGCCCCGACAAAGCCCAGTAACCACCCAAATTCATACGGATGAATCCCCACCCCAACCTCAACAGAACTATTAACAGAATGAATCAACCCCGGTAAACTAGGCACAACACCCGCTAAAAAAGCAGCGATAGCGCGCCAATTAATCCCCCAGGCATCAACCTCCTTCCCACAAACCACACGCGTGAACGAATACCGATACGTCTGGTTAAACGGCTGATACAGCGCAAGTGTATCATACTTGCGATGCTTAACGACCCAGTAATCGCATAACATGATGGCCGCCACCGGCGCGAGAAAGATAGCGTATGCAGACATGAAGTTCAGGAAACTCTCCGCGGACGCGAGGATCTTCCATGGCACGAGACACCAGCTCAGTAGCGCGCAGAGTAACTGCCCGCGACGGATGTTGAAGTATCGTGGTGCCAGCGCGGCGAGGTCATTTGCTGCTGAGATGGAGTTTGCCGAGATATTCACGCCTAGCGAGGCGAGGACGAAACTCGCAGCTGCAAAAAATCGACAAGCCCGGCTGGACCAGTTGCTTATGAGTACCGTCGGATCCCAGGGAATCTCACCAGAGCCACCATAATACCGCGCCTGCCCAGCAGATGACGCAGCAATGCCAATGAACGAGATAAACGTAAACACGATCGGCAGCATAGGCACATACAACAATTGCCACTTCGCCGAAACCCGCGAGTACCGCGAGAAGTCCGACTGATTGACACTGGTTGTTGCATAATTTCCCAAGATAGAGGTCATATTTGCCAGGAACAACCAACTATACGTCGATCCCGAGATTGTACTCGAACTTGACGTCTCCTGGAATATACTCCCACCTCCCTCCGCGACAAACGCCCAAATAAGTATAGCAACCCATGCAATCGGCACAAGCACCGACTTCACAACAAACAACCACCTCACCTTCTCCGGTCTCACACACAGCAACGGCAACTGCACGATCCAATATATCGTATAACCTACCATGCCCTGCGTGGTAATCCCCTGCCCGGCCGGAATCCCATTCTCAATGTTCAAAAAACCAGGCCAAATGGCCCCAATCATAACCCTCACCGCATTCCCGCCATTCATATTATGAATGGCAAACCAAACCACCGCCAACACCAACCGGGAAAGAATAGCAATATACGACCCGTAGAACCCCCAACTCGCACGCGCAATCACGGGAAAAGGAACATGGTAGATAGCGCCGACGGCACCGTTGGCAGCAATGACGATGGAGATGATGAAGAAGGCAATTGCGACGATGATCAGGGCGTCTTTGTAGCTGAGGCCTACGGCCAGGATGCTGCTGGCGAATTGCCAGGTGCTGACGTTGAAGGCGTCGGAGATCCAGTATGCTTTACTTTATTATTAGTATTTAGGAGTATTGGAAGGGCTATGGGGGCTGCACCGATGAAGCTTATGCTACCCCAGTTGCGCTGGTTCCTTGGGACTGGGTCTAGGTCGAGGTTCGTCCATCGTGCGTTTCCTGCTGCAAATGTAGACTCGGGACGGGTTACTTGCAATCGGGGGCGCTTTATTTTCATTGTGAATATATATATATATATAGGATCAGTTGAATTCACGAGGGAGTGAGAGAGACAGTCATGATGCAAGGAGGATTGCGACAACGTAGCATCGACTTAACTATAAATCCCCCGAGTTCAGCTGAAGATAAGCTACTTGAACATAGTAGATAAACGACAGCCACTGAGAGCCATGAGAAATTAAACCACAACGATAAGATAATGCATTCATGTCTCATAAGTACCTTTCATGTGCGAATTACTGCTTCTCCCCCGGTAATCTCACATCCTCCCAGCCTCTGCCGTCTCCAACACCCTCCACACTCCCCTTCTTCCTCACACCCGCCCACTCATTCACATCCATCCATCCAATCTGCTGCACATCTCCAAATCCTCCAATCCAGTAAACACCCGTAACCACCAATCTCGCCCAGAAACTCGCGTGCGGAGAGCCCCGTTTATGCGGCAACCACACCTCCGCATCAGGATGCGCGCGCAAGTAACACTTCTCCAACGCGCTTTCAACATCCTTGGGAATCGGCTCGGGGAACGACTCGACGTATCCAAATAGTGTGACGCGGGGGAGTCCGGCGGGACTCAGCGGAAAACCGGGGTAGATTGGTTCGGTGTCGTTGATATGGTCCCACCAGTCGAGGGATAGGGAGATGTTGGATCCGGCGGCGGTGTTGCGGAAAGTTGTTGCGACCTTGAGAGCGAGGAGAGTCGGGTTGCCATCTCCGTTGTTGGCATGCTTGTAGGAGGATGGCAGAGCTTCGTCGCAGTCGGCAATGTATTCGCGTAGACCGATCGAGTGGCCTGCGACGGAGGGCGGGGTGTGACCGGGAGGTAAGGAGTCGGGGAAGATGGTCGAGGCGACGCCGCTGGTTGAGAGAGCGAGGAGGCGACGGGCCATGAGGACAGAAGTGAACCAAGACGGACGGGTCGTTGGCTCGATCTCACTGCCGGAAGAGCCGTGGTCGACGTAAATGGCATCCTGGTGGGGGTTGGTCGCAGGAGCAGACGCTCCCTGAGCATCGCTCAAAAACGCCTGTTCCACAAGCGCATGGTCAGGGAGCACTAAGGGAGTAGCAAAGACAGTCGCAATTTGACCGCAAAGCAGCAACAGAGAGGATTTCATTCTGTCAAGTATTCAGAAAGACAAGAGTTAGTTATCGACTGGATTGATGAACAAGACTGTTACATGGAGCTAAAAGTAGCGGGGATCTTATCAGATGACACTAGTCCGGAAAAAGACAAGCCGAGGGTCACGTCATGGACCCGCTTTAATGTTGTTCCGGTGACTCTGGCAACCCCGGTCTGCTCCACCAAATCCCGGTAATCCCCGAAACAACACCTCAGGCATGTATCCTGCATAACTGACTCACCGGGGATATCGTGGCAATATCGTCTGACCAGCAAAAATTCTCAGATTTGCAAGTCAGCCGCTGCGGTGTGACTCACAGACTGTCCACAAACAGGACACTGACCCTTGGGCGAGAGGCCAGAGCTACACTACGGCTATTGGCTACGGCTAAAGTCCGTCGGTGGCCGTCCGGGTAGAAGGCTTGTTCCTTAAGGCATATTGGTCTGACAGCCCAGTAAGACATATATAGAATCGAAAATCAGAAATCACTTATTGAACAAAGATTTAAAAACACCAAGCCATCCGTTCCAGCCTCACTCCGTTTCGCAACAAATCCGAAAGCAACACAAAGAAAATAAACAGGACAGACCGCAAATGCGCAGGACGACAAAACACCACCCTGGCGTACATGATACACGAAGGGACCCGGGTCACAACGCCAGATCCACTTCCATTTTCAACAGTAGGGTATATACACATGCAAGAAGAAATCACAGCACAAGGGGGGAGGTCATCCCCCCAATCGACTTTTGGTCGACAGCCCAAGACATAGACATGCCAGGCAACTCTCTCGGTCGACGAGGAGCAAAGGAGTGTAAGACTGTGGACAAGTGAAACTTTTCCTTTCTACACAGAATCCACCAACGGAAAGGAAAGGGAAAGGAAAGTTAAAAAAAAAAACACATTTAGTAGAGACTCCGTGTTAGTCCAAGTAGTACGTGCGTACACTCGGATTCAGGGCAATCTTTTGTGCTTCACTGCCGCAACACGCACGCTTCATGCCTGCGGGGCCAGAAAGTGCACTCATCTGGAGCGAACCCAGCTGTTGGTTCGACTCGGGGATCACAAATGACTGAGCTGATGTACCCTCCGGCCAGCTACCGTCACCGTTGTCCAGGTTGATCAGGTGTCGGACCTGGTTCTGCAGAAGCTGGTCTTCCGATCCAGTGCGGCCACGCTTCCGGCCGGCCGTTGGCGGCTGGGGTCGAGGAACAGCGCCAGATAGCTCACACAAACTCCGGGCAGCCTCTTGATCGACCGGGGTACCCAGAGAGAAATGGGAAAAGTCCGGGACCTGGCCGGCAGACGTAGCATATCCTTCGGGAGAGCTGTAGGTCCCACCAGATTCATCAATAGGAGAGACGACGGTCACCATCTGCTTGCGACTCTCCCGCATGGAGTGGTTGAGAGTCGCCTTGACCGCCAAACGCGTCTGCTGAGAAGACGGAGCAGCAGGGCCCGATGCGTTGGAAGAGACCGACGAAGACCGGGACGAGCGGGCAGACGACAGCGTAGAAGCGTCCGACACCATCGACTCCGGAGACGACGCAGATGAAGTCGAGCGGGCCAGGGATGATCGACGGACCGCCGTCGGGTATCCATCAAATGAGTTTGCCTTGCAGAAACTCAGAGGCGGGCGCTGGTCAATAGTTGACCGCGCCATACCCATGTTCTGAGCCTGCGACACGGCAGCACAGATGGATGGCCGGCGTGAACCAAACGAGGCAGCACTCGCAGCAGGAGTGGATGCCAGGCTCGACTGAGGCGTCATCTGCGGTGTTGGGAGCATCTGAGGCCGGTGAATGGAAGGTGGATACTCCATCCGCGGCATCGGTTCCAACGGCATAGGAGCATTTCGTCGCAAGGATGGGACCTGCTCGTGGATAGATGGCAGACTGGTGTTCGCAGCCGGCTCGTAGGCAGCGGGCACGCTGCGCGGAGACGGTGAGCTGGCGACAGACGACTGCCCGCTGGATGGCGGGGTAATCGGCTCAAACTCAATCACGTCCAACTCGGGAGTGAGCCGGGGAATGACGGTTCGCCAGCAGTGGCCGTCCCCAAGAGCAGCTCCGGCTCCGGGGGTGTACTTCAGAACGACGTCCGTCCAGCGCTGGAAGGTCGCTTCCGAGATGTGAAGTCTCCATCCAACCGCTTCAAGGAACATCAGCTCATTCTGGTTAATCTCCAGCGTGTTAAGACCCGAGATCTTGCTCCAAGCACGGGCCGAATAGTTGCGATCCTGCAGGTACTTGGAAGCGAGAATCAAGGCCGCAAGGAACATACGACGACCGCACTGCATGGCCCGGCAGACAGGCTTGTCGCGCGACTGCTCTGCCTGGCTGGGCACATGCGGCTTGATCTTGATCAGATAGTAAAGAGCCACTTGCAGCGTGCTGTAGCTAGTCCGAGACCGACGCAGTGTCTCTTGGATAAAGGTGCGAAGAGGCAAAACGCCCTTGCAACCGGTCGATGAGTCACTACGAAGCGATACTGCGGACAAGGGCCAGATGATCTCGACGATCTGCGATGCGGTGTCTGGTAGAAAGGGTTTAGTTGACTAGTCTGGGTAAAAGGTTACCGATAATCGTCACTCACCGACGAGGTTGTCGACAAAGTTCACTTTGCGCTCCGACTGTCGCATCAAACAGGGAGGGGGCCGCGCGCAAGGAACGCCGTTCGACTGTGCCACATATGTACTGGTACGCCGGGGATGTTGGCGCAACTCCGGGGGTACGGCAGCATCGGGTTTGGGGGGAACCGGTCCACGCAGACTCGGCAGCGAGCCTCTTGCAGGCAGAGATTGTTCGCCCTCATGTTCCCAAGCCACATCAACGGGGTTTGTAGAGGTCGACGAGATGGAACTCTGGGTCGAGTTACCATCTAGGGAGAAAACGGATGAGGAAGAGGAGGAGGCGGAGGAAGAGGCGGAAGATGCGTAGGGGGGCGCATAAGAAGCTTTGTAAGAATAAGCCGGGTTTGAAGAACTCAAACCCAAGACGTCCATCCTTGTCATATCCAGGAAGAGATTTTCTGTCGTGTAACGTAGAAAGAAGTATTCTCGATTCAATCAACGAATAATCACCCAGCGAGAACGCCTTGCGCCCGACGCTATCAAAACTCTTGGATATAGCAAGAAAGAGGCAGGGACGATAAGGATTAAACCGTGTAGTCAATAAACCGATAGGCAAAAAAAACCGTAAACGAGAAGCCGAGGAGACCGATGCCGTCTTGTTATGATTGGTAGGCGACGGCCAGCCTTTAGAGGAGCAACTTCGCCAGGGTGTCGGTGACGAAGAGAGACGTGTTGGATTAGATTATGAGCGGTCAAGAGATAGCAGACGGGCAATAGAGACACAAGTAGTAAGAGAGTAAAGCAGCAAAGCAGCAAAGCAACGCAAGTAAGCACGATACAGTGACCGGTGAATCACAACAAGAAGATTATTCACCGTCCACGGTTCCGATGACCGTAGAGAAACCCGAGTAGATCACGAACGGAGTCAAGACCAGGCAGGTATGAAGCTGAAGCAGCAGAGAGGCTTAGACGAGCTTGTTGTCGACGGAGGTCTTTCGGAGATCTGAGGCCAAGGATTCTGCAGAACGGACGATCGGAACGATAGGGTAGGAATCAACAATGTACATTTTGTAACTTTCGAGAAGGCGGAAGGATCGAAGTAGTTATATAGGGGCCGGACTGGCGAAGCAGGCAGGCAGAGAAAACTGCGATGCTATGCTAGACCAGGGGAAGACGCTCGGATGGGGGCGGAGGGTGGAAGGCAGAAGAAGACAGGCTAGGCTGCGGTGGACATAGAGTCAGCGGTGGCCATGATAGAGGATGAGTGAAGAGAAGATGAGTGTAGGACACAAGAGTAGAGTAAGATATAAAAGGATAGGTATGACTCCCACAGCGGACCCGGGCGAACCGCTGCCTGGAGAGGGCAGTACAGGTGACTAACAGGGGAGAGGCGATCCAGTAGTGTCCGTCCAGTAGAGCAGTAGTCACGAAAGCCGTGGAACAACTCTTGACAGAAGAAGGGATCACAGATGGCAATAGAAGAAAACTGAAGACTCACTGTTCCTGTGGCAAGTCGGGGAGTGGCAAGAGGCGAATCAGACGAATAAGACACGATATTAACTAACCAGATAGAATAAAACGGATAAACAGATAATGATAAACAGATACAAATAAACTGAGAGGAAAAGAAAGAAGACAAGGAAACCCCCCGTGTCTTTACTAGAGAAGGAAAAAAGGAAACGAAAAGATAGGAGGGAAGAGGGTAGAGGCAGGAAAAGACCGATCGGAGAGTCTGCAGACGGAAGCGTGGAGGGACTCCGAGTTTCTACACCACCAAGTACCGCTGTATAATTACTACATTATTACTGTACACCATCATTATTATTCATGGTTATTCCTCTTTCTCTGTCTTACTTTACAAGTACTCTCGATGTAGTGGTACTTGGCTGAATATTGACAAATTCCTGCCAGCCACCTTGACTCACTCGTATCCACCGTCGCCTGACTTGCATGCATCTGTCACCCCTCTACAGAGTATTCCTCTCGACGGAGTACTAGTCCATACTCTGTACTATCTAAATGCATATTCTTCTCTTCTCTATGAAATACTACTACAGAGTACTCTCTCTACTCCCTCCCCCAGATATGTACATGTAGCCTCCGCTACTACCACTCAAAGCGTACAGTACCCCGAACCAATCATGGTCTGTCTAATGCAGCGCCGTGGCACTCTCCTTCTCTGTTGGGAATAGTGTCCTCCACCAGATGCAGCCACTCAACGCACTAATCTTAGAAATGGCGTCATGTACAGAACACGAAGGTCAGGTATAGTCGATGCAAAGCAATGCGAGTTAATCCATTCCAGCTCATTGCAGCTGGCGTACTACTGTATTATCCATAGCTGTCAGAAGTACTATTCTGTTCCGGAGTGTTCCTCCGATCAATGCTATCGGGCGGGAATACCTATCAACCTACCCTAACCAGTGCCCTGCTATCGTCACAACCCAACGACCCGATACCCAATACCCCAGCGGTGACGCCCTCCCGGATGCGGTCATGCCCATTTGGAAACCCCTACAGCAGTTCCTATTTTTCGTAGGCACCATCTCCACCACGTTGCCCTGACATTGAAATGCTCTGCGTCGGTTCGTCATTGGTCGCTGCCAGCTTGAGCTTAAGCGCGCTTGGGTTCCAACGTGTCTGTCGCTTTTTCTGGTCATCTGATGTACACTTTGTTGGTACAACTCGGGTTGTAGACCGCTCAGCGCTCAGGTAGGCGGGTGTAGAATCTGACAATCGGTTGATGCGGTTAGAGCGCAGTGCCGTATTCCATCGAAGTGGCCACTCCATCTCTGGTCTTCTAGCGTGGTTCGACGCATGGGGTCAAGCCATCGCCCTCGTGTTCGACAGTCCCTCGCAGATGGGGTTGTTGGGTCAGTTGTCACCGGTTGACCGTCAAGTTCAACATCGTGTGATCTCTCTAGCGGCTTCGTGGTCTGATTGAGAATGGATCGGTCCATTGCTAGTTCATCAGGGCTGTAGAGGTTGTGAATGGCTGTCTCGTTGACCGATACTGATCCAAGCGTAGATACATATCGTCAGCATGGCAATGGGCAGTCACCTCGTATCATCGAACCATGGCACACTCTGCAGTTGGATGGACATCATTGACTAGTCTGAACGCACATTTGTAAGCACTCGCGAGATTAACCGAACGGTCAAGGAACCTGGTATGTCCAAGAAATGCTCCCAGCAAAGCCACTGCTGATGAATGTATATTTGCGTGGTTATACCAGGGGATGTGTCTGGTTTGAGGGGTATACAAGTTGAAGAACATGCAAGATGCTTATACACGCGTGTCCATGATGGGTAAACGCACGAGACCACAGAAATAACATTAGATATAACATTGCCAAGTATTTACAATAAGAAATGCATCACCGGGTATATCCACCACCTATCCCTAAGAAACCACCGAGAGAAATCATCTAGCTCTCCCCCCAGCCATGTGCGCCGCATCATGCACCACACAAAGCAGATACTTTCTATCCGGCACGACCACAATCTCATGCTTCTTCGTCCGCAGCCGGAGCAGCTTAACCTCATCATCTTCTTCCTTCTCCTGTCCTTCGTCGGCTTCTTCGCGGGGCGAGGTGATTCCATTGGTCAAGGTTTCGAGATTCAATCCGTTGCTGCTCGGTTTCGAGTCACTATCGTCCGGCGGGTGGGAAAGCGACATACTTAGGTCTGATGCGCTAGACACGAAAGCGAAGATGTGCGCTGCCAGTGCTTCGGCGTGGGTTGGTTTGTATGGTTCTTTTTGTTCCTGTTCTTGTCCTTGCTGCTCTTCTTGTTGCCTTTCTCCCTCATCCTCCTGTCTCTCTTGTTGCTCCTGCTCCTGAGACTGTCCCTCCGGTTGCTCTTGTTCTTCCGGTTGCTGCGGCTGCTGCTCGACAGAGGGCGACGCCGGAGTAGACGTAGATGTAGGCGCGTTCTCATCCAATGGCGATGTCGCCTGCTGACGCGATGCCGTATTCTGACTATTCCTCCTTTCCAATTCCGCAGCTAATAATCCCGTGCTCTGGATGATCGAACCGTCTTTGCGTGAGAGGATAAAGGTCGATTGAACGCCTGGGCGCGAGGTAAGGTGGGTGAGAAGGGCGGTTACATGTTGAGGGATCTGTTCCCATCCACATTAACTTTTTACTTTTGTAGACATCTGTAGAGCGAGTTACCACTGTTTGTTGTGCCATTCTGGCGGGGAGGTAAACTTCGGTCAAACACGCTGGCAGGGTAGGATAAGGGGTAGGCGTCAAAAAAAAAAAAAAAAGGACCTCGCTAAATTCGCTATTCCAGCTCTTCAAGCAGCTCCAGGCCGCCTGATCTGCAAAATGAATAGAAGATATTTCGCAATAGACTGAATCGCTGTTGTTTTGGAGCGGCGGCCCAATTCACCTCAAGTGATGACTAAGCAGATAGAACGAGACAACGACGCAAGGCTAGACTTTATTTTCTAGACAGCAACGTGGACTTTTTGCTTCTTGATAAAAAAGGAATTCAGATGGTATCGCATAGCTAACAGAATTGGTATCATGCACAATGAGTGACAAAACGACAGAACTCAACGCTGACAGACGATGAACGCGATTAAATATACATATGAAACCCACCATAGATATACAGATGAAAGAGAAAGAAAGATGAAGAACGTCAAAGCCAGCTATGACAGCACCCTGAGTGAATCTCCAACACTCGACTTATCCGACAGCCAACCAAAGTCTATATCTTCCCCAGCAGAACTGACGCTGCTTCGTCTGCTACTAGTATCCAGCCAGGTCTCCCTCCGCTTCGACTTCTCCGTTCGCTCATCATAGCTCGACGGCGGCGTTGTCTTGGACGAAACTGACGATGCAGATAATAAGGATTTAACCGTACCGCTGAGAAGACTCTCAGTACCACTCTTGTTACCGACGTCCAGGGCCGCGAGGAGAGCGGCTTGGAGGATCTTATTCTGCCGCTCGAGCTGCGCAATGCGCCCTTCAAGGATGTTTATGACACTCAAGTCGTGAGAGTGATATGTGCACTGGGAGTACTGCGACAGGGGCGATGACCTGCCAAACCTGCGGCTGCTGCGGTTGTTCTGCGGTGACGTGAACTCATGTTGTGCGGACTCCTCGATCCGAGGAACCTGCTGCGTTGACTGGGCGGAATCGACTGGTTTTTGCTGCTTTTCTCGTCGGCGCTTCTTTTGTTCTTGGCTTGGCCATGGATTGCGTGCGATGCCTTCTTCGTCCGAGGATGGGATGGGGTATTCGGAGCGGAGGTCAGCGGGCTGCTCACTGCCCATCTTCTCGTTCCGAATCGGCTCCCGGTAGCTGTTGCTTCGCTGAATTTGACTCTCGCGGAACGCTTGCGCTAACGTTGGCTCGCTGTGCTTCAGCTTCGGGCTCATAGGTACAGCCCTACCATTGGGACGTGCGATAGACTCCGGTGGTGGGGTGGGCAAAGGACCTGGCACGGCGTCCCTATGAACCCACTGGTTGACCTCCATGCTGCGCCTGACATTCTGCTTCGCTTGGTCCTTTGCTTCCCCCGGACGAGTGACGTCCAACGATCGCGACCTCTTCTCAGCTCCCCCAGAAGCAGCCACGTCAAGATGCTGCGCCATTTCTTTCACTCTGCGTACAGGGACCCTCCCCGCACGGTTGCGCTCCTGAGCCGGCTCAGGCGTTGCGCATTTCAACGACTGGCTAGGTGGTTGGCGAGCAGTTTCCGTCAAATGAGGCTTCGAGTCCGGAACAGGGCTGGACACATTCAGAGTAGGACGGCCCTTTTTCTTGGGTGCCTTTGCATCAGCTGCGGCACTCTCTGGCAAAGAAGGCAAAGGTCTCGTGGGCGCAGGCAGAGGAAATGCGTTTATGGCATTCATAGGAAAAGCCGAGTAACGAGGCTGTTTGTCTTTGGGCTGTTCCGTCTCTGCTGCCTTCTCTCTTTCGACACCAGTGAACTGACTGGTAACTGCCGGAGCCGACCTGGGCTCTTTTGGACGGTCCTTTGCGCTCAGTGCAGTTGGAGATGGCAGTGCTGATTTCGAAGTCTCGTTCAACGTTGGCAGCTTTTGCGGTGCGCGCTTGGGGGCATTCGCCGGTGGGACCTTGGATAACCGCAATGCTGTCTTACTCGACAGTCGCGGCGGGACGGGATCAGGGAAGAGCTTGAGGGTGTTTCTCGGGGCGGGTTTGAGTTTCGTGGTCGAGTCGGTGTTTTCAGCTTCCTTTTGCTCTTGGGTCGTGTTGGTTTCGGATGGGTTGGTGGGTTTAGGCTCTTTCGTATCATTGAAAGGAGAGGCATTGGCTGTTGGCGACGTTTTAGCAGCCTGCTCGAGTAAACCGTCAAGCGCCTGCTGCGCAGAATCCCTTCTTCCACCAGCGATAAAATCCGGCAATGTCAACGGTTGAAACGGCAATGCCTTCTTATCCTCCGCCTCCGGTCCCGACTCTGGAGCCTCAGCACTATCCATGGACGACTTCAAAAGACTCAAATCCAGCGAAGTAACACGACCCGACGACATGAGCGGATCAGCCAGCCAAGGCTGCCCAATGCGCTCGACATCACGCAGCGAACTCGACTTGCAGCTAGCATGTGAAACAGACTTGGAGTCTGACGGCGTGGAATCAACACTTCCCTTCTTGGAGTGTGAATTTTTGACGGTGGATGCAGGTAGGAGACCCTCCCGCTGCAGGGCAGAGAGTTGCACTCTGGTCTCTTCGGCTTTAGTCTCGGGTTCGGCGGCGTCTTTCTTCTGGCGCTGGGCCAATTGTCGCAGACGACGGTGACCAGCTTTGAACATCTCGCGGGCACCGGTAGCGGTAGGAGGTGGCGAGCTCGAAGAAAGGGAACCAGGTGGAGAAGAAGCAGAAGCAGCCTGGGTCTGAAGATAGTGAACCAAGTCTGCAACGTCCCGGTCCGTCTTAAGATGGCCGTGGTCTTCAGTCTCACGCGAGTATGGAAGTGGAAGGGGCTGCGTGCTGTTTGCAGAGAACGGGAGGTGTTGTTTGGAAGCAGACATTGTGTAATAGAAGTGTTTCTGGTGGTGATCTTTCGATAACAATGGCGGACCGGTAGGCACAATCGGGCTGGGCGCAGCTAAGCTCTCGTGCAAGTCGTTCCAATGCCGCATCGAGACGGGAGATAGGAGCAAGGAGGGCTCAAAATCGAGTCGGTCAGCGGATGGCGGGAGGCGAGAGGCAAAAAAAAGAGTTCAGTATTCAAACTCCGTCTCAAACGAGAAATGCGCTCGTAGCGGTCAGAGAGGCAGCTGGCAATAGCCCGGGAATTGGAAGGAAAAGAGAGACAAAAGCCACGAGGCAATATTGTCGGGAATATTCGATGAATTCTGCAAACACTCGGGTTAATCAATGTAGTGCAGTTCATAGTGTGTGCTTGCTCCTGCTTACCAGCTGACTTGTTTACGCCGTTTGATGATAATCAGGAAAGCAGATTAACGAAGTCAAACGGAGAAAAAGAAAGAAAGGACAGACCCAGCTGTAAAAAATCAATAGTTCCGATGTTTTATATGATCATGTACGGCAGGTTGGCGCTATGGATTTCTTTTATTCGCCACGGACGAGAGAACAAACAACATGGCAAATCGCCAAAGTCTAAGTGTGGTATTGAAAAGATTCATCGAGTTAGTCAAAGCTCGTAGCGCCGTTGAGCTATCATCTCGACTACTTGTATACATTGTAAGATTAGAATAACTTCGATCGGAATGTAGGAACGAACTGTGTATAGCCGTGGAATGCGATCTGGGCCCAGGCACAGACAGCATAGCTACAGGTACGGAGTAATAGAGAGTAAGCAATAATCACCGAGTTATACACATGGGACATGTCCAAGGGGAGGAAAGGGAAGAACTGGGATGAAGACAGGGACAAGGACAGGGCAACAAACAAAGGGAACAGTTCTCTGTAGGCTCAGCCCAGCCTTGGTACAGGTGGAAACCCAAAGAAAAGGAACTATTGAAGATTAACAGTTGATCATCTGTCAGTTCAAGAGATACGATAATTAGCAGCTGAGAGTTGATATATCCATTTCTCCGCATCGGGTATTTGCAGAGGTTCTTAGTACGGAGTAGGGCTACATAATTTTGCCAAGCACGGAGTACATAGTAGGATTATGATGCCATGGTCAGAATAAAATACAATTACGCCTGTAGGGGTGTAGCAGGAAAGTACAAGTATGGAGTGTCTTGTCACCCCTGTTGACCTCATAAAGGCACGCTGTACAGAGTACTCGACACCCCTCTCCCATACCGTAATGATGCAAGGCAACAAGGAACAAGGAAACAGGCTAGCGAGAAACTACAGCTAATGTGACAGGTGCACAAAGAAAAAACCATGCCATATGCACGAAAGACAGCGGTTTGTCTGTGCTCGGCTGGATTTGGACATGTCACAAAGGGTGCTTAGTGAGAGTTTGTTTTGCACAAAGAAAGTTTGTATCGTCCGAGCGTTGAGTCTCAGATAGAACTGATCATCTGCTTCCTTACATCCATAATCCGTGTCGTACGGTCAGTGCTGATATGTTTACGGTGTATCGTTATTTGACTCTGGGTTGAGTGCTCATCTAACAATAATCCGATGCGATCAATATCTCCCGAGTCCATTTCCTCGAAGAAATATCAAAGTACGATACTTCCGAACGCCTCCCAATGCTCATTTTCCTCGCTTCAAATAAACCAACATGACTAACTAATCACTAGCTCAGATTTTGCACACAAAGGAGATATCAAAGCGTTCAAGTACGTAGAGCAGACACAAGTGGGAGCAATGTACAGCGAATTATAACAAAGAACGAAATGAAACTATACTCGCGCGGTCATGTCATCTCCGTTTCGGTCTGATAAATGGATCCGCTTCTTTCTTTTTGCGCATCATAGGCGGCGGCTTAACGCCTGGTGGTCTTTGCGGAGGTCGTGGAGGGAGCTAAAATCAATCAGTAAATGCCATCAAAGGGTAAAGCTGCAAAGAAACATACATTTGCTGGACCAGTAGGGGCCTGCTCAATTGGACCGTACGCTGGCCCATCCCGCGATGGCTTGACCAGGTCCTGTACGGAGTATAAGTTAGCATGATTCTGAAACAAAAACCGATCAAAAAGCGCCAAGAAACTCACCCCTGTGTCCGTAGGGACGTTAGCATCAAGCCGATGCCTTGATCCCCTGGGCGCACTTGGCGGCGGTGCAGCATCCTTCGACTTCCGTGGCCGTGCAGCTTTGTTATCCGACGTTGGCGACCTAGGACGCTTCCGTTTCTCCCCGCCGTCATGATCACCATTCGATGATGGTTGGGACTTCTTATTCTCCGACGGATCCCCCGTCTGGATAACCGGGACTTTGGGGTCATGCCCACCAAGCTGCTTTTGTCGCTGGCGCTGCGATTTCTGCTTCTGGATCTGCGCATGATTATACTCTTCTCGCGAGATCCGTGTTTTCTCCTTCTTGGGCAGGGAGTTCGGAGATGGGCATGCACTAGAAATGTGCCCGCATTTCCCGCATTCGGTGCAGCGTTCCACTGTGCAATCGTACCGTCGGTGTCCAGAGGCCTGGCATCGGTAGCACGTGCCACGAGAAGCTTCCTTGGCATCGATATTGTCGCAGTTAAACGTCATATGCTCGAAGCTACCGCAGTAGCCGCACATCCGGTTCTCGTCTAGTCCATTCGCACCCCCTGAAGGGCCCTCGGGCAACGGAGCCGGTGGGGTACCCTTGCCAGATGCGGAGACAGAATGTGATGGGGATTCAGAGGGAAGATTTCCTAGGGAAACAGACGGCGGTCGTGACACGGATGCAGCTGAAGAAGGCCGCGAGGGTACCGGTGGCTCTGGTGCGTCAATATCGACCATCTCGACATTCTTGTAGCCCGTGAATTGTGGTCGTGCGAGGAGCTTCAACACATCACCGTTGGTGTAGACATTTCTCGATTGAGCGTTCGTAATGAGCTTATTCCAAAACTCGCCCTGGAGAAGAGACTGCGAATTACCCAGGACCCAAAGCGATGATTTGGCACGCGTCAAACCGACATTCATACGTCGAATATCGGACAAGAAACCAATACCCTTGTTTGAAGCGCGCACACATGAGAAGATAATAACCTCACTTTCTCGACCCTGGAAAGCGTCGGTCGTGTTGAAGTCGACCATATTGAAAATCTCACTTCCGTATCTGGCAGCGAACCGCGTCTTCATCTCCCTCAACTGACCTTTATACGGGGTAATGATACCAATCTTTCCGGCAAAGTCGAAAGCCCGGAAATCCGTCACTAAGCGCTCGTACAATTGCATGGCCACCTGAAGCTCCGCAACGTTAATAAGCGAGTGACCCTTTGCAGCACTCTGGTGAAGACCCTGGACATCGAAGAACCGGTAGGGCGTGAGCAATTCACTTTGATGCCATGGTCGGGCACGTAATGGTCGCATGTTAGGCCCATCTTGAAGTTTCCCGTCGTAGAACGCAGAGCTGGGGAAGGCGCTGATTTCCGGATGCATACGATACTGCGTATCTAGCAAATGCACGTCCTGGGGGCTATTGGCTTGCATTCTGACGAACAAACTCTGTTCGTACTGGAACCGAGAAGCAACCTTAGACAGGACAGTAGGTGGCAGTTGCTTGGGATCTCCGACAAGGATACACTTGGAGCAACCGTACTTGAGAGGAATAAGGGCACTTAATTCAATCGACTGCGCCGCTTCATCAATGACGACCGTTTCGAATTCAATACTCAGGTTCTGGAACATCTCATGACCACTACCACTGAGCGTAGCACAGATAACATGAGCGCCGTCAATAATGTCCTGCTGAATGCGGCGCCGCGTCAAATCAGCGTCACGCGCAGCAGAATGATTCCTGTCTCTCGCGCTGTCAATCTCCTGACTCAGCTGAGCCTTCTTTTTCTTGAGGAGATCAAACTCCCGCTCCAACTCAACCGGAACAGGCAATCCTTGTGCTCTACATTGGTCCATTCTCGCGCGTACCTCCTTAAACGACGTATCAGAAGCCTTATGATCCATGTAAATCTTCTGTAAATCTCTTTCCCCGGCGTCTTTGCGGTTATTCTGGCCCAATCTTGCGTTGACCAGTTCGTCCAGAGTCACATCAAGCACATTGGTATTGATAGCGTCACTCCTACCCAGACGAATCACTGAAAGCTTCTCGCTGCGCCCGTTGACCGTCTTAACACCTTCCTTGAAACGCATAACCAATTCATCAACGGCAGCGTTACTGGGCGCGCACACGAGCAATTTCTTCGCCGTAGACGACCTCACCGGTGCTCGGGAATTGCCAATAGTGGTTGGTCGTGCGATCGTCGTCCCTTGATCACCAAGCACGTTAGTCAAAAGAGCTCCCACGAGAGCCACAATGGTCTTGGTTTTTCCAGATCCCGGAGGACCCTGGATCAAAGTAAATGCATCGTTATCAAGGGCAGACTTAATCGCCTTCGCCTGCGCAGGGTTGAGATTGTAGTTGTCGGCAATGGGATCGAGAGTCGTATCCGAGTATTTTAGGATGGGGGAAGGCTTCGCTCTCACAATTTCCTCACACAAGTCGTAGTATTGCAGGGCCATGAGTGCACCGTATTCACGTTCAAGGGGAGTCAAAGAAGTGATTTTCGCGCCCCAAATAGCATTTCCAGGTGCAAGAGAATTGATAAACGGATTACCAGGAACGACCCGATATGCAATCTCAACCGTGCCCTTCTTCTTGTTGATTCCAGAAACCCGAGCAAGACAGCGAGGAGCGGCGGAATCATTCGTCGGAGATTTTGCTTTCGAGAGGAGGACCAAATCAGATTCACCAAGACCAAAGTCCCTGAGCTCCATGGCAGGCATAGTAGTGCTGACTTCAACAAACGAGTCGACGGATAGACGCGTAGCAACCTTGACCTCAAACGGTTTGAAGGAACCATCTTCCTTCGAGGACTGGAAGCCCTGCCATGCTTCAAGAACCAAAAGAGGCTCGAAAGTTCGCTGGTAGTCAATAGGATCTCTGAACGCATTCGAAACCAGTGTGTAATCGGTAGTCCCCGAGTTAGGCGGCAGGTCACCATTCGCAAAGTAATCCCAGGAGAGAATCGTCCGATGCAAAGCTGACAAGTCCGGTGCCAGCCGAGCACGCATATCCTTGGCCGACCGCACTTGCTTGACCTTCTTGATAGGGCCCTGCTGCTTGAGAGACAGTTTCTTGCTCTCTTCATAGGCCTTGACTGCATCAGGTTTCGAACTAGCCTTAGCACCGAAAAGCTCCTTGTCGAGTTCATCTTCGCTTTCCGACTCGGACTCCGAGCCAGACGAGACCATCATGCTCTCGGCGGGAGTACTGTGATCTTTACCCTTGATACCGATTCCGCTCAATCCAGACCCTTGTTCAGCTGTCTGCTCCGCGACACCACGCGCAGGAAGATTCTTTTTCAATCGCGCTAATTGTTCGAGGTCACGCTTCTTCTTCGCTTCCTTCTCCCTTTCGCGCTTCTCACGGAACGACAGGACATTGGTGGCGGGTTTCAACGGCACAGGAGCAGTAGGCTTTGGAATAGCCGGCAAAGCCTTGGCTTTCTCTGCCTTCTTCTTATTCTCTGCCGCGACTCGCGCCTTGTTGAGCTCGACGGAGCGAGAAAGTTGCAATAAAACGTTATCGGAAATATCTTCCTCATCAAATTCATCGTCACTCGCGGACTTCGGGCTGGCCACAGCAGAGGCATCGGTTGGTTTGGTAAAGGCCGTGATCATACTCTGCTTCTTGAGACTAGCTGTCGAAGCAGTGATAACGGGTTTCTTGTAGTATGCCTCCAAAGCCCGAACCAACTCTGCCTTTTCTCGTGGCGTCAAGATGGTCTTGATGGTAGACTTGACAGCAACACCTTCAATGAATCCAAGAGCGTCCTCTTTCACAGTCGTGACGCTAAGTTCTCCCAATAGCCGGAGAAGTTTGGCGACGAGCCCAACCAAAGTCGTGGCTAGGTATTCGTCCTTAAGCCGGAGCCATTTTACCATTGCGCTCATAGTCGTGGTGGGTGGCTTGAGGAAACTCTCGCGTGCCATCTTATCCTGATTTGGATCTGCATCCACGACAGCACCAATGAAAACGCTATACTGTTCAAACAGGAGATCCGCAAACTGCATGCTGTCACGGCAGAACTCTAACATCACGCTTTTGTCGTTTCCTCTGAGGTGCCATGATTCGGTTTCGTTGAATATCGTGGTCAACGCTTGCCACAGGTACTCCCAGAGCTTCTGAAGGGAAAGTATCTCTCTGCGGTCTGCGAGCTTGCGAGTTCTGAGCATACCGGTCTGGGTGTCGCACAGGATATCCACGATATCGGTACCAGTATGAAGCATCCTGGGAGCAGAAGCAAACGTCTTCATGTTCGAGATACGCCGAAATGACCAGCTAAGTCCGTACATCGTCGTTGTAAAAAAAGACTGCAGCAAATGAGACATAGCATCCCGTCGAGCAGACTGGCCGCTAACGTTCTTAATCAGAGTCACTGCTGACTGGTAAGTGTCCAAATCAGCCGCAAAGAGAGCAGAGATCAAGGCACTGCTGGTATCTTGACTCTTGAACAAGTCGTCGAGATGCTCCGGCTTGAAATCCGAGAGACGTTCAATAATCTGACAAGAGAAGTGCGTGAGATGGCCGTAGTTCATGTTGAAATCCCTTTTTTCCTGGCTGGCTTCGCCTTTTATAGGGAATTTCTCCAGGCCAACAAGAGGCAGAATACCAAGTAGAGCAGATGCGGATAGACTCTTGTTATCTTCATGTAGATGTTTGACAACTGCGTCCCAAATCGGCGCTGAATAGGTGCTTACACCGTGCTGGAGTGTATCGTATCGGAGGATGATTTCGTAGTCGCTCTTCAGAGATTGACACTCAAGCGCCAACGTGTTGCGGATGACGTCCATGCATAACGATGAGATCTCTTGCTGTTTTCCTTGCTCCACAGTGAAATTTGGAGGCTTCAGGATTGTGTTGATGTTCTCGCTTACAATCTCAAGCGTCTCAGACAGGACAACGCGCCCCACTGAGCCTCTTGACGATTCATGATCTGTGAATCTCCGGAGAGTATGAACGAGACTCGCCAGTCCGATATGGAAGCAGTGATACCTGGCTAGGTTGGGATAGCGCATGTCCTGGAATCGTTGAAGGAGCTGATATACCAGGAACCTGCAAGCAGATGGCTGATGAGCGCCCTTGAGAGATGACATGAATGGACTAATCCATGATAGCATGTCTTTCATAGCAGACTTTTCAAACGGCTCGCCATCGGTGGTTTGCATAAGGAACGCATCGAACTGGGGATTATAGAAAATCTGCTCAATAATGGCCTTGGGAGAAATCGTCTGCATCGCATCCCAGAAGTCACCGGGCGCCTTCTCCAGAAAGGTTTGGATGGTGTTCAAAAGGAAACGAAGACCAGGCGACTGCATAGCAAGATGATCCACAGAGAGACGGCAAGGATCGATTTCCAGCGCTCGTAAATGATGGGTGATCTGGTCCTTGTCCAACCTCTTCACTACGAGTTGCATGCCACGCCACAGCCTTTGAATAACGGCGAGCTGTGGCGGCTGCTGAGAAGCTACCCTAAGAGCATCCAAAAGACCCTCCTTAATTGCCCAATCAAATTCCATCGTAGTCGGGGGTCGAGGGTACCGCATCCAAGAGTGAATAGCCCAGAAACTGCGATTTTGGTTGGGATCGAATAGAAAACGGGTGACGGCTGGGATATAATCTGAAACTTTCAGACTGCGCTTAGTCTGAATCAGGCGGAAAGGTTCGTCAAAGTACTGTTGTAGCAAGGCATCGTTGCGCAGCATAGCTTCACAGCTCAGCGTCTCGAAAATTGATAGCAGCGATGCGCGGTCGAGCACATGAAGCGCAATCTCCTGAGGGGGCACCTCTTTTAACCGCGCCGTCGCAACACTCAGGTTCTTGGTAATCCGCTTGATATCCCACTCGTCCAGCATGCGACCAAATTTCTCGATATCCTCATCATCGTAACTTTCCTTCAAATGCTCCATAAGCCAGACCTTTCCCGTGTAGTATTTCTTAATGCAGAGGTCGCATTTCTCGAGCCCATCATCCAATCTTCGCCAGATCCAGGATTGTAGCTCCGCAACGCCTTCCTCGCTGTATGCCAGGATGCGCATGCACGACAGGAATTTCTCCCTGCGGCTTGACGCCTCCTCCGTGAGCTCCGCGACTGTTTTTCCCGACTCGTCTCGTTCATTTGGATCGTCGTACTGTCCGTGGTCGTCGTCATGTTGCCGGGGGCATAGGATGTGAACGTTATCAGGGAGGGCTTGTAGCTCCCTGTGGAGATAGAGGTAAAGGTCAGTTGCATGATCCCGGAAAACACATCGGAGAAGTCAGGACAATTTACCTGATACCATCCATACACTCCATGATGTTGATAGCTTTGTCGCGCAAAGGAGGGACAACAGTTACATTCCTTGATCGATTACTAGGAGGCCTGCGCTAAGGAAATAAGGCCGGCGGATCTTTCCATCGCAAGCATTCAAATAATCGAATTTAAAGATTTAGGAACGGCCTATAGAGCCATTGCTAATAGACGAATGTCACAAAAGGATAGAAAGGGATGGCTAGGCCAAAAATAAAGAGAAATGATCCAAAGCGAGGTACTCCGTACATGGGACGATTTCAATGTACGGCACTCTGACACTGCATCAGGGCATAAGACTGCAACAAATAAAACGAAGGAAGGACAGATAGTGAATTAAGCTAAGACACCTCCCTGTGTCTCCAGAAAGACGTCCAAAAAGACTGAGCAGTGCAAAAGAAGCGAAAATAAGCCTCAACAAACGATGCAATACAGATTTGCTGCTCGGAGGCGTCCTGTCATTTTGTCTACTGTATTTGGAAGGCGGTGAACCGCGACCACTTTACGCGTCAAACGCGCCGGCTTTTCTATAGATCAAAGGTACTCCGTACAAGTATTTCTGAAGTCTTTCACTACTGGTATACAGATGAATGAATCAAGATCTTCATTAGAAAGCCTTTCTCATTGAGGTCTTCAATAGAGTACATAAGTTCAATAATCCTCCAATACTAGCCACGCCCACTCAGCTTCCGGAGATTCGGGGCGAGCATATAGTAAAACCAGCAACCAAAAAAAGTAACCCCATCAATCGAATTATTCAATAAGAGGGCGTAGAACAGAAAGCAGAGAAAGCTTTTGTACAAAGAAACGAAACAAAGCCAATCAAGTACAATGGCGCGGAACAAACGGTAGACCTTGGAGAAAGATAAACCGTAAGGCGTGTGCAGCAGGTAAAAAAAAAAAAAGAAAAAACATTAAGAGAGGAAAAGCGCCGACCACCAGCCAACTTTGTAAACCGAACGCCATCTATTGGGAATAGAGCAAGATGCTGTAAAAACAAAGAAAAAAGAAATATCCTCGTAATGACGCAAATAAAATGATAAAAAGATCGAGTGTAATCGACGAATGAACCGACAATCATCGTATCAAAAAGAGATCAGGTGAATATATAAGACGAAGATGGAGAAGGATTTCTATACGACATGCAAAGGAGGATCATTGTGACCCTTGAGAGGACCGTGTGGGACCTGTTGATAATGAGCGTCCGCGGTCGAGAAGTCGTTCGTGGCCTCATAACTCGGTAGGTCTCTGTCGAATGAATGGCGTGTCTGTGCAGGACGAACGAAGTCCACCGGCTGAGTATGGTGTTGTACATGGTCAAGGCTATCTGTATAATTCGTTCCGTTACTCCCATTCTGGCTCCGCATGTGAGTGGCACGTGTAACAGATGGCGGATACATGGCTTGGTGATCGTCTGAAAAGGGATCTTGTTTCATAGAAGGCTCAATTGGTTTTCCCAAGTCCGAAGATGTTGCGGAAGTATCCCCAGAGCCAGGTGCAACAGAAGGAGGCACGTACGTCTCGTTTTCGTTTTCTTCCAGGTACTTGAATTTACCCATGGTAACCCATTCACGGACAATATCCACATCGTAAGGGAAGAAAACCTTCTGAATCGACTTGACGGTGAAACGAGGGAGGAGACAGATTATAACGGTAATAAGAAGAACCACCCAGAAGGACAAGGTGCCGTATACTTCTGCTGCCGAATGATAAAACGTCCCTGCGGCAGTGAAGGAAGAATAGACACCAGTCCAGAAGAAGATCAAGATAGAACTGATAGCGTTGATCAATACAGTCAACCAATCCCAGCGGTAGGTATTCATGATAACGTAGGTATTACTCGCAATAACGGCAGCGGAGGCAACCAGAACACCCATACGAGTTCGGTCGTTGACGTTCAAACCGTTTGCGGTGACGAAATTCGCGGGCTTATACAACAAATACGGCATATAGTAGCAGATGATCGACTGATAGAGACCGTCACCCATATACAACCTGAAGTGTGTTAATATTTTCGAAGAGCAGCAAGAGCAGTGAGAGAAACATACCAGAACTTGAGCTGCGACCATTCCTTCCGCTCGATACCTCTCATGTACAATTGAGGCACGGCCAATGACACCCTGTCATCAACATCTTGATCCAGAATCCCCATGAAGATCACAGGCAACGAAGTGAAAGCAACGTTGACCAAGACAATGTAGGTGTAATCGAACAGATAGGAGCCATCGAAGTCGTTGTAGATACAGTACCAGAAGAGGGCAAACGTCCAAACCAAGTTCTGTGAGATACGGTTAACATCAATCATCATATCCGAGGGAAAGTGGAGGATGCTAGAACTAACCTTGTAGAAGAAGTTGGCAATAGTCTCACCCATGCGACGATAAGAGTATCTTCCATGAACCAAAATGAGCCGTTGAAGGAATCGGAATTGTCCAATGGCATAGTCGGATGACATGGCTGCTTGCCGACCTTCTTCACCAGCAATACCGACACCGACGTCTGCCTCCTGAATCATGGCAACATCATTGGCACCGTCACCAATCGACAAAGCCATGATGTTAAGACCATTCTTGACCAGCTTCACAACGGCCGCCTTTTGGGCAGGACTGACTCGACAGCAGAGAACCGACCGACACTGCTTGCACAGTAACAGGAACTTTTGCTTCAACTCGTCGGTTAGCATGAGCTTGAGCGTGTCACCGTCAATCACAACAGCATGAGTCGGTGGTGGTGGTGCGTGATCCCCACGGGCAGCCATGAGCTCTTCGTCGGATCCTGTTAAGCCAAACTTCTGCAAGTGATTGGCCAGCTCTTGTGCGGCCTGTTCCGGCTTAGATTCGGGGATATTGAACACGATCAACTCCATACTATTGTTCAAAAGGTTGCAGGAGTATCCGATGTTAATAGCCGTCTCGACCTTGTCGCCAGTCAAGACCCATAATTTGATACCCGCATCTGCTAGCAACGAGATAGTATCGGGCACACCGTCTTGAAGTCGATCCTCAATTGCAGTACCACCGATAAGCATGAGTTCTTGCTCAATGGCACTGGATACCTGTTCAAGCTTCTCCTCACGGTCGGTAAGAGCTGCTGCTGCAATGTCGTGTTCGCGGCTCCAGGTCTGGTACTCCTCTTCGCTAAGCTCCCGATCCGCGATACAGAGAGTTCGCAATCCTTCTCGAGCAAACATCTCAAGCTGATCGGAGGTCTTTTGTCGCAATTCATGTTGTTTCCCAGGTGCCAACCGCGAGTAGATGATGCTGTCTGCACCCTTGCAGAAAAGTCGAATCGAGCCATCTGGCATCCGGACAATCGCACTCATACGCTTTCGCGATGAGTTGAACTCAAGGGTGTTCATAACTGAGTACGTCCGTTCTTCACCCATGACGTTGACAATCAAATCATCACCGGCACGGCCAATGACGGTGAAACCGCAATCACGAGCAGCGCTCACCAGAGCAGCCTCGTCGGGAGACTGAGCCTTAAACTCAATCTGCGGCGGGTCGCCTGGGGTTTGTTCCGTGATAACAGTATGGCACACAGCCAGGGCAACCATGAAATGCTCAACAAGCGCCTTCTGCTTTTTGCCGGATTGGCCTTCTAGGTCTGAAACGAAGTGGGGTGAGACGAAAGTCAGGTTTTCATCTCGCAAGTACGGGTTGTCATGGACTCCACGAAGCATCTCAAGCATTTTGACGGTATCGGCAGCGATCTTCTCCTGAGCTCGAGCGGCCTCTATTTCCGCGTCACCACCTTCCCGGCGTTTCATACCAGCCTGGGCTTCCGTGTACGCTTCACCGTATGGAACTCCATTGATGGTACACTTCTTGAATTCCATGACATTCTGGGTCAATGTACCGGTCTTGTCAGAGAAAATATATTCGATCTGTCCAACGTCATCGGAAATGTTCCAAGACTTGGGAACGCACGCCATTTCCAGCTTGTCGTAGTACATAAAAACGTCGCAGTGAATGAACACAGCCTGGACAGTACGAACGATCTCGAGAGAGATGTAGAGCGAAATGGGTACCAAGTTCTGAAAGAGAACGACAGCGACCCAGAAAGTGACGATACCAGTAACCGGAGGAGCAGTGTCTCCGGGCGGCGAGTAATCGAAGTAATTGAGCGACTTATTGCTGGAAGCCCAAGCAACACCGTTCACGATACCCATGACCAAGCACATGAAAAACAGGATGATGAAGTTGTAGATGACATTCCAGTTCAGATCTTTGGCAAGTCGCGCCCGCTTGGTTGGTGTGATGCCGGAGTTCAGCATGATCTTCGTCTCGGATCCAGTGAAAACGACCACGCCAAGAATCCATTCGGTGTTGCGAAGGGAGCAACCGCGGAGTAGCATATTGTTGATCGTGATGGGCTCAACCATCTCCTTGCGAGGCGCGTCAGGGAAATCCGGGTCACGCTGATCCCATCGGATAGAAGCATTGTACGAGTACAAATTAGCGGTCGGGGCCTCGCTTTCGATGGTGAACTCGGCCTTTTCACAATCCCTGGCGTGTCGAACTTGACGACCGCAGTTCAGGGCCTGGCGCACTTTCAGATTGGTCTCACCATCCAAGTTCTTTGTCTCAACGTAGCATGCACCATCCATATCAGAGGTTGATAACACAACAAGATCGGCAGGCACCGGGTCTCCATTGTACAATCGAATGAAGTCTCCAACCTGGACGCTTTTCCAGTAGTCCCGTTTGAAACGGGCCGTCTCCGGTGTTTGCTTGGCCATATCTAGAACACTGCCGCCTTTTCGAGGGGGTGTCACGGCCGAAGGGGCCAAAGAGGGACTTGGATCACGGGCGGCCTTGTCAGGATGAAGGAATTTGCTGCTGTCTCCGTTGGACATGGGCCAATCTGGACGTGCATCTGGCGTAGGCGACGGAACAGGGGTCATTTGGATCGCGGCATCGTCCAGACCTTGGTCGCGATTGGAAAGACCAAGATCGCGTTGGGTGTATACTGAAGCCCGCGGATCGACAGGATCCGTGAAAGAGTCGTCTATTCCATTTTCCCTTTTAGGCTGTATACCCCTCTTTTCGTTGATGAAATCCCTGCAGAATCTGTATGTGGTAACCGTCGCGCGAGTGGATGCCTTTTTGATACGTCGCCACAGCGAGACGTTGTCCTCGGTCGAATTAACATTACTCCAGTCAACTAGACGATACACCGGCGAATTATTCAATTCGTTATCAAGTACAGTACGCCGCCAATCCTCGACGGCATCTTTGATGGCAGTCACCACGACGATGACAATCAGGGGGACAGCGTTAAGACCGGGGTTGTTGGCACCGAAAATGGACGGGATCTATGGCAAACTGTTAGCCACACCATCAAAAGAAGGGTAAGAGCATAACATACGTTGAGAATGATGACAAACAGGAAGTAAATGTTGGCAATGTTATGAAACTGAAACCAAATGTTCATGGGAACAAACGTAATCGGAGAGTATTTCGCAGTGCGAATCTTGTTTCTGGGGTAGTTGTTATTTGGGAAACCATCCTCATCGCGTTCAGATTCCGGGACAGGGACGTTGAAGTAAACACGACGGTTGGGACCCTTTTCCTCATGATCAGCTGAGGTATCGCCTCCGTTGGATGAATTTGCCGCAGCCGACTTGCGCTTTTCATCATTCAAATGCGAGCGCCGGTGCAAGCGATCCATGATAGAGACACGTTTTCGCACCCCACTGGCAGTTCCCATTCGCGTTGTTGCCCATCGTTGACGTTTTGTTGGTTTCGAGATTTGGTTGCTCAACTCGCGATCGTCGGCACTCGGGTCGTTATTCGCGGCGCCTTCGAATTGTACTGGCGACATTTAGGCGGTTGTCGGCCCTCGCAAGGGCGTGAAATTTAAAGGGACAAGGACAATCGTATAAGAGCCAGGTTATGATGGAGGGAGAGCATCCGCTCCAAGTGAGACGGACCCCGACAGCGCAGCCAGTCCGTGAGATCCCTGGGGGTTGTTTTTGCCTTCCCTGTTAGTAGTTCAACGTCCGATACTGCCTTGTTTTCTAAGACAGCGTGGTCGATAGAAACTAAAACACTGCGAAATCGTAATCCATACAATATGCGTAGGGCGATGGTCTTTGCGTCGACAAAGGTTGAAAGAGGAGGACGTCACTCGCTGAGAAATCGTCTGTGTCGTAGTTCCAAATCGTCGAAGGCAAAAACGAACGGGGGTAGAGAGATCGCTGAAGATGATTAATCAAATAGGAAATGACGGAAGAAAATCGAAGAGAATAAAAGAAGAGAAAAGAGAAGAAGAGAGAATAGCGGTAGTAGTACTAGTAGTAGTGGTTGGTACGGGAGTAGTATGAGAGAGAAAGGACACTTGCTGCGACTTACTACGACTAACTGCTACTAGAAACTCTCTCGCCGGGAAACGAGGGAAGCAACTGGTAAATTACGGTATTACATACGGTACTGTACCAGCCCATTGCTGGGGCACAAGGTAAGGCGGTGTTTTTTTTTTTTTTTGTTACCGCCCAGCCGTGTAGTGCCGATTGGAGGCTGACTCAGCTCAATGTAGCCCAATTATCCGCACTTATCCACGATGGGAACGCGTAAGTTTAAGCCCTGGGCATCGGATGTAACGGATGGACAACGAAGTATACACAGTGTTATGCTGCTGGTCAGCATTGCTTTCTTTACGCTACAAGTGCGGAGTAGGCGAAGTTAATGGTTTGAGTACTGTTATATCGTACTGTATATATTCCTGACCAAAAAGTATCTCGTCATAATGCCACCACCACCAACAACACTTCCAACCTTCCAAACCAACCTCCAAGCCTCCAGATTAATTGGCTGGATGAAATTGTTCCAGATTGGATTCTGATTATGGAAACTAAGCGTACGGACTAGAAAGAAAAAAAAAAATCTCTGCTGTGGCAACCATAGTAACCGTTGCTTGTATAGTTTGGTTCTTCCAAAGGCGAGCTTGATTTCTAGACAGGCGGCATAAAGACGGTGATGCATATCCGAGCAGTCAGTTATGTAGTCATTCACAAACCCCCACACCTGCTTTATTTTAACATTAAATTATGACGACCTGGTCGTCACATCGAAAAACCGGGATTGTCTGCATCGGTCCTCCGTCTTTGATGAGGCTGTGGAGCCGATCAGGTGAATTGCCATATCGGGGCTAGTCTGGTATCCTATTTCGGGGGGTATTGCTCTTTCGTAGTATCGTCAATACCACTACCACCATGTAGGAACAACCATCCGACTTCCATATATTTCTAGTATGCGGGTACCTGAAGTGGTACTGGCTGCAAGCAGTTTGTTGAAGGTGTTCTATCTTCGGTAAAGATGCTTCTTTTTCAACCACACTCTTCTGGTTTACATTTCTCATTGATAGAGCCCAAAACGATGTGAATCCCCTGGAAGCCTCTCCATTGTGGTGGAGACTATTGAAATACAACGAAGAGACAGGTCGAAAGCATCAAAGTGTCCCGGGACCGAAGACATAAACTACCACTCCGTACGGAGTACTGATATCCTATTCGATCCAGAAGCTTCACTGGCACTTGGATAGGCGGTCCTTCAACCAAAGTTTGGCAGCCATGGCAAACACAAGCGAACACTAGCCGTTCGAGAAGGGTACCCGACACCAATCTTTCCAACAGTGCCTGTCGATCGACAAGTCAGCAACTTTGACGTCTTCCCGATCAGGCAATCTATACAATCGTGCTGGCATCACACCGAAGGTAAGGTTTACAATGTCCGACCGTTCCCTGGCTGGACGGGTCTCCATCTTTTCGAGAGAGACCAGCCATGCGATTTTCAATGACACTTCGCCGTGCCTCCTGATATTGCTTGGCGTTTGGTCGTCTATTCCATACTGTACTGTGTCTGGCATGATCTCGCAGTCTCATATTACGTTGCATGATTCTGGCTAATTGAAAGTACCTCGATCTGATACAATTCTTTGATTGCAATTGACCACAGTAAGAGCGGTCTTCTTCTGTATACAAGACTCAGTAAGTGCTCTTCCCCCTATTGCTTTGTATCAGTATTACCACTCTCCTATTTTAGGCTTGGCATAGTGATAAGCCAAGTGCTTCTCAAAACAGTATAGCGCACAATAGTCCTCCACAGCAGTAATAGTGGTAAGTATGGAGAGGTGACAGAAGATTAGCCAACGCGCAGTTCTCAAAGGAAGTCGGTTATTTGTCTGGAGCAAAAGGTAATCTACAGCAATTCGTGTCCTCCCTCGCTGTAAAAATACAGGGAAGATCTGGACCCAATCGCAGCAAAAAGGAGCTATTTTAGTGGAATTGAGTGTCTCCGCCTGATACATCATAATACTTCTCACCTCCACTCTTCTCCAGACTGTTGTGCAGACTCCAGGCACCGCACGGAGGATTCTGCATCTAGCCAACTGGCTGCGCTTGTCAGTCTCTCGATCTGTATTGTTAGTTAATCTGCCCCATATCTACAATATCGCCCCCCTACGGGAGTACGTACTTCACAATCCTGTCTGTACAAAATACTCTCCACGACGATGGTCGTCAACCCAGAAACCCAGAGTGGAGAACAAGGTTGTAAACCCAAAGCAGATCAGCGGTATTTTGACCTTCCCCTGGCCGTTCCAAAACAAGCCAGCAGGAATACTCTGTAGGAATAATGCCCACGAAAGAGTCAGGCCGAAAAATGCATTGCAGTGCATTATTCATGGCCTCGTACTCGTCCCATGGTAGAAATGCCGTCAGATGCGAAATTCCAAACACGACGTAGATTAAAGTAGCGTATCCATTTTTAGCAACGTCTGACTGCGCAAATGCGCAAAGGCACGGTAAATACTCGGAAAATGTCAGCATTCGCTGTCCAATACGAGTCTGCCAGACTAACCCTGTTCAGTTCTGTTTCGCCAGTAGATGGAGAAACGAGTGTCAAACCTTTTCCGTGTTTCTCTCTTCCACCCGTCGATATCCAAAATGGAAAAAATGATCTGGCTGACTCAGGGTCACGTGACTTCGCGATGCTAGCGCGCGTCACCGTCGTGTTGCGGGAGGAATAAACCGCAGCAAAAAAGATCTCCCCAGAGTGAGAGAAAGAAGTCCGTGCAAAAGGGTCTCGATATGCCTCCGTCTCGCAGCATCGCAGAATTCTTCAAGCGTCCTAGTGCTGTAATAGCCAATCCAGAAAGTCCTATCAACAATGACAGACCACGAAGTAGCATCGATCCCCCCACTACCTCTCCACTGACAGAGCCGCCATCGTCATCACTTCCAAATCATGCCTCCCCGCCGTCGTTCAACCTGCCTACCTCCCGAGAAGACAAGCCGCAAGTGAAGAAGGGGGATGAGAGGCCACCGCAGTCAAGCTTCCAAAGCGCTGATTCTATTGTCGCGGACAATTCAACCCGGCGCATGATCAATGGGAAGGAGGTCGTCATTAGCTCAGATGGAGAAGACACGGACTCCATTGCGTCGCTAGAATCCCCGGAGGAGCTTTTTGCCCAGATTGGCTCTAGACCCAAGGACGCTGCAGACAAGAAATCCGATGAAACACGGGAGGCGCGGTTGTCAATAAATGATGTGAAACTGTCTGAATTCAATGCGAAAAGTTTCTCGGCTCCCAAGTACAAAAATACGCTCGATGCACTTGTTACAGATGCAGTCGACGACAATGAGACAGAGGCAAGCATCGCGAAGATAAGGGCTACTATCAAACTGGAAGAGGAGAGCACGGCTGCGACAGGCTCCGATGGGCAGGACAAACAACTACATGAGGGTATGCTGACATCGGCTCTGGGTGATAAGGATGATGAGCTGGGGCTGCAGCGTCTACTCGAAGCTGTTCGGAGGACAGAAGCTTTTGATCATGAAAAGGCTTGGTCGTTCTTCAGTAATACAGTGACTCTACCATCTGCTCCGGAATTCCCACGAGACTCCGTGGCACCAGGGACATATATGGCTGTCTTACGAGGTTCGTGTTCTGCCGACGTTTACCAATGTTTATTTGGTTGGCTCTGACTAGCTTGTAGAGCCCGGTTCGCGTGAGCGTGCGTTTCATTCCGGCATTGTGGACTTTGCTCTATCAAAGCAACTGTTACCGGACGAACTGGTCACATGGATTTTCCATTCGGGTACGTTGCAGGACGTCCGTTCCCCTTTGGGTTTGATCCTTACTGTTCTTTTTTTAGTACCCGCTGAGCCCCGGGACGAACTGAGACAAGTTTATTGTAGGGTGTTCAAAGTTGGTTCTAAATCGCACACACGTTTCAGAGTTCTTGTCAAGCGCTGACGGATTTTGGTCAGCATGCTACTGCTGAACGAGTCAGGTCGCTTATACGTCCGAACGACATTGACCTACTTTTTCAACGATTGGGCGCGACTCCCAAAGCGTTGGCATTAAGAGAACCAGTTTCACCAGATCCACGTAAGACTCGATTTTCTAATGGTTATTTATCACAACTAATTCAAGGCAGCAGAGTCAGTGTCGGACACACCGTTTAGCAACCAAAAACATTTGCTTTCGCTCCTAGAGTTGTTTCGGGGCGCAGCAGACCTGTAAGTTCCCGTGTCCGTGTACCCACAAGTTCATGGTTCTGATTCCCATAGGTTCGCCGATGATACCCGAAAGCGGATACTGATGATCCTATTTCGCTTAACAATTGATATCTCATTAATGAAAGAAACCATTGTCTGTTCAGAGGTTGAAAGGACTATTACAACAGTACTGGAAGCGATACCCGAAGACGGCACTGATGATACGGTAGGTTATCCTAATACGGTCAAAGACATTCCACACTAACGGTGCTCAGGTACATCGTATCTGCACATTCCTATATGACACTATCAAAGACCCCGCATTCCAGAGCCGCCTCCTCAAGCACACGCTCCCAACATCAAGCTGGATATCATTACTACGCTGTCGTCTCGCTGTTGCCTACCTAACGCATGACCCAACACCCCTAACCGAACCTCCCGAAGCCGTCCTTGACCTAAAACGCATGACCCAAATCCTTAGAAACCGCCGCTTCGACGTAAAACTCTACAAAGGCAAAGGGACGGCCGAGTACGACTATGGCGAACTCGGCTCCATCATTACCCTCCTTAACATCACTATTGATCCTGGTTGGGCTGTATTAGGATTCCCCAGCAAAGATGCGGAGAGAGAATTCAATGCCGAAATTGATATACTCGCGGACCGGCTCAAGAAGATCTTCACTTCAATTGAGGACTCGGGTGTCTCGCATCTCAAACGGACGCTCGCCAAAGAAGGGCTCGAGGCGTTACATTACCGTGTCCTGTATTCCATACGGTCGAAGCCGCAGCCCAGGAAAGTGGGTTTCAAAGTTGAAGTGAACGAGAAAAATAGTCATACAGTGGATCAATACTTTTCCTGGACATCAAAGGAAGGGAAAAATTCATAGTTGTCCGTCAAGGACGAGGGAAAGCCTTCATGGCGGGCTTGCATTCGCTATGGATCGCTACGGCTTGCGCGCACCCTGTACCAGGGGTATACTGAGCCGACAACGCTTGGTTGTCAGCTGTCAAGAGCATCACAGCGCGGCTATAACAGCTGCAGCTGCTTCAATTCTCAGCAGCCAAGACACCGCTTACGAGACGCAGTAGATCGCTCTCTATAACGCCTAGAATAACGACTAATGATCGATGACAATACAACTACTGTATCAATAGGACTGTGGCAATGCTGAATATAGACGATGGCTAGTTATCTTTATACAATTCATGCCTCTTAAGAGGAAACTAGAACGCCAGGTAAATTGAAAACATACGCAAACGGTATCACAAACACGCACGGTTAGCTTCCTAATCAGTGAATTTCCGGTTCTCATTCTTGCCAAAGAGAATTTCTCTAACGGCAGGGAGGGCGTCGATCTCGAGCAACCGCAGGCGCTCTTCGAAGGTGTTGACGATCTCGATCTTGCCCTGGCCTCCGATGATGGACACGCCACCGGCACTATACAAGTTAGAATATGAACGAACATCTTTAAAGTGGAGAACTCACGATCCCTCCGGCAGCGGCTCCTCCTCATCCAACTCAGCCGCAGTATCCTTCCCAACAGTCTTCTTAAACTCCGCAGTAGCCCCCTCAATAGCTTTCTTGACAGAGTCATAATCCTTCTTCCGTGCCCGAACGCTAACATTGTCCTCATTCAACGTATACAATCCCTCGAGGACCAGCCCCTTAAGCACCTTCTCGTACTTCTCCGCGTCCCCACCCGCAATACCAGTAACCTTCTCCCTTGCCTGCTGGAACAAACCATCCAACAACTCCTGGCGACCGGAAAGCACACGGAGACGGGTGCGGTTCGCGAGCGTCGAGCGCGTGATCTGCTGGGACATAGCGGCCTGCTTGAACTTCTTCTCGTAGAGGGTGTCGATGGCGGCGGTTTCTTGGCGGACTAGCTTGGACTTTTCGATGGCGAACTCCTCGTCGGCTTTGAGATTAATTTCACGGGCTTTTTCCAGGGCTTCTTGGTGGATGAATGCGGTCATCTTGCGGAGCTCGCCCGCGACCTGTTATGTCCATGGCTATCAATGCTTGGTTCCGGGGGTGGTGGGAGAGGGTGGGCGTGGCCTACCTGGTCGTCGGAGAGGGCATGTTGCGACATTTTGGCGGTTGGGATTAAAGAACTCGAGCTTTAGAGAGTAGGGATTGGAATCGATATCGAATGGGAGAAGTCAGGCTCCAATGCGGAATGCTGCTGGGGAGGTGATAAGGTCAGTTGTTGCGGTCACAGTGGCATCAACAGAAATGGCGAGAGAATGCTCGAATGGACAGTAGCTAGCAGGTATCTCTTACTTACATGCCTCACGAAGCTATCCTCCTGTAATTATTGCTGCTGTTGTAGCTGTAATAGTGTCGAGTCGGAAGTCCGTAGTGACGAGGATGGGTGAAGTGGTGGATCGGCTGACTGTCTAACTAAGCCTCAGGAACGGTGTTCCCGCATGAAGTCACCGTCGACCTCTACTTATCGCTCTTGGTTTCAAAACTTCCCTCATTCATCCCATCCCATCCCATCATTTATATCTGTCTTGACGATGGCATCTATTTATCGATAGTTTCCCTGCCTTGTTCTTTGGCGATTGCATTACTATACGGTCCTGCGCCATCCCCCAATGCCTACGATTATTTCGTGATGGGGAAGCTTGGTGGCTTGTCTCCCCAAGGGAGCGTCGCGGTTTGTCTTCGCATTATTCTCAGTTATGAACTTCAGCTGACAATATAGGTCGGAGTGTTGGTCGGGTTGATCTCGACCAGTATCCAGGCTATCGGTCTGACCCTTCAGCGCAAGTCGCATATCCTCGAAGACGAAAAGGATCCGTACGAAATACGCCGACCCCCGTACAAGCGTCGAAGATGGCAGGTACGCTTCTTTCGACATTGCGACCATATAGGATTACTCTGACAATTGCAGCTGGGCATGCTGATGTTCGTTGTATCGAACATCGTCGGGAGTACGATCCAAATCACCACCCTTCCGCTCCCGGTTCTCTCGACTCTTCAAGCTGTTAGTATAACGACCCCTTTTTCTCTTTTTTCCTCAGCTGACTCCCTGTCGCGCGATAGTCCGGTCTCGTTTTTAATACCGTTTTCGCTACCGTGATCCTTGGTGAAGCGTTTACTAGATTTTCCTTACTCGGTACGATCCTGGTCTGCATCGGCGCGATATTGATCGCCACGTTTGGCGCCATTGGGGAACCACCACATACGTTGGATCAGTTATTACTACTCTTGCAGCGCCGTCCGTTTATACTATGGGTCGCGGGAACTGTCGTTCTCATGCTGGGGATCCTAGCGGGGTCTCGAATGCTAAGGCTTCTCTCCTCTTCGCCTCGTTGGAGGCATTCGAGTGCACTGCGTCTACAGGTGGTCCACAGTCGCATCCGGCTCATACGGGGAATGTGCTTCGGTCTGGTTAGCGGGATTTTGTCGGCCCATACCCTGCTTCTGGCCAAGTCGGCTGTTGAGCTGCTAGTCCGCACTATCGTATATCGCACGAACCAGTTCAACCGGTGGCAATCATGGATCATTTTGATTAGCGTAATCGCTTTGGCCCTCTCCCAGCTGTTCTTCCTCCACCGCGGTCTAAAGCTTTGCAGTACCAGCGTGCTTTATCCTTTTGTGTTTTGCATCTACAACATCATTGCTATATTGGATGGTCTCATCTACTTTAGGCAGGTGTCCGATTTAAGCGGACTCCGTGCGGGACTTATTGCCCTTGGTACCGTTATTCTATTGAATGGGGTGCTTTGTCTTTCGTGGCGGTTAGAAGACATTGACAACCATGCTGCTGTTACCGTGGTTGGATCTTCGCAGACAGGCTTAGGGCCGGGAATGGCCGTCATGGAGGAGAATCATCTGCATGGATTAGGATTGGATGGCGAGGAAGGCCAACCTGGCGAACGCCAGCCACTTCTACAGGCTGCTCCACAGCGCAGGTCTAGTCATCGACGAACACCCAGTCTACCTTCTTCGTTTGCGCCTACGCAGCATCGGACCTCGACTCCCGACTTGGATTCAGCTTCTATCTGGGCAGAACTCGATGACTCGGATTATCCGGAGTCGCCGAATGTCCGATCGTCGCCTTTCTATCGTCCGACTAACACACACCCAGCACGGCCACGAAGCAAAAGTGGTACGTACACAACACTACGAGACGGTTTGTTGCGCCGGTCACAACGCTCGACTACAAACCCTCTCCTCAATTACCGAAACTGGGATCCACGCCGGATTCCCCCATCTGTCCGCGAGGGCAAATCACAACAGAGATCGCCCGCATCGGATAGTGCAAATTCTCCTCTAAAGCAGCAGACACAGTGGGAATCCAACGGTGCCAACATTGGCTACGGCACCCAAGATGTACGAAACGACCAGCTCTTCCGCGGGTCACAACAACCATCACCAGAACAGCAACCTGATCTTAATAACGAACCCGCTCCTAGAGCTCGCTTCCTCGCTGGTCCGAGGAATCCTGTAGCTAATGCCTGGAGAACCGGAGCTCGATTCCTCTCCCGCTGGACCGGCCAGCAACAGCAACTGGGGAATGACCGTGAGCGCTCCCCGGATCTTGAGGATCGCGGTCCTGCGCCGCCGTGAGTATAATTTGGCGGCTTGCTTGGATGCTAAGATTTATTTATATAATTACATACCCTATTATAGATTATCAATACGAATACCCTTTGCTTGTACGATATGGATCGGAGTACGGAGTAGATAGGTTTTGTTTTCTACTTTTGGTTTGAATAAACCGATTTATACTACAGTGAATGATGGATTCAATTGCTTGTCAAATTATTAAAATCTAGATATACAATTCCTTATTGTATATTCGAAGCCCTATACCGATGAAATGTCAGTGGTGAATGGCACCCTTTCAACCAAATATATAACCTTGGCCATCCACGTACTACCTTCCCAACTACCCCATATCATCGTTCCATCGTTTTTCTCTGACCAAGTGGTATATTGCTCTGATTCACATGAACCCCAAAGAATTATTCTTGTTTCTTCAAATCGAACATGTGGAAATATACTCACCACAATCTGGAGAGTGCCCTTCTGGGATCCCCATGGCTTCGACAGAGTACAGAGCTCCCGTGTGCTTTTGGCTTCTCAGAAAACCCTATATCGACCAGAATTATTCAATGTCGATCAACAAAATGTCCAATCCGAAATGTATTAGACCGGTGCAATATAGAGCTCCTCGACGTTAGCGTCGCAACGTTGTAGGTGAGCCATTTTCTTGTGTTTATGGTTCCCTGTATATTTACTAACGACTGCTTTATCCAGTGGCCGTGCTTCAAGTGCTACAAGTTCCTACGAGATATGACGACAAAGACCGAAAATGAGCAATTGTCTCTCTTGGGGCTAAAAGTGCGAGTGAAATGAGACTCAATAACGAGCTAAGCAGCAATGATACTAGATATAATGCACTCATTTTGATGGGTATCAAACTGATGAATATGGTCTGTGTTTAGCATGAGGGATCAACACATATCAAGATTTTTCTACTGGGAATACATCTCCTAGAATTCTCACAAGATGAAAACGCAGTGAATCCCGGGACTTCCAACCGCCTGGTCCACTGGTCTGTGTTCTCGAGTACTTGCTTGCAGTACAAAAACCTCCAACTCTTAATTAATATTGAAGCAGACAATTTTGATTGCTAAAATTAGAACTTCTTCCACCCACCCCCTGTCCAAAAAGTTAGACTACATGGTTTATCTTCGCCTTCACTTTAAGCATCTGCAGGCGGCTATGGAGTTCCATTCCAATGGGAAAATGAATCGAGGCTCACTGTAACCATGGACGGCCATCTTAAAGACGTGCCGATAATTATTGGGCTGGAGGTCAAGAAGGGGTCCGGCACTATACTGAGAGAGTCGTACAGATTATTTCAAAACCGCCATCGTCCATTGTTCCAAGACATTAACATGATCTCCAAGTAATCAGTAACGGAAATCAACAACTGCTACAGGAGAAGGCCGTGTAAGACGTGTTGAGAAATAACACAAGTGATAGTCATGTTGTTTGCAAGTTATCAAACAAAAAATAAATTAATCAAGCATCATATATTGCGCTGCAACAGAGCCCCATTTGACCAGGCATTAAGCTCATTCCGCGCACAGGGTCAAATTGGGGTGGTACAATGTATCTGACGGCCAGTTCGACAAGAATGATACTCGGGCAGAGAGCAGGTGTTTAAAAAGATGTCTTTTGGTCGTTTTACGGCCTGCCATATTCTACCGCAGGCGCCATAGAAAGAACCTGCAAGGCTACACAATCTGCATTTTAATATAGTCAAGATAATGGCTTTGAAGAAATGAATCTTCTGATTGACAATCGGACAATGCAGAATAGCAAGTGGAAAGTAGGATCCGTTGATCAAACAGAGCTATGGGACGAGTTCGAATATTCGTCGGTTTCGATGTGAAGAGGGATGGTGGGATCCAGAGAATGCCCTAGACTATAGTCCTCTCCCTGACCTTCCCTGGCTTACTGAGATAGAGGGAATGCTCATTTTTCCTGTCCATGTCACGGTAAAAGCCCGACAAGTCCGGGAACAGCAATGGCGTTATAAAGGGCACTCAACAAGAGTGTGGACTGCACAGTCGTGTTGCAGTTCCGAAATGACTATACGCTCAGTGTGGTAGACGCCATGTCAGGACTACTTCCGCCTCGGTTTCACAACAAAACCCAACCTCTGGATTATCCCAGTCCTCTTCGGCCCGGAAGTGAAACAACGATAAGGCAGCTTCATGGAGGCAAAAGTTCAGATTCACGTCTATCCCACAGCATACTACAAAAGCCGAGTCCGCTGACTCAGGCTTTGAAGCACAAAATCTGATTGCTTGAAACCAGTGTAGTCCTCTCCTTCACAAAATTTTCATTCTTGATTGTTGATGATAATATAGACTCCTATATAGTTTCAGTAAAATGGCGTACACGGGAGTTGATTTTGCTAGTGCCCAGATGCAAAGGCTAGGGTTCATGTCCATGTGAAGGGTGACTGAATTATAATTTCCCAGCGCAAGTCCATTTAGAATTTCAACGATGTGAATATGTATATCAAGAGCTGGAGTGTGGTTCTGAAATTGCGTAACCTGCTGTCCCGCATCGTTTGTTACCTGGAAGAGGTGTACTGGCCAGAGTACAATGAGCGAAACAGACAAGCACGAAGGCCAAGCTACTTACAATGACCACGAGTTTTGGCTATCCTTTGTCAATATGCTAAATGCATTATATAGATAGGCTACCGCCGTCGGAATTCGAAATTCACCGCACAGACGGGAGTCAACCGAAATGACTGATGGCCACATCGCGCCTCAGATGGGTATATCCGCATACACAGATTCTTTGATACGCTTACAAGACGCCCATTATTCCCCACGAATGATATCGAAAACATATTGCAAAAGGAATGAAAAAGCCCATTATGGTGAAGCCAATTGCTGACGGTCGTTCTGGATTATCAGACATGATGGCATTGAGCTTTGAAGCTCCGTACGGAGTAATTCTATACATGAGTCAAGACTAAATGAGTGTAATTCACAGAGTACGACTCCCCCAATGCAGTGTGTGGCTTACATTCTACAGTCAGAATGGAGACATCTGAGAAAACTCACGCTACAGAACCAAATCGTCACTTCTAGGGCCAACGCCCTGCTACGAAGGGAGGATACACTCCCCAAAAGATGTCAGACCAGCATGAAAACCTACTGACCAATATTTGTCCCTTATACAAATCTTATGGACAACGGACCGATGTGTTGTCGTGGTCTGTTCAGCCCCTTCAGCATGGTTTCCAAGTCAGGTAAACAAACGAGTACACTGCAACAAAAGCGAGACGGTTATCCTTCAAAATGAAAGAGACCTTGAATAGATTCTTCCCAGGATCTCGAATTCTGAGACATGAACTTCGAATATCGAACGTCGGACCTAGAACAAGAGATGCTACCAATTCTCACGACCAGTCCAATTGCTGCTCTTCACATTACACCCAGGGGCGTTCTGCGAGCCAGGAGTAGCGTAATCATACTAGATGTGTACCGAAGACGAAGACATCCAAGACTAGGCGAACGGACCTACTATGATCAAATGAATACTAAAATCCAGTCCATTCAAATAACACCACTAACTACTAAACCCAATCAAATAAAGAGAAATGACCATTCCTTCATAGCCCTTGATCAATAGATCCTATCCTACCACACTCCTTTGACCAATGGTAGAATAATAAGACCAAGATCAAAGGGCATAACACAGCGCAGCATGTCAAATTGAGGTAAATAGCAGAAAAGAACAAACAGCCTGACTGTTAAGACGAAAGGAGACGGCAGTTTTGAAAGAGATAAATAAATAAACCACTTCGCCAGAGAAACAAGAAATGCACCAGAAACACCGCCACCTCCACCAGTCGTCTAGATGATTAGGAGATGTGAAGAACAGAATAGTAGATAGACCAAATCAACCTCGGAGTCCAGATCCAGTCATTGCACCTGATCATGCAGAGCTGTAGTGGATTGACTTTTTTTTTTTTTTTGTCATTTTTGTCACTTTCAATGAACGGTCAAAAGGCATCACGCGTTCCAAAGCAGAGTATGTAAACGCCAGACTCGTCGAC
This sequence comes from Aspergillus pseudoglaucus, assembly GCA_039880875.1. Classification (NCBI taxonomy): domain Eukaryota; kingdom Fungi; phylum Ascomycota; class Eurotiomycetes; order Eurotiales; family Aspergillaceae; genus Aspergillus; species Aspergillus pseudoglaucus. Next base: position 107,704 of record JBDODC010000017.1, read on the forward strand.
GCCTTAACGAAGTTACAGGAAGAGACAATTGTCCATGCTGTTCTTCGGTTTTGCATGTTTTCGTTTGCAGTCGAAAGTAAACAGGGGAGATGCATTATATTTATAGGACCCGTTTTCATGCGATGATGGGTTGAACAACAGGATTGTCGGGTATCAAATGTCAAGGGGGAAGAGAGAAGATAATGAGAGGCGGTGTAAATAAAGGGTAGATGCTGAAAGAAGGCGCAAAAACAACTGAACTCTGGACTCCTCAGCTACTAAAAACAAGACCATATGCAGGGAAAACAGAAAGAGGAGGTGCGTGGGAGCGTAGATAAGAGTAGATAAGATTATGCGGTAGGCTGGTGCTGCGTAGGCATGCGACCACCGACAGACATGCCGGGGTACTGCCCACCGGCCTGCTGTTGCTGCTGAAGGTGGTTCTGGTAATAGGCCATTTGCTGCTGTTGTTCGTTGGTCATGTAGCCGGGATGCATTCCGGTAGGACGAGGGATGTTGGTCTGCTGGGCCGCGGCGGCGTTGACGTTGGTGTGGCTGACATCCTCCGGGGTCTCCGCTGGGACCTCGGGGGCATCGACGCCATTCTCGCTGGTGGTAGGGTCGGGGGCGTTGAGGCAAGCCTGGAGAAAAAAATAAAGTCAGGACACAGTGAATTGATACGCAAGAGCAAAGTACTCACCTGAATCAGGTTCTTGCCCTCCGCCTTGGTGACCAATGGTTGGAGCTTAGGGGTGGTAAAGGTATAGACCAGGCCGGTCTCGGACACGACCAGCAACAGCACCTGAGTGCCTGTGAGGACGGACAATTCGTATGCCTGCAAAAATTAGCATCAACCAAACCCAATCAAGATAATAGTAGACGAAAAACAAAAGGAAACGCGATGGTAGACAACATACCTTCTTCATGATACCCGCCTTCCGCTTGGAGAAGGTGATGTGGCGACGCGACTTATCCTGAATGAACTTGATCTCAATCTTTCTGCGCTCGCGACCCTGCTTCTCCTCATCCTCTTCATCATCGCTCATGCGACGCTTGGGAGTGCGGTTATCAGGAGCGCCGTTACCGGCCGCGGCCTGCTGCAGTTCATCCTGAGTAGGAGAAGGGTTCTCCTCACCGACGGCAGTGATGTCGGCCATGATAGCGAGTAACCGAAAACGAAAGAGAAAAAAAGAGAGAGGTTAAAAGGGGAGGGAAGATGTAAAAAGGGTATATCAGTTGATAATATCGAACAAGCACAGTGGTTAATGGACGAAACAGGAAGTGCCCAAAGAGGAATGATGCTTTGGAGGAAATGACCAAATCGAGTAACGCGTTTTGCTTCGCAGGGTTTGGGTTCAGAGCGAGAAAAAAGAGGGAAAAAAACGGGAGGAGTTCGAAGAGGGCATGGTGGCTCTTGCCTTGGGAAGGCGGTGTGTCACGTGCTGTCACGTGCTGTCACGGGCGGGGCGTTACGCGTGTACCGTATTGTACGGGTTATAGACCATGATCTACAGAGAATTATAAAAGTAGCTTTGCCTGTGCTGCTCTGTACAGAGTGTACGAGGTAGGATAGTAATGTGTGTACTCTGTACACTTTGGCATATATTCTATATTTGCTATCTGGATTCTGGACAGTAATCAGGGATACTCGATGCGGCAATCATACATACAATACCATACCGCATTCAGCTGCGGGGATAGACACACCACCCCCCCTGATTGGCCGGAGTAGTGGGACAAGCCGGCACATGACAAACCTGTCCAAGGATGGGAATGAAAATCATCATCATGATGAGGCTATCCTCCCAATGAGGCAACCCCCATAGAATGTCACGACAGAATAGGAATACTAGCTCTATGTAGGCGCCGAAGGAATTGGAAGGCGATATGGAACTGGCCACTTGAACAGGACAAGGGGAGTCTGGCCCGGCGTGGAAGCACTTCGAAGGATCTCGATTCGGTAATCTTCGTTGAACCGGGCTCTCTACTCCTGAGTTCAGCTGTAGTACTTGATCGATACTGTTGAACCACTGATTCTGGACCTGATTGTAATATTCTGCTTAGCCAAACGCTAATCTCCAGGAAAAGAAATAGATAAAGTAGGAAGAGACCATCTCGGTCCGAAGCGTCTATTTTTTTTTTTGTTTACAAATGCATACATAGAAATGGGCTTCGTCAAAGCAACAAGCAAAAGCCAAAGAACACGAAGAAAAAGCAATGACTCGAGAAATGGAGGATCGATCATGATACTCAATTCAAGCAAAGTGCGACGTGAACGACGATATAAAACCACACCTGTTTCCGATCATCAACTGCGCCATTTCGGACTCCGCCAATGCAACGCCGAATTAATTCAACAAATCAAGAAGTTACATGCCAAGCAAATCAGTTCTCGGAAAAGACAGAACCACATCCATGCACCAGCGTCTGTAATATCTCTGCTCTCGCGTATTTCGGGTCCGGTGGTGGTGGTGTGAATCGACAGTTGAAATTCATAAGAGAATGTTGGAGAGGAAAACGTAAAAAGAGTATAAAGATGTAATAGTAGAAGAAAAAAGAAAGAAATCATGTGCAAGAATGAAGTAAAAAGAAAGGAAGGAAAGCTTTCAAATATGTCCAAGGACCAGCCTCAGTATCAGAGCCCTTTTCTAATTCGTCAAGCTGTTATACTTAAGGAGCCTTGAGATATCCACCAATACCAACACCACCACCGCCGCCACCCTTGGGGCCGAGCCAGACAACTTCAATTACGCTGTGGCCTTCATCCTCCTCGCGCACATACCACTGGTGCACATTATCTCCGACAACAAACGCTTCCTTGAGCAACCACCGATCCTTGGTAATACCCTCCTGGTCCTTAGGACGGAGAGGACCAAGACGAGATTCATAACCATGGGGGTCTTCTTCCCACGTCTTCTCGGTTTGGTCAAAGTTGATCGCATCGTCAGGAGTGTATTCATCGTAGGTGTACTTCACAAGAGAGTAACCGTTAGTCATGACCCAGAATTGGCGAATCGAGCCACCAGTAGCCTCGTTGATGTATTCTTCCTGGTCAAAGACCCAGCGGCGGAGGACCGACTTGCGACCAGCAGCAGCCGAAACGGTGACCATCTTGACCACATCCTTGGTGTACCAGCTGTTCCAGTGGTGCATAGACTCAATCTTGCGACCAGACTCATACACACCGTCGACTTCGCCCTTCATGTCCATCTGGAACAAAGAAGGCCAGAGAGTAAGAGGAGTTTCTCCGAAGCGCTGAATACACTGACCGAGCTTCTGGTCTCCGGGTTGCTCACCCCAGGACTGGCACTCGTCGTAGTAGGTCTCGAGAACATCGAGCAGCGGCTTAGAAACAAAGGCACCAGCACCACCGAAAGCAATGTGACCGAAGGTGTCAACCTGCCAGCTGGCCTCAGAGAGCGTACCGATATAGTGCTTCTTGTTCACATCAAAGAGCTTCAATTCTTCGGCAATAGTGGGGAGAGACAGGAAGAAGGTGTCATCATCCATGAAACCAAGCCACTGAACCTGAGGACGCTCCGTGCGGATGATATTGGCGAATGCCTCGACCATACCAAAGTAACGAGCAGTAAAGTCCAGAGGAGACTGGATCAAACGCACGTCCAAGCCACGGTTGCGGAAGTAGGTCTCCTGCTTGGCGATGTCATCGTCGCTCTCGGGAACAAGAACGACCAAACCAGCCTTGGTGCCTCCGTAGGAGTAGAGCAAAGAAGGAAGGAGACGGTCCAGACGGTCAGCCGTGGTGGCTAAACCAAAGAGCATCTTCGAAGTCTCATCCATAGTATCATCAGCAGCCACATCAACGTCGATCACCGACGGGCAAGGCAGCGAAGACTTCTCGTTTTCTTGCGCAACGATGGTACCACGGTCCAAGACAGACATGGGCGGCATGACCGGCTGATCGATGCTCTCCAGGGAGCGGAACTCGGTCCTAGGGTTCACATGCTGAGGACGGAAGTACATGCGGGTGTAGTTCTTACGCTCAAGCCACTCGGTGAAAGGCATCGGCGGGGGACCAGCGGGTTCGAACCCGCAGGTCTTAGACGAGGACGAGGAAGAGGGGGAAGAAGTTTCAGACTGTTGCAATTGAATCTGTGGCGCCGTAGGAGGTGGTGTTGACACACGATCCACGGGGTGCTTGAAGCGAATGAAAGCAGCGCGATCAAACCGCTCCATGGCCCAAAAGAAGAACCCAATAGAGAAGAGGGCCACGAGGGGGAAGATGGTTTTCAGTCGGAACATCGGCATTTTGGCGGATGAATTAGGACGTAGGGAACTTTTCAGCATAAAAAAAAAAAGAAATAAATCAAGATATTATAGGTCGTTGGAGAGAATCAATAACACATCAAGACCAGCTGTCGTAGTCGCACAGCCGTCACCGAAACGAACGGATGTCGGAAGGGGAGGAGAGGCAATCGTTTATATGAAAGAGCGGATGGGCAAAATACAGAGTATTAGAACTCGCCGATTTGAGGGAGCGTCAACGAAAGACTGAAAAAAAAAATGCTCGGACCGTGTCGCAGGTCCTGGACCAGACAGAACCGATCCAAAAAAGGCCACAACTGGAACTAGGAGCCCAGGGCTAAGGACGAAGAAACAGACGGAGGGAGGAGAGGGATGAGCGAGGAGACGAGAGATGGCTTGAGAAGATGAGCCCGAGGAAGAGTGAAAAAAAGAAGAGGAGGATGAAGTAAAGAAGGGAGAAAAAGAGAAGAAGAAGAAGAAAATAGGAACAGGAGAACAAAATGAGAATAGAAGAAACGATCCCAAGTGGGAATACCGAATAATGGACCACGGGTTGCGCTGGGGCCGTGTAATTACGGTACCACACTGTAGCATCGGCCGCAACAGTGGCCGCCTTGGAATCGCTACGGTGATAGTGATAAGCAGTAAAAATAGAGATATATGAATTCGTCTCATTGAATTCATCTCAACCAGCACATTGTTATTATCGGCTCTGGTATACTCACCAAGGCCTGCACAAAGTAGAAAATATTCTGTAATACAGCGTAATTTGCAAATGTAAATTACCCCAGGTATACGCAAGACCCTATCCTCGTATGAAGCGTAATACAAATCTGGCATCCGGTGGTGGCGTGTCTATCTATATCGCCGTTTGCCTCTGGCCACTGGCCACCTTGGTACGGAAGAGTATGTACTCTGGAGTTTTGATAGAGTAAAAAAGTTCTAATTTGTACGGACTATGGAGTACAATGGATGATTATCCTACTCTATCCTCGGATGCGATGTTCGATTCAGATACACTTGCTGATCCCGGTACCAACCACCCTATCCAACCTACAGAGTACTATCATAGGGCACCACACTAACGAGAGGGAGCTCGGAAATGACACTTGGTCCCTGTGAACTCCTCTCTAGCCTCCGGTTTTGTTTCCGCGATGCTTCCGGATTCCTGGAACATTCAGTGGCCACTTGGCCTCTCGTCATTCCTATTTCGGATATCTTCCTCATACTGTGAACATAGTTTGCCTTTACTTTTATATTTTCGCTGCGTCCTATAGGCTGCTATGTATTTCCGAGAGCCTTCTATATAGTATCTACTACCATCTTCCGTGCATGTCTTCCCTACCCAGTACTGTCACCTCTGGAATACAATCCAATGCAACACTTTGTTGTTGTTGTACTCCGTAGCAATCGGTAACAATCGGTAATGGGCGGTACAGGTAAAGCGAAGAAAAAGCAATGAAAATAGACCCCTGAGATCGGCGCTACCGCCCGTCCACTCCACCACTCACAGACCGCCTTTCCCGCGAGGGTTCCACGGGCCGCGTGTCCTCTGCACACGTTATCAGCACTGCAGAGGATGATGAGCACAGTACTCTGTACGGAGTACGTTGGAATACAAGGTAGAATAGATAGAATGTAGAGTACTAGAATAGCTACAGGTAAGAATAGTTTCAGTTGGGTACTCGTTAATCCGCCACTATTCTCCAGAGTACTGTGTGGGTGCAGCAAATAAACCTCAAACATGACACTTACCAGGGCTACGCGTCAAATGCTGTGCAACAGAAGAAGAACTGTTCCAGCAGCACGGCACATCCAATCAGCCCAATCACAGCCCACAGAGCACAGATCCTTATTTATCCTGGTGCCTTGGCATTTACAATACAAACAATACACAATACCCATGCAAATGTCGTCAGAGCAGCCGCTGCTTGCGTCGGCGGAATATTCGCGACCCCTACCTTATTGATCCGAGAGTGGCGCGCTGCGTTAATGGCTCATCAAACAACACAGCCGATTAAGCTCGAATCCGGCTCTTGGCTAGCTGTCAGTGTACTCCGTTAATTACAAGTACACTGCACACAGCGAGTGTACGTATGTATACCCCTGATCTGCATTCGTTGCGCTGCATCCGGAATAGTTTCAGCAAGGGTCCGACCAGTCTCTCCCAACCGGGCAAATCTCTCGCGGTTTCCGACTTCCAGAACTTTGCCGATCTGGACCCTGACCGTAAGGGTTGAGTACGAGTCTTTTGTACTTGTGGTACGATTACTGTATGGTGGTCAGGGCAGACTTACGCATTAGCCTTGGTCAATCCACTTGGACTGATTGATATTGTCCGTCCGCCGAGTCCGCTTTTTCCTAACCCGGAAACGTTCGTAGACTGAGGTGTGTTCGTATGCTGTAGTGTTAGCACAGCTTCGAGTCTTTGCTCGGATGAGCTACAAGACTGCCTCGTCCTAGGTATTGAATAGTTTCCGTAAGTGACTCCACTCTCAGAGAAATCCTAGAATCCAAGTCAAACTCAACTGCAAGCCACTGCCACTTGACTACGTACTCTACAAACGAATCCATTACAACAATCAGACACGCCACGTTATATCCAAACCAAATTCAGATGCATCGTCATCCATTGGACGATCTCCTCAAGTATACTCCATTTCTAGGCATAGTGGAAATGTCTCAGCACAAGCAAACAGATCTGGTGTACCCTATCCAGCCCCATAAAGGGTCTCACCATATCCAACAAGCACTGCGGGGTCCCCGCATAAAGCATACATCTACTCTGTACATTGACTCTACCGATGGACTACATATGAAACGTATACAATACTCCGTATACTCCGTACATACAAACACAAACATCGGAGATTAAGCTATGGAGCGCATGTATCCAAAACACAACCAGCCCACACTGGCCAAAGCTCATACAGCAAGCCCTACATGCTCATGCAGTACGGAGCATTTGCGCTCTGTATAACATGCCAATGCTGTCTGGTATAGATTGGTAGATAGCCCTCTACGTCATTGAAAATCCAATAGATCTAATCTATATGTCGTTTCAGAATGATAGATGCAGTTGTCATCGTACTTAGATCTAAAACATCTCCACTTCTTCCGTTAAACTATCTTCCGGAGTACATTCGGAGACCCCAGAAAGAATCGAGTTGTACTCTGTAGGCAGGCTGACTATTGTGCTAGACGTTTGCTCGCTAATCGATGGTGTTTCTATGCCTATATCCGACATACTAGCGGACAACCGGAGAATGACATGGTGTATTTGACAAGAACTGAGACGCAGAACCGTTTAATGTCTGAATCAGAATAACTTTCCCACATTCCACCACATAGAAGCTTCATCCTTCATCCTTCATCCTTCATCCTTCGCGTGTTGATGGCCGCGTACGATGCTTATATAGTTTCAGCGGCGTCTCGCCCAACAACATACTTATATTCTGCTGCCTGAACCTATCATCCTCTACTCCATACTTGTACTTCGAATGAATGCAATAACTCGGATCTTTCCGATACATGTTCCTGAATACTTTGATATTACAATCCGTATGCAAATTACCTCAATACTGCGTTCCAGTAAATAAGCTCTCAGTCCTTTCGCAAAATGGCGTCTTACGTGGACACCGCGGCGCAGTCCCGCTGCAGTGGCGAAACAAGACGCACAATGACAGACTATAAAGGGAAACATGTCGTCATGCCATAAGTAGTAGTCAATGCGAGTCGAGTCAAGCGACGGAATATTCCTGTGGGATGTCGTTTGGATGCATCAGTTTTTATGCATCAATTTTTATGCAAGGCACCCGATGTTTCCTTGCAGGTACGAGAATTTCTATACAAAGAACAATTGAAAATAAAAAGATTATGATCATGGACTACAAGTCTACTCGTCTTCAACGCCCTCGCGATCTTCAAACTTCATAAACTCCTCGTCAATCGCTTCCTCTCCCTGGACGATCTTCCACGCCTCCTTGACCATGTCAAGCAACACATCATCAAACGCGTGATCGAGACTAGGCGGTGGGAAGCAAATCGTACTGTCAGACGGGGAGCTTGACTTGAGAGCTTGGAGGCCGTCAATCACGTCGCCGGTTCGTCCAAATTGCGTGTACCGCAAAGACCACAGGACTTTTGCTTCTGCGTCACTCACTGACTTAAGGAGCTTCTGGACAGCTGTCTCGAGAATACTGTACCCTTGAGGCCCAGAAAGACGAACACTACCGTAGACAACACCTGAAAAAGCAAGTCAGCTAGCTGAAATGAAATCAATTCGAAGTGAATATCTCGAAGAGATGGCTCATGATCAGATTATAGTTTTCATCAAAGTGATTACAGACAATGTAGATAAGTTTTGATGTAAAGATATTCATCATATATGAGTAATTAGGGTGGGGAGTTTCGTAGGTAACTTACTTTGTCCAGTAGGGCATTCCCCGGTTTCGCTCGAGTGGATCAAAAGATAGACCGGTGGAGAATTCTCTGCCTGACCCAGACAGCTTCCCGGAAAGACTACAACGGCACCAGCAGGAAGTGGGCCTCCTTCTGCTGTTATGGGAAACAAGCTTTCGAGAGATGACGAGACGACGGAAATGGATCGAGCTGCTTTTTCACAAGACGGCTGATCATTTCCCGCTATCCCCGGAAGATCCCAGTGGGAACCGACCACAAACTTGGTCCGAATTGACTCGCCGTTGGAGAGCTTGATATGCATGCGCACGTCATCTCCATTGTCGGAATTTGAGGGATTTGTGATTGACTCGATGCCTGCATTCAGGACATACACGCCGCCTCCGACTGCAAGAGCTCGGCACCCGACTTGAGCGAGCTCAGAGCCACCTCCCCACTTGGCCAACAGACTCCCGAAACCCGGACCGAATACACCAATCGACGCCAAATGCTTTTTTATGCGGGGTACCGCGTACTCGGCCGACGTCTGCTGAGCGGACGCCCGAGACAGGGAGAGCGAGAGCAAAGGGTCATGGAGCTCTGCTGGCACCTGAAATTTGGAACTCAGATATTCCGAAAATGGCAGTGACAAGTCCTCCCCCTCGGGTTGACCTTCAGTTTCCTGCGGAGGTTTGCCGATGTGACGAAGGAACTTCATCAAAGTCCGTTTGGACTTGGCAGAGATAAAGTCATCCGCAAATATATCTTCACGACTGCTTGGGACACGGTACAAGTCGGAGTTCGCTTCAGATGGCCTGAAAATCCACCAGCTCCCGACGGCCTGGAATTCCAGCTGCCGGTAGACCCTGGAAGACAACAATGTCGGCAATAGTCGCGAGCGAGAGTAGATCAGATGTGGTGATAAGGAGAGGGTATACGCCCGAGAAGACGACAGCCGAGAATCCGAGGGCGAGTGCACTTCTGCATTTTCAAAAGGGGATTGCCCGGGCTCTAGCTTATCGATACCAGTCAGTCAATTGTTCCTTGTGATCTCTTGAAGCAAAAGGGAATCGCAACACACCTTTATTCACATTATCAGCCCATTCCTGAGCTTCCTGGAGGCTGAAGGCAGCCTCCGAACCTCCATAGTATGGGCGTTTGTCAACGTGAAGAACCTTCTTATCTGATCTGGAAAGGGCCCTGCTATATAGTTAGTGATGCAGCAAGACAAGGGAGATGTTTCCGGGTCAACTCACAGCGCAAACAACGATTGGCCCAGGCCGGTTCCAGAGATGGTCACATCCCATGGCGTTTCTGCCAGTGACTCCATCCCGGTAAGACTGTTGGTAATGCAGACAAAGCTGTCAAAAAAAAAAAAAGTAAGTGTCAATGTTCTAGCTATAATGCAGCCCAACTTTCATCACGTTGGGTGGCAGGCATTCGAACAGGACTTCCTGCCCATGGGTGCATGGAAGATCATCTGCGCGAAGTTTTTTGCGGAAGAAAAACACAAAAGCCAACAGCTTTGGCAGAAATACGGCCCCGCAGCGGTGCGGCACGTGACTTGGCTTCGGCTGTTGAGCCCGCAACTCATTGAACTGACACCCAAGAAGGCAGCTTTAGACTATGTATTTATATGGACCTGTGTAGTTATCCTGAGATGAATATACTGACTAGATATTGAGAATTACTCCTTGGTTAAAGCTGTATTGGTCGTCAGTGCCAGCAAAACGACGACAACCACACCATACCAGATACGGTTAGACCGACATCGCAAACCACTTGAAAAGAATTTCTCCCACGACAAACCGGAGTTTCTTCTAACCAACCACTCCCGGTGCTCTGCGTGCTGCCTTGTAGCATTGCAGTTTCGCGCTTTTCTACAAGCCTTCACTGGTTTTGTTCTATGGGAGTGGTAGATCAGATTAGTCACTCTGTATCTGCTGCTCTGGATTGGAAACACCTGATAGAAGCAGTTCGTTTTGTAGTGATACATTCCATCTATGCTATCTTCTATATGTTTGGGGTGGCAGTTTTTGCTTTTCAAGTATATTGGATCCTCGTAGCAAAGCATGCGCCGGGCCCTGGCCCGGATTTATGTAGATGCGTTCCTCTGTCCTCGAAGCGAAGCTTTCTGCTTGTATGGATGATGCGCTGCGAACCTAAACTGGAACAAAGCCTCTTCGCTTGTAACCACAATGGGTATCGAGCACGGCACTGCAAAGATTCCAGACACCTCAATGCCGTTCTAATTGTCTCGGGGAATGTGATCTGATGCCGTTTTCATTCCTCTCCTTCCACAACCCTGGCCCGAATTATCTTGACCTCATCATCCGGCCTGTCTTCAGCATTCGTCTGGACGAGGCCCATGCGCTGGATCACCCTCATTCCACTCTTCACTCGGCCAAATATCGTATGCTTTCCGTCCAACCAAGGTGTGGGTGCAAGAGTGACAAAGAACTGACTGCCGTTGGTGTTGGGTCCACTGTTCGCCATGCTCAGAATCCCGGCTCCAGTATGCTTCAAGCCTTGCTGAATCTCGTCTTCAAATTTCTCGCCGTAGATCGAGCTTCCTCCTCTGCCGGTGCCGGTTGGATCGCCGGTTTGGACCATGAAGTTGGGGATAATGCGGTGGAAAATCACGTCGTTGTAGTAGCCTCTCTGCGCGAGCGTCGCAAAGTTCTTACATGTCTATTAAAGAACCCAATATTAGTGCAATACAGATTTGAGGGGTAGACAACTTGCTGACCTTGGGCGCATGCTCGTTGTAAAGCTCTACCGTAAACGAGCCCTACAACTTGTCAGTGCTCGTTCCTAACACAGGTTCATACAGAGGATGTTACCATGCTCGTATCAAAAGCCACATCGGTCGCCATAATGTATAGATTTCGCAAGGAGAGTAACGTAGTCTTGTTGGTGGTTGCGACAGACAGCGTCGTCCAGACTCCGACAAGGCGGCGGGGAGAGAATCGGTCTTGGCATTTAGCTATGTTTTGCCTGACGAGCTTCCTTACAACAGACACAAAGCGACGCAAAGCCTGCCACCATGGACTAAGGAGAAATTTCGCACGTATTGAATCTAAAGGTACCAAATTTCTTCGAATCAACAAGCGCTTTCATATCCAACGCCCCACGAGGCAATCGAAGTCGATATGGCCGACGAAGTGAGCCCCGTCGCGGAGTTGCTGGGACAAGTCATCTACCAATTCACAGTCCTCAAGCCCTTTCTGCCCACATACGGACATCTCCTCGTTTCTGCTCTCTTTCCGATATATATTGGCGCCCACGCATCGTTATCGAGACCTTCATCCGCTGCGAAACCTCCCAAGAAGAAAGGAAAGAAGGGCAGGCGCGAAACGGACGACGAAGATGAAGAGGAAGGACAGGGATCGATGCCGAAGATGGAAGGCCTCCAACCATCAGATGCCTTGATGTTCCCGTTGACTGCTGGCCTGACACTGGGTGGTTTGTATCTGGTGATCAAGTGGTTGGGAGACCCGGCTATTCTGAACAAGATCTTGAGCTTTTACTTCTCCCAGATGGGGCTGTTCTTCGCCGTTGCATTCCTTAAGGATGGTCTCACAGTGTTCCGCTCGTTCATCTTTCCCAGGCAATATCGCCAAGGTGGGAAGACCTGGAAAGCCAACCAATCTGAACGCGTCTTCACAGTTGGTGACGGCTCAGAGACCGTTGAAGTTCGAAAGTCGCCCCTACCGGGCGTCCTTGGAAGCATCCCATTGCCTAGCTTTATACTAGCAACACTTTGGTTCTATCGCGACCTCGCATACCAACGGGTTAAGATCCGTGCTCATGTGCGTGGTCTATTCGACGCAAAAGGTCGCTTGGGCTTGTCGGATCTTCTCAGTGCTATTGTGGGACTTGCTGCAGTTGGCTATTTTGCTTTCGTGACGAAGCCTTGGTGGTTAACAAACTTTCTGGGCTTCAGCTTCTGCTACGGTGCCCTGCAGTTCATGTCCCCGTCAACATTCTGGACAGGTTCGCTCATCCTGGGCTCTCTATTCTTCTACGACATCTACTTCGTCTTCTTTACCCCATTGATGGTGACCGTTGCGACAAAGCTGGACATCCCGATCAAGCTTCTATTCCCTCGTCCTCCTGCTCCTAGCGAAGCTCCCGACACGACTTCTCTGGCAATGTTGGGATTGGGTGATATTGTCATCCCTGGCATGATGCTAGGATTGGCACTACGCTTCGACCTTTACCTCTATTACAAACGAAAAGGCCTGCAAAAAGCTCAAGCAGAAGGCAAAGACGAAGCTCTCGTCAAGCCCCAATACCAAGCTGCGACTGGAGGCTGGGGAGAGCGGTTCTGGACAGGAACAATTAAGCCAAAAGGACCTGAGCTGGAACCTCCGTATAACGATGCTCGGGCTTTCTCAAAGACATACTTCAAGGCCAGCGTCATTGGTTACATCTCGGGAATGGTTATAACTCTTCTAGCCATGCAGTACTCCAAGCACGCCCAACCAGCACTCTTGTACTTAGTCCCGGGCGTCCTAATCTCCCTATGGGGAACTGCGTTCTTCAGAGGAGAAGTCAGCGATATGTGGGAGTTTTCTGACGCAGAAGAAGAGGAGGAAGAGGACAAGAAAGAAGACGAAAAGGAGAAGACCGGAGATGACAAGGAGCAAAAGAATGAGAACAAAGAGAAAAACACCAAGAGCGTCTTCCTTCGACTTCTGTCCGGCGATGCCAGTGCACTGAAGCTTGAAACGCCCGAAAACAAATTCGACGAAAAGAAGGATAAGGAGGGAAAACGCGACAGTGATGGCTCCGAGGAGGGTCCCAAAGCACGAGGAAATGGCTCGACCAAGAAAGATGGCAAGAGAAAGAAGGATAGAAGCCGTGACTTGAATTTGGTTTCGTTTTCCATTTCACTCCCCCGAAAGTCCAAACATGAGTCCAAGGGTAAGGCCAATAGCTCGTCGTCAGAACATTCGGGGAACGAGGATCAGGACAAGCCCGTAAAGGTTCCTAATCTTACCCCTGAGCAAGACAGTGAACCACCGGCAAAGAGACTACGACGAAGCCCTAGGACGACAGATGCAAGTGCGAATGTAACGGACTTGTTGGCCTAGGTATAGGGGTCGAAAAGATGGATGAACCTTTGTAATGAGTCAAAATGCAATCTCCCTTCATGACATTAGAGCAACGCAGACATCCGTATTGTATAATAAACCGAATGAAGTAAAATGGTATCATTACTTTTGCCTAATCATCCATGCATGTAAACCATGTACACCGTTCAACATTGTTCAAGAATTCGCTTCACCTCATCCCATCTCTGCGCAGAGACATCAACCATCTGTCTCAACTCCTTAGGCCCAACAGCCCAGCCCCCATTCTTCTCCATCTTCACTATAACCACCTTCCCATCCGCCTTCTTATCAACAACAACACTAACCCGCTCCTGGCTCAACCCCTCCTCATACCCATCAGGATCCGCCAAAGTCCACCTGCGCTGAAGTCCCTTCCGCTTAGCCTCATCAATCTGCTCCTCCTCCTCAGCATCCGGAATAACAACCGCTCTCCACCCAGCCGCAGCATCGGCCTCAAACACCGCGAACGAGCTCGCAACCGGCATACCACGCAGAGAAAGCCTCTTAGCCTCCGACACAGCCTCAGAGCACAGCACCATCTCGTTATCTTCGTCCCACCAAGCTCGGGGTAGCTTCGTATCACGCAACGCGGCCACAACCGCCGCCCAAGCAGCGTCGAACGGATTGCCAGCAAGAGAAATAATCATGATATCGATGTAGAGGACCCAGAAGGCTTTGATCTCCCGGTTATTGTACTGATCGTCGTGAGCCGCGTCAACGTCCATCTGCTCGCTCTCGTTGTGGCGCTCTAAATTTTCCGCCCCCAAATCAGGCGGCTGGTACCAGATTCGCAGGTCGTCTTCTCGGACCAAGCGCGAGCTATGCAGCAGAGATAGAATCTGATGCGACAACCCCTGTGCCAGAGTGGATGGCGGTGCACCGGGGAGGAAACCCGGTGCGCAGCCAGTACTCAGCGAGAGATTGGGCACCAGCAGGTTGAAGTCCTGGATGTAAGACTCATCCTCCTGGTCGTCCTCAGAACCATCATCCTCGTTGTTCCATGTTTCAGCATTCGCGGTCTCCTGGCTAGGCTTCTGGTTCGTATCGGCCAACTTGCGTCGCTTATTATTACTGTCCGGGGCCGCTGGCCTCGACATACTCCACGAGGCAATATCACCCGTGTGCAAAATCTCCGCCCTCACGCCGCAAACCGCCGCCGTATCGCCAATCCGCACAACCGCGCTACCATTTGTATGCGTCAACGATCCCGCATTGGCCGAAGTCACCCGGAACTGTAACGGCGCGCGGCCATTGGCCCGAATCGAGGGCTGGTTGCTAGACGCGGGAGGAGAGAGGTGGGCGAGAAGGTAAGCATGGGGCTGGAGTCGGGCGAATTGCGATGGGGGCAGAACGAGCGATGGTGGGGTCGGTTGTTGTTGGGGGGCTGCGGTGGCCGCTGTTTGGGCCATTCTGGCAGAAGAGATTGACTAGAAGTAAGATGTTCTGCGAGTTTAAATGAGCTTTTTATAAAATGGCGATGAGAGGAATGTCGTTTTACGGAAAAGATGCTCGTTGAAGCGGCAGAATATTTTCCTATCAAAGGCGGTGTGGGACCTGGATGTTGAAGCTTTCTACGGAGTACTGAATGGCACGTCTCGGACCCTGTCAGTTTGATTCAGCCGCGATCGTTACTCGGTTCCGTGCTTCCGTCTCAATATCTCCGGTATCATACTCTTGGAGTCCCTGTACTTGATCTATACGGAGTTCGCCGTAGTACCGGAGCGCGAGATGATTGTGTGAAGATCCTAATGTGCTGTTTGCTCAATTTGTTGAATTTCCCATGAGTCTATCACAGTATCTAATATTTCATTTTCCTTATACGGAGTACTGCATTATACAAAATCATGAAGTAACCATAATCCCCATAGGTATCTGTGCAGAGCAATCCGGACGTCCGGACATAGACGTACAAAGAGCCTCAGAAACAGAGGGCTCAAAAGGGGGGGGGGAAGCACAAATGCCGAAGAAGCCCGTGAAGTTAAATAAAGTCAGACAGGCAATTCAGACTGGTATCATATCAAAAGCGACCAAGTGACCGAATGGTTGTGTTGGCCGCCTCGCGAAGGATCATCGCTTCGCCTCGCCCTAAGAAAAGGCTCCGCCGATGGCTGTGATGCCGAGATTTCCACTATGATTATGGTGCAAAGCATGCATCAAAAATTTCCAGAAGTCGGATTATCGAGGGGTATATGCGTGCGGGGTTCAGCTTATTAGAATTCGTGATCATGCAAAACGACCATAATCATCGGGGGGAGGACCATGCCTGCCGTATGGGATGGATGATAAGCACAACCCCTCATTGTCAAAGATGCACCTCTATTCGGACAATAATGTTAATGTTGTTGGTGGGGAACGACCACATGTCATAATAACCGGTAGTTGCCAATTTTATCCCCTTGGTATTGGGTCGAATCCTGTATATCTATCAACCCACGGACGAATGTCTTCTTTTAGCAACTACGGATTTCACAGCCAGCCCGTCGTATAGCCGGTACGAGTGTCATGTCGCAGGTTTGCAAATCCCATCCTTAGGAGAGTGATCTGCCTCCCTTTGTGTCGGGTCTGACCGAGTTTCATCGACTCATGCATTTTTGTCGCTCTCCCTGTCGCTCTCCCTGTCGCTCTTATTGCCCCTCTCATTCTGGTACCTCGTTCCTCAAAGAAAATTCTTCTATTGCCCCATCATTCGTGAGATTTTCGTCAAGGTGTTGCAAGTCCAATAACTGGGATAATTGTTTTTTTCCCCCCCTTTTCTGTTCTTTGTCCATATTCCGGTAGGGACCACAGACATATCTCAGACTCGAGCGCAACTAAATTCTCTCAAGAGTTTCTCGAAGAAAATATGAGTGACTCGGTCTCGATCAGCAGCTGGGAACCTGAAACCCCGTCCTCAGGGCCATCATACTCGCAGCGCCATCAAGCGATTAGCCCTCTGTCAAGCACTAGGGACAGGCGCTCTATTGATGGAAATACTCTATCAATGTTCAGGTGTAACATGCCATGGGAGGAATCTAGCGAAGACGAAAACCTTTGGAGCGATGCCGCTACGGCCGGAACGGTTCTATCCTTGCTTCACAGAGAGCCATTGAGCCCCCAACGAAATACCCGTAGACCCCTTTTCGACAGTACGGCCTCCGAAAGACAACGTTCGAGATGTGTCCTTTGTTTCCAGGTCATGGATCGCCTCTCCTATCCCAACCCGCCATTGGCAGCAAACTGTAATCACAGTTCCATACCAGAGGTGCGAATGTGCAGGGTATGCTTACAGCGATGTCTTGATATCCAATTCACGTCAAACGAGTCAGAACCACTGACATGTCCTCTATGCCGCGCTCGGCTCTCCCACGACGAGATTCGACAATGGGCCAATCCACAAACATTTCAAGCGTACGACAACATGAAAACAAGAGAGGCGTTAGAAGACGACGGTGAATTCATAACATGCGTCCGGTCAGGCTGCGGGAATGGCCAGTTGCATGGAGGTGGCCGTGAAAATCCAATTGTCGTGTGCAGGTCGTGTGGTACGCGGATGTGTTTTGTCCATCGAGGTGCCCCATGGCATGAGGGATTCTCCTGCGAAGAGTATGACCGGCTCTTTGTATACACAGGTGATCAACAGAGACCTGAGAATGATGCTTCACAAAATGGACGTAGATGGCTACGTAGACTAGGCGGATGGAGGGCATACAGAGCAGACGCTAGGCAACACGCATCGGAGTCTGATATTAACCATTTTGGACCAATAAACTGGACGACAGAAGACTTGCGCAGCCAACGGACGATTTGGCAGATTGCAAAACCCTGTCCTCGATGCAACGCCATTACTGAGAGAGAAGGGGGATGCAAATATATGCGATGTATGTGCGAAATCCTCTCGTCTGGATCAGTTTGCTAACTTGGTGACCAACAGGTGCACTTTGCTGGCAAGAATGGTGTTGGGATTGTGGTGGATTTTGGCAGGCGGGGCATTTCGAAATAAACTGCTCACTGTATCGCGCTTGATGAAAGTAGTATGCGGCTCTCCGATAATTGTCGACGGCAATAGTACAGAAAAAAAGGGCGCATTCTTGGAGCTGATTGGGAGTCTGTAATATAGTTAGCATTAATCCTGATACCTTTATCTACCTCAGAGGGTTGTTTTCTAACAAAATCGTGTGTTCTCTGGCTTTGGGATAGAGTACCCTGTATAGTGCTGTTTGTTGTAGCATTTAAAAGGGAGAAAGAGAATCGACACCAATTAATTTCTTGGATCAGGTGATCAACGCTAGAATTTAGTATGACGTCTGATAGATCATCCGCTGGCTCGATCTATTTTCGCCGTTCTAATCTGTAAGTAGGGAAAAGATCATCTTCGTGTCTGAAGAACCTGATCAATTAAGAATAGTCTAACCACCGTCCCTCTGCATGGTTCCCATGCAATAAAAATGTATCTGGCTGCGTATCAAATATCTATAGCAAAGGGCGAAAGGGTATCCTAATGAGCTAAACCATGAAGCTAAACCAACGCCAAAAACAAGGGGAAATGAAAGAATAGGATATCATCACAGTGGCTCCTCCTCAGCCTTTCTCTTCCTGCTACCCCTCTCATCAACATCAAGAATTCTAGAATCCGTAAAAGGCCGGACTCCATGGTCTTGTTTCTCGTCTTCGTCCTCCGCCTCGACCTTTTCCCAATCCTCGTCGTCACCATCATAGAGACCTTCTTCTTCATTCTGCTCCTCGCCTCCATTATTCAACCCGGCAATCCCTTCGTCATCCTCCTCGCCGTCTTTCCATTGTAAGACAAGCTTGACGATTCTGGCACCTGTCGGTTTGAGTCGGCGGTAGTAATTCTCTATCACGCCATTATCTACTTGAAATCCCCGGGCTATATACCATTTTAACCCCTCGTCGTTCGCCTCGTGTACATGAGCCGTGACGGAGCGGATATTGTAGTGCTTGACCAATTTCGACACCTGGTAACCTGCACCATCACCCTCTCCCGCTCTTGAAGCCGAACTATGCCCAGGTGGTGTATCAAATAGCAATGCGTTGATTAAGGATGCTGCGACACCATTCCCTCGGTATGGTGAAAGCAAATGTAGGGTCTGGATGTACAGATTCGTTGGCGCTTGTGTCGAATTCCCACGGGATTGGCTGGCACGTAGGAGCTCTGCCGTTGTTTGAGGTAACCGCTCCAGTCGACATCTTATACCGCCAATAACCTTATCAGCCCCGGTATTCCTCACGCTACCTACAGCCGGACTAGCTTTCGGTGAAAGTGTCGGTGTGAGGGCTTCGGCGACGGGATGGTCATGGTAGATAGCGACGCGAGACAGCGAACTAATGACGGGATCCGTAACAGTCGCAGTATAGAAGGAATTCGGATAGCGGATTGGAAGAAGCAGGCCGGTGATTCGGGTTAGTGAAGGAATATGTGCCGTGCTGACCGTCTCAATCGTAATGTGGGGGTGGGGAGTTGGGTAGCCCGACAAGGCTGGGTATGGATACGGCGTGGTTGCGACGGCTGTATCCCCGTTGCTTGTTGGTGGTTTGGACGCTGGAATTGTCGATGGAGGAGGCACTGGTGGTGGTGGGTGAATCGGTGGTCTGTATCTGCCATTATAAGGGCTTTGGATAGCAGGGGTGGTGGACGCCTGGTTCTTCGGTTGATGTGCCTTGGAAAAAAGTTGATACGCCATCCTGGGATGCAACAAGCAGCTGGATAGAGTACTTGAGCAACCAAGAATAGGGAACACCGCCGTCTCCTGGCGAAGCAAAACGCGACGGCGTGAAGAGAAACCATCAAGCGTGGAGATGTGATAAGATAAGATGGCCGGTCGGCGGAGGAGCCTTTAATGCGAAGACTAGCGACGCCGCCGTTGGGATCCGACCAACGCTGTAACAACCAGCCCGGTTGACGACAGAAAACGTCCCAGAAGGAACACATCCAATCTATATATGCGATTTTGGACTTGCTGAATAGCGCGATCACGGGGTCTGTTCTTTGTGGTCATCCTGTGAGTCGCCTGATTACTACCATTCCGCTCAGGTCACTGACGCTCTCCCTTTCCAGCCACAGAGATCATTCACTCGAAAGAGCCACGTACCTGTCGTCCCGCGAATGCCCTAGTTATCTATTGAAACAAATGGCCCTTGCCAGCTTCAATTGTATCCCTGTTGTTTAAACCGCGATAGTCTTATTGTCCGCTCCGTTCGGATATCGTCTCTCCTTTTCCTCCGGCGTCGCCTCTTTCCTATGTTGCTTCCTCTACTACGCACTGTCTATTACGGGCGTTCGCGCATATCCCTACGGTCATAAATTGGCCGCGATTTTTGTGGACAGAGGTTATATGGAATCGCATTGTTGAGTTACTGGTTAACTCGGTTGCGCAAGGCTTTCGGAAGATCTGTGATAGGTATTCGTGATTACTGTTTCAGGAAGGATTTTTGGGTAAGTGCTTAGTGAAATTCGACGTCGCAAATTCATTCCGCTTTACACTGCGGTATGGCTGCTATAGTTCGGGCTGTCTCCATTTTTTTCTTTGTCCTTCTACTCGGTGCTTGCGAGTCCAATGCTCCCAAGGATAGAAAACGCTCCGCTTTTGCTATATATCCATTCCATTTGCCATACTGAAACTAATGGTTTCTATCTAAGATTTCTATTCCGAAATGGCCGAATCGAATGGGACGGAAATGGACAAGACCTATCCATCGGGAACAATCGCGAAGGTGGTATGTATTCAAGGTTTCATACATCGTCTAGATGCATACTAATTGCACTAGGCATATGATATTCTCAACGACACATTCTACAATATCATCCATGATGTTGTGGCAAAAGTCCATCGCGATGAAAAGGTCGCCCGCATGCGCTCTGCAGTAGTGATTGCCAGACAAAAAGCTGAGGAAGCTGCAAAGAATCGTGAAGAAGCCGGTGTAAAAGCCTCTGGTTCAGTGAAGCCCTCTGGTCCTGACGCTGAGGAACAGTCCCTCAAGGAGGTTCGGGTGGAGACTGATGCGGCTGTCTTTGATAACGGAAAGACATATCTCAAGGGGAATCCCATGCAAACAACCAAGGAAATCATTTGCCCCGAATGCCGATTGCCTCGCCTGTTATATCCAGTAACCGGTGTTGGCGCTCGTGCTGTGCCTGATCCCGATAGAGAGTACTGCTCTCAGCAGCCGCTAATACGAAAACCGGGACATGACGTGCACGGAAACCTCTTTGCTACGGACAAAGTGAACTCAAAGAAGAAAAATAAGCACAACACACCAACCTCGAGTCCGCCAGCTGATGGCCACGCGGCGCTTGAAGCACCCGGCTTTCCAACAACTAAATGTCTCAATTGTCCTCGTTACTTTGTCGTGAGTCGTGTACAGCAACATATGGATCGCTGCATGGGATACTCGGGTCGGAACGCTACTCGCAATAGAGGTTCAGGGGATACTGGCAGTGGCAGCACGCCTGCCCCCACATCAGCGGCTCCCAAGCGACCCCTGGCTGACGATGATGCAACACCTTCTACTACACTGACTAAGAAAAAGAAATTGAACGCTCCTAAGAAGCTTTCCAAACCTCCTGCGGCTAGCAGTAAATTGAAGAACGGTCTTACACCCGATGACCTAGCCGAGAATGGAGACGCGGACATCAAGAGTGAAGCCAACGGGGACGACTGATTCTCCACCCTCCTTCATTTTTCTTTCTTTCACTCATTCCTTTCTTTTTTAACTTTCATCTCACAGCAGCACGCGAGTGTCTGCAATAGAGCTTTGGACATAGGTTTCCTTCATCTTTTAACGATATTGACGTAAATACTCGGCATTACAGGCATCAACACGGACTTGCTTTGACACCTTTTTTGAAGTTATGCCATGTTGAACATTATTGGGGCATTCTAGGCGTCATTTCTTTTGTGACTTTATGGGTTCTGGCTTTTTTTTTTTTTTTTTTGATACTTTTCTCTTTTGCATAGAATTACGCCTGTACAATAGTTGGCAGTTATGCTCGCATGATTCAGATTCGGTTTTTTTTTCATTTACATTAATGAGATTCAGTTAAAATCATATCAATGAGACTCGTCCATAAGATGTCATACAAAATTGTGTTGTCCTGAGGCCAGAATGCGGCCTGCAAAATCGCCGATGCTGGAATGCGACTCCATCGCCAGGCCAAGACTTGACATCCACAAGCAAACAAGTTCACCAGCTGATTATGACCTGATTGTTTGTTATATAATACTACCATTCTATCTCGGATCATGAGTTCCGCAAACCTCGTCTCATGGGGCACCCCGCGCCTCGCCCAACTTCTCCCGCTGGATGAAGAAAGCCTCGGAGAGATCATCACATACTCCACTACCCTCTCGAAAGAAGAATGCGCAGAACATCTCAAGAACCTCTTGGGCGATTCCCCCGGAGCTTTCGAATTCATCGCATCCTTCAACTCTCGCCGAGAAGCACAGCAACCGTCAGCACCACAAAGCGGGGAATCCACGTCGGCGGCAGGGAACAGGAACAACTACGATAAAGGTGGCGCGACGAAGAAAGGTAAAAAGGGACGGGCACCACTACACAGCACAGGTCCTCCGCGCAGGCCAGAGAATTATGGCAATGTGACTGGGGGGTATAGGAAGGCTGACCAGGAGGATGATTACATGTCCATGGCACGTTCACGGAATAACAACGCAGGTGATGCGGCGTCGTCATTGTCCACTGAGCCAGCGGCTTTCTTACGTCTGTCGCCTCGTGAATCTGCTGCTTCGTCGCGTAACCCGTCCCCCGCTCCGAAAAACAAAGCTCCGCCCTCTGCCTCCGGGCCGGTGATCTCAGAGCTCCTCCCGAACGTCAAGTCCAAGACCGCCAAGCCCTCTTCCTCTCGACAAGGTGGCTCTGCTGCCGCGGGATCTTTCAAGAATTCATTGACTACAAACGATATTTCCGATCTAACGGCTGCTATCGCCGCTTTGGAGGTCTCCACAAACCCGTCGTTGAGTACAGAGCGAAGGAAATGCACCTGCTACGCCTCGATCCATCCATTGTTTGATCCGGCACCGAACTGCCTTAACTGCGGAAAGATAATATGTTCGTTGGAAGGTTTGCAGCCATGCTCGTTTTGCGGTACACCACTACTGTCGAACGATGAAGTACAAAGCATAATCAAGGAACTACGAGCAGAACGGGGACAGGAGAAGATGCGGGTGCACAATGAAGGGGTCCAGCGGGAAGGTGGATCAGGACCTGCACTTGGACCTGGCGCCTCTTCTAGTCAGCTGGACGCAGCCAAGGCGCATCGAGACCGACTCCTAAATTTCCAAGCACAGAATGCCCGTCGAACGCGCGTGGTGGACGAAGCAGCCGATTTTGAGACACCCAATTTGGCGTCAACGATCTGGATGAACCCTGCTCAGCGAGCATTAGCCCTGAAGAAGCAGCAACGGGTCCTACGCGAGATGGAAGAGAAAACACGACCAGAATGGGAGAAGAAGAAAACCATCATGAGTCTGGATATCAAGGGCGGTCGAGTGAGGAAGGTTTACCATGAGGCACCAGCCGAGTCTGGGCCCTCGAAAGAGGAACAGGAGGAAGAAGCGAAAGCGGAAGAGAGTCTGGCTGCTTCCGATGGGCAACAACGAACTGGAGGCGAGGCGTTCAGTCGTAATCCTCTTCTTGCAGCTGGTGGGTTGCTACGGCCCGTCTGGAAGGGCAGCTCAGGAAATAAACCCGAGGCGCGTAAAGAGAGAAAGCCACAGACATGGCGACGTGTGCAGGATGACAAGGACGACAACGAACAGTGGATTCTTGATGGAGGTTTGCATGGGCATACGACTGATTTGTCACCGGTACATTGTCAATACTCATATGGATGAGTCGCTTTCATGTTTGCTCATCGGCCGGATAATGCTACTATGATCATGAGCATTATTTATCATCCCTCAGAGAGCCGTAGATAACCAACAATACTGGGGGGCTGGTGTAGATTGCTGCATAAATTAGGAATTGCTAGCACTATCCTCGATCTCGGATGCTATGAGACATGAGATATGACCAAATGAATAAAACCGAAGGTATCCGTTATGAACCCGGAGTATTGCCAAAGCTTCCGTCGAGTCCATTGTAATATGCTCTAGTACGTTCTCTACCTGAGACATTCCATGTATTACTGCATGTGCACTTTCATCATTGTATACATTCTGCTACCCCACCGCGCAAGCTACACAGAACACGAGCACGGCAGTTGGCTCTCTGACCAACTCTGCATATATGACTGGATCAACTCAGTACCAATCCTCCATTCAGGTTAATGCTATATGATATAACCATAGTTCTAACCGCCCCAGTCAAAAAGCAGGTTGGGGTAAGTCCGCGTCTAACCGAGCCAGCCCTTGAGTATGGGGTGAATGCTGAATACGACGGTATATAGACGACTATCTCACTTGGGTTTTTCTTCTCTCGAGACTGTTGACTCTCCTATTTGCATTAAACCCATCTTGTTTCCCAGTTACGTCTTCTGGCAAGAGTTGCTAGTTTACAAAGAACCGGACTCGGTTGCCTTGGTTTCCTTTCTCGCACTTTCAGTTGCATACAGATAGTTATCATGCTGATCCAGTCAGCACTGGAGAATTTATCCCTTTCAATGGGTATATGGGGACTTGGTTTTCTATTAAGCGGACTGGTAGGTTCCATCGCATCTTCATTGCAATAACAACTGACCATGGCAGACCATCATATATATCCTCTACAACCGATTCCTCAGTCCCCTCCGCAACATTCCCGGCCCACCACTCGCCTCAATCACACCTTGGGTCCAGCTCTACCACGGCTACAAAGGAGACAGGCACCTCTGGCTGCACAACCTACATAAGTATTATGGACCACATGTCCGCATCGCGCCGAATTTCGTCTCCATAAACTCCGTACAGGGACTACACGAAATCTACGGGCACGGAAAGCGGTTGAAGAAGGCAGATTTTTATAATGCGTTTCCGGCTATCAAGGGGGTGTATAACACACATAATGCTATTGACAAAGTCGTGCATGGACGGAAGAGACGTGTGTTGAGCCAGGCGTTTTCGGACCATGCGCTTAAGGGTATGGAGGATGTGATGCTGTTGCATGTGCGGCAGTTGTGTGCTGTTTTGTCTGGTGATTTCTTGGACGGTGGGAAGGATGGAGGGAAGGGTGTTATTTGCAACATGGGGGATTTGTTCTCGTATCTTACGTACGATGTCATGGGCGAGTTGTGTTTCGGAAAGAGTTTCGACATGTTAATCTCCAGTACACGGAGACAGATGGTTGAATTGGTGGACAAGGCTGCTCATCGGCATTATGTGGTAAGGCTTACACATTATTCATGCTAGTCGTATCTCATCTAACAACGACAGTGCGGATTATGGATGCCCCTTGACCGCTGGCACCTGGACCAAATTTTCATTCGCAAACTCACCCAAGACCGTTGGAACTTCATCATGAAGTCCCGAGTTGAAGCCAACGAGCGCGCAAAAGAACGCGCTAAGCTTGGCCGTGAGTCCAAAAAGGACTTCTTTTACTATCTCCTCAACGCCAAAGACCCTGAAACCGGCAAGGGCCTGACGACTCCAGAGCTCTGGGGTGAAGCCAACGTCCTCATGATCGCCGGTAGTGATACAACCGCGACAACTCTGGCAGGCACGATATTCTATCTCGTTCGCAACACGCATGCCATGGCGCGACTGAAGCAGGAAGTACGGGAGAGCTTCAACTCGGTTGAGGAGATCATCAGCAGCCCTCGACTGAATGAACTGGTCTATCTCAAGGCATGTATGGACGAAGCCATGCGTCTAACCCCAGCAGCACCTGGTGCTCTTCCGCGTGAAGCAATGGATGGCGGCGTCGTTGTGGACGGTATCTTTCTCCCCGAGGGCACAAACTGCGGCACGCCCATCTACTCTATCCACCGCCAGGCGCGGTACTACCGTGAGCCCGAGTCGTATATACCCGAACGCTGGATCGAGGGCGCAACATGCCAGACTAGTACAGCATCATGGAAAACCAGTAAAGAAGAGGTTGAGCTTAGCCGGCGCGCCCTGTGTCCATTTAGCATTGGACCCCGGGGGTGTATCGCAAAGAGCATGGCATTCATGGAGATGCGGCTAACCATTGCACGGATGGTATACTTGTTTGATATGGAATTGGCGGATCGGTTTGGCGAAGATGAGGGAGGGCATTTGGCTCTGGTGGATCATTTCACGAGTTCGAAGCAGGGGCCTAATGTGAGAGTTTGGAGGCGGTAGTGGTAGTATGTGTATCTTTATATGATTTTATGGATATATCCATGAATGGCATCCATGAGCTATTTATATACTAGTGATGAACTCAGTGTCAGGGCTGCATCATGGGGATGCCTTAAGATGCCTATTTTACAAAAACTTTTTTCAAGAACCCCAATCATTAACCACCAAGCAAAATGGCAGACTGCCAAACGAACAGGACCTCGAATGGGGTGATCACTTTGCTGAGGAGAACTCAGAAACTCCCCGCACAAACACGACCAGTCCTCCTCTCTCATACTGCACGCCAACGATACCACCGGCATAGTTCGGTGAAAGCCAATCCGACCAGCCCTGGTCTTGCTGCGGCGTTCCGCGTTGCGATCTTCCTCTTAAGGAACACAGCGACAAACCTGGAAGATTCTGGTGGATTACGGTTATATTGCATGCGATGGGACTTGTTATCATTTTAGTCCTCTTGGTGTTGTATAATACTTCTTAGTGCGCATGGTGCTACCGCAGCCGTTAGATCCAGCTGGCCGAAGCTGCTGCATATGTTGATATGCCTAAATTCCATGACCATTATTCCGACACCTGGTCTGGCGTTAATTCTAACATATTTCTTCCATTGATCTTGCTCCAATGAACAGCTAAATACTAGCCTATTCTGGAGATACGCCTATTCGGTCTAGGAGAGATAGATGCCTAACAGGCTGTCGAGATTCCTATTACTACATTCTTCTCATCTCCAACAACCCACGAAACACACAACCAAAATGATATACTCAAGCAACCAGAGCAGATAAGATCCCGAATGGGGTGATTCCAACTACCCCGATCCTGCCAACGACAAAGACGCTCCACCCCCATACACACCAAGCCCTAGTCCACTCTCGTACCATTCAGCGTTGTCCAACTCAACACCAGCAACACGAGCACAAACAAGTTCAAACAAAGATTCAGAGTGTGGGGGCTCGTGTTGCCTTTGTTCGCTGAAGCTAGTGTACTCGAATGCCTCGACATCACATATAACATACTGATACTTGGCTTGGGTATGGGTACGATTGTTTTGGAAGTACAGGAACAATATTAGGGGCTATACAGCCACATAGATCTTGTCAGCAGTGCAGTTATTACCTGTTTGCTGATACTGTTACTTCATGTCTTGCTCAGGTAAGACATGCTCCTCCGGAGATGGGACGGTCCTACGACTTTTGATAACCCCGGCTTTGATAACGTTCTCCATACACTCGCATGGGTTCAATGATTAGCCAAAGTCCACTCTTATAATTATATAGATACGTTGGGCTATAATACAACGTCAAAAATAGTATCCTATTCGAGTCCCGTTTGAATCCCACCTATATTGATGCCTAGCTGTACAGAGTAGAAACGTCAAGACTACGTATTCACTCAGTTGATTCCATCTCTGCGCAACGACCAATCGAAATTACTATTTCGAGACAATGTATTAGAACGTGCAATGCCCCAAGTGGGGTGATCAAAATTACCCCTTCGAATTCGAGGAACTTGAGGATTCAAGCATTCTATACACTTCACCCCCTCCTCCGTCAGTCTCAGCTTCATACCCAATGCTTCCACTCTCGTCGACATTGTCAGACTCGACAGTGTCAGACCCAAATCTGAAGCCTAAGAAGACCAGTCCAGTAAACTCTGGGTCCGTCTCAGAACAAGATGCTGGAGCGTCCCAAGTGCCGGTCAACTTGGACAATATGCCTTGTATTAGCGCTTGCTATAATCCCAGCTCCTTTGAGTTGAGTGCATTCTTGGTGGTATTCTTGGTTGTTACTAGCTAGGCAGTTAATTGATGGGGTGCTTACACACTTATTACCTTCACACTCTATTCTTATTCCCGTTGTACCTAGACCAAATGGTAGCCTGAACCTACCATATTTGATGTGTAGGGTGAAGCAAAACCTATTCCACAAGTCCATACTGACCATTAATATCTCATCTATATTCTCATCACAGGCCAGCAAAATGGCGAACAGACGAGACCCCGGATGGGATGATAATAATCTTCCTCTCAGGAACCCAAACTCAAGTAAGCATCCATGAACAAAACGAAAAGAAAACCTGCTAAAAACAGGGCTAGCCCACCCAGATCCCCCTTCATGTACATCAAGCGGTTCAAGCGGTCCTCCTTAATACTGCTCAGCGACAAACTCAAGACCCAGCTATAGGCAATCCCCTCCCAGAATAAGAAGAGCATGCTCGCGCTCATGTATAGCATGGACACTTGGTTCTTAGCGGGATTTGTTGCCATGATAATCACTTTGGCGGTATCATATCCTGAATTTTGAAAATGGATCACAAGTGATGGTTATTATTGAAACTCGCTCAGTTCGAGCCCTTCGCCCTGCAGAATTGTCGCAGTTCTGGGATAGTTGCTCTATTTATTTCCAGTCTAATGAATTGCTAAATGGTTGATGGTCCTATGCGCAGCAAGTAACCCGAATAGGAAATAAGCGTATAAAACTAAGGACACGGTCGCCCAGCCGCGTCTTGGCATTAGCACCTGACAGTCATCAAAGGGGAGATTATACAAAAGGGAGACTATATACAAGTACAACTGTACAGAGCCTTTCAAGAAGATCATGTAATGATCCCTGAGTCGATATGCCTCCATCTCCATTAACAGCGACCCTGCTCCAATCCACCGTCCTCAACGCCCTCTCCAACTTTCTGGCGCAACTGATAGACCAGTACAGACAAGACGTATGCCCTACCCAGAAAGTATAGAGAACCTACAGGACTAACAACGCATAGAAACCATTTACTCCCAACATCCCCGCTTTTCTAGTATTCATCATTTATGGGGCTATTGTTGTGCCTCCCAATTTCTACTGGCAGCGGTACATCGAAATCCGCTTTCCGGGCTTTCCAAATTTTAGAAATGCATTCAAAAGCAATGCAGAGAAAGACAAGCCAGTGTTAGATCTTGAAGGTTCGCTTCCACGCAAGGAGAAACCACCCCGACAACAGACATTCTCGCCAGGTTCATCGTTAGCGTCTCCGTCGGGTTCGGGATGGCGCAATTTCGCCATGAAATTCACCCTCGATCAGACGGTGGCTGGCGTGGTGAATATAGTCTTGTTTATTGTGTTGATTAACGTGCTGAAAGGGCAGCTTGGGATTGGGGATCTTTGGAAACTAGTCTGCGATGTCTGTCTTCCTTTTCTAACCCGTTTATGACATCTGATCTAACGATGACAGGACTTGCCCCCTATTATGGTCGCCCGGCTCAAGTTCCGGCCTCTCGTCTCGGGATTGATGTATACTGTTATTCCGGTCGACCGGCGAGTGGTATTTGCGAGTGCGTGTGGTGTTATCTGGGGTATCTATCTGAGTCTGTACGCGGCTGTTTAGTGGTTTGTTTACTTGGCCTTGTTGTTCGTTTCGAGAGTTTTCATTCATTAGATATAGAGATTCCCCATATTCAGTTTAATTTGATCTAAATTGATACCCCAGTAGGTCTATCAACCTTTCTGTTATTGGATACTAGCTTGCGTTACCAGCGCCTAAGCACCAAAGTCCTCTCTACATGCGACGATTCAAAGACATAAAGATCATTCCATCACATGGCTCCCATATCAATCTTCCTTCCTCGCACAGATATCCACTGGATAACCAACGCCCCAAAAATTGACAAAGCTCCCATCGCCACACCAGGGTAAAAAGCCTCCGTAATAGCATCGCTATACGCCTGCAACACTTCCGGCAACCATTCCGGCGACACAACCTGACGAACCAACGTAGCACCCGCATCCATCACCTTCGCGATCTCCAACGGCGGCACGCTTCTAACCATATTGTTAAGCAATCGATTCGAAAACACATTCTGTCCCACGGCGATAAAAAGCGCCCCGCCCAGCGTCTGCGCGAACATGTTTACGGCCGTTGCAACGGGGATGTCACCCTCCGCGAGTGACGTCTGGACGACTATCATGGGCTGTTGGATACCCAAACCGAGACCGATGCCGAAGAGGGCTTGGTAGCCGATCCATGCACTATGGTTGGAGTCTGGTTGTAAGAGGGTGAGCAGGCCGGCGCCGATGGTCATTATGATTGAACAGGCGATCATGAAGGGCGTGTAGTAGCCAATCCACGTGACAAGTGCGCCGGCGAGAACAGAGCAGATGACAACGCCGAGGATCAAGGGGAGGTTCATGATTCCGGATTTGGTTGCGGAGGCGCCTTTGATTGCTTGGAACCAGAGAGGGAGCTGTCAATGCGGTTAGCCCTGAGAAGCTCAAGACAAAATCTGAGATACTCACATAGTACACGTAGATGAAGAAACAGCCACCAGTGCAAAACGCATACCATGCTGATCCCCACATGTTACGGTTCTTGATCAACCGGGGCGGAATGGTAGCCTTCTCCTGCCTCCACCATTGCACAACACAGAAGAGCAAAACCAACACTCCACAGCACACGAAAAGTGCAATAACCCGTCTGTCACTCCACTCATACTTGATACCACCCCATTGTAATGCCAACAAGCCGCAGACCACACCGGGCAGAAATAACATTGTGCCGGGGATATCTAGCTCCGAGATCTGATCCTTGAATCCGGTCCTGTTCTTAATGGCTTTTGGCGATCGAAAGAAAGCCAAGATAAACACTGCCGTGACGAACCCAATTGGTAAGTTGATATAGAAGCACCACCTCCACGAAACATGATCCGTCAAGGCACCGCCCATCAACGGTCCCGCAACACTGGCAACCCCAAACATGGCTCCAACCATACCTGTGTACAGAGGACGCCTATGCAATGGCACCGTTTGCGTGACGATAAGAATCGATCCGGAGAATAACCCTGCACCACCCAGACCAGCAATCGCACGTCCCATGATCAGCCCGATGGAAGTAGGTGTCACGCCGCAGATGAATGATCCCAGCTCAAAAATGAACAGAGCGACAAGGTAGACCCATTTAACCGAGTAGAATGTATATAGTTTGCCGAAGACAAGAGTCAAGGCGCAAGTTGGTAGTAGGTACGCACTGCCGTACCAGCCAACATCGTCCAGCGAGTTGAATTGACTGGTGATTTTGGGGATTGCTGTTGCCATGATTGTGTTATCCTACAGTTGTTAGCTTCCATTATACTATAGAAAAGGTGAACCAACCAAAGCCATGCAAAATACACACAGACATATCCCAGTCGTGATGAGCGCCAACTTCCATAATGACGGATACTCATGTTCATTCTCTGTATCCTCTCTTCGCAAAACAGGCTCGAGCTCCTCATAGTAGTATTTTAATGGACTCTCTGGCCGCGGGGAATTGACGAGCGTACTTGTTCTGGATGGCGTCTTTATCAACCAGGGCTTATCGAGAGTCTCGGTCGAATTCATCTCAATCGGTTCCGTCGACTGGCCTAAATGCCTCAAGCCTTTGGAGTCGTTTGTTTGTCGCATCGCAAAATCTCAATATAGTATTCGCAGCACAACCAGTTTTCGGACATGGGGGCCGGGGACGCTAGGTTAAAGAAAGAAAAATCAAAATGATCGGATGTAGGAAGTACTGTTCGCCAGTAGCCAGTACCTTGCAGGACAGTTTCGTGCTGACACAGAAGTCATTGCGAACACCCGACGGAAGGGGTCCAGATCTAACAACAACAACAATGCCCTTGCTCTTGCCGTGACTCTTCGTGGCTGTGGACGAATGAATGACAAGCGAAGAAAGGGGGAGGCGGATCGGGAAATTTGCATCATAGTCGTCAAGAGGTCTGCATGCGGTATCTACTGTCATACGTACTTTGGTGAGCATGACGATGGATTGTGACGCGATAAAGTTATCCACGAGTATGCATTATATGTTGATTATGTGGTATGGAAAAGGAGTTGCAAACCTCAGCGCGATATTGGGGTACCTGCATACCTTTGCCATGCTTGTATGCACACATCGCAATATGCAGTGTATACCTTGCATATCGACGGCATGCTCCGTTTCAGGCGAACGTGTATGATTATTCGATGTGCGTATGTTTCTCCTACAGCGGATTATGTTTCTCCCATTCCCATTATTATACCCCACAGGGACTCTTTCTTTACTATCCGTACAAGACAGCAGTTATATCTACGTCTCTTAGGGCTCTTCCGTCATTGTAAGACCAATCCGTACCAACAGACATCAAATGTCTGAGATACTGTATTTAAGTTTTTGATACTCCACACATGTTGATACAGCTTTGATTCCTCAGCTTGGAAATTCTGAAACTCCATGCAAGCCATGTATACAACAGCGAACTCAAACTCGATTGCGCCACCTCCAATTGCATACCAGTATACCAATGCACTGTTGTTAATGCAAAGACGCGTACAGCTTATCGATTGCGATCAGTCAATCGATAGCTGCATGAAGATGGTGGCATGCTGCTGATTAGTGTCCTGTCAGCATTAACCTATTCTTTGATAATGCAAGATATAGACAATAGCATTCTTCGCCATTGTACATGACCATGGGAATGGCTTTCTGGGTTTTCAGGTCAGCATACGCCTGCTAAGCCGGAGGAAAAGGGCGAGTGGGACTAAAAAGATACTTTGGATGGTTCGAAATGGCTTATGAAGGGTGAAGTCTTAGGGCAGGAGTTGGCGTATAGTAGGTGAGAACTTTTGGAAATCAACATATCAGTATAGGTATAGTTTGGGTGGTAGAAAATTAAGCCATGAAAGCTACCATGTAAAGGTCGACATTGTTCAATCAATAGTTTCATCATTGATCTAATTCGATGTTTCTATGTTCAAGTATCATAGTACAACAAGACTCCATAGTAGTAACAATCCGTCGCGCCCATAGGATGGCTTGAATAATGCAATTCCGACAGAGAACAGATGTACAATTCCATAGATGATACTGATACACCTCGTCCCGCGCCTATTCGGCGGGGGTGATGGCCGTCAATCATGATGAGCATTGTGTTTTGAAGGACAACGAGAGTATTCGACTTCAAAGAAGGCCGTGGCAATGCTGCTGTTGATCAATCGAGGGTACATAACAGTGTAGGTAGTACGTCAACAAAAAAAGAATTTTTTTGAGGTGGCGGCTGGTGGCGGCAAAGCATTCATTGATGTTTCATCGCTTCGACTTCACGACCGGCAACCAAAGCAATCAATGCAGCACCAACACCGCTGCCGTCCTTGGAGATACCAATGCGAATCTTCTTCTCACCATCAGGGCCCACATCAGGGACCTGCTTCAATGCCTCACGAATGTGTCCCTCGAAGTTCGGGTAGAACTCGATGAGACTCCCGTCAACACCGACATCGATCATCTCGTCGGTCTGCAGTCTCCCAGTGGAGACGGCAATGGCAGCAAGAGGCACAGCGCCCAAGCGGGCAGCGCGGGTAGCAATAGCGTGCCCAATGACCTGGACAGCCTTGCACTCTGTGATGCTGGTCTTTTCTATCTTCAAGTGGTCTTTCAATGCCTTCTTGACGTGCTCCCGGTTCTCACTCTTGTCCGTCTCAACCAAGCTCAAAAGACTGGTGTCAATCCCCCATTGCTTGAAGAGAGGCGAGTCGTCAGGGGTAATGACATTAGAGGTCTCGTTGGGCTTGAACAAGTTGACCGATGGGTTGTGGTGCATTTCCACCAGGACCCGACGCAGGACCTCGCCCAGGAACATGCCCGAGACACGCTTTTCAAACATCTGAATCCCTGGGTTGTTGCTGTCTGCATCTACTTGCTGGTCGTAGATGGTGTTGGGCAACACGCTCAATTGATTATCGAAACTTCCCCATTCAGTGTTGATAAGCATCTCCCCCGTCGACTTGTCGTATTTGCCATATTCGCCATTCTCCAGCTTAGTGACCCGGTCAAGCTTCTCCAAATAGGCCCCGTTGGTTCCTGTGCCGAAGATGGCACCGATCAACGTCCGTGTTTTCCCAGGCGAAGTGTAGGACCGGGCCATGAGAGTTCCGACGGTGTCGTTAACAAGCGCAGCGACACGGACCGGCAGTTCTAGTTCATCAATTGCCGACTGCAACAACGCGCATACATCCTGGCCCACGGCATCAGGGATGTTGTAGCCCTTCGTCCATCGGATGAGGGTGCCCTTGTTGATGCCCGACTGGCGCACGGGGAAACTGAATGTGAAACCAAGATCGAACATTTCCTTTGTAGCGGTGCCATCGCGACGACGCTGGAGGTGCGTTTCGAAGTGCTCATTGTGGTGAATGCGTAGGAAGGCCTCGATCTGCCGGGCCAAGAACACGAAGAGGTCCTTTGAGTTTTCTGCTGACATCAACTCGCCAGGAACCATAATCTTGGACTGCGTGACGGAGAATGTCGTATCGCCATGAAGGTCAATCGAGCACACACGGAAATTGGTGCCACCGAGGTCGACGGCGAGGTAAAGGCCCTATAGAAGATCTCCGGGTTAGCGGGGTTAAGACTCGAGACTTCGTACAAAAAGAAGAGAAAAAATACCTTCTCAGTACCATTTGGCACGGATGTCACAAATGTAGGGATCTGGCTCAGGGTCGTGTTTTCCTGTGTAAGCCCTTCGCCCATCTGATGGATGTATTTAGCGACCCCTCGATGGACCTGCTCGGCGGGGTAGTCGAACAGGTGCGCAATGCGGTTTGCCTCGTCCAGAATGAAAGACATGATTGCGGTATACGAGACAGTGTGGAATGAGGGCTAGAATCACACGAAGAGTGAAAGGGGGAAAAGAGAGAGAAAAAAACAGCAGATCTTGTCGGAGTGAGAAATTTCAAGTTATATCATGGGGGAGGGGTCGATGAGGTCAGTCGCAGAAGAGAACAGAAACGCGCCGGCTTCCCGATATCGACTGGTTTTCTCCGGTTCCTGCCGCGTTGATATGAATTGGTTTAATTGTCATCCATCCGGCAATTTACACGATAATAAGTGCTCTTCAATCGTATGGGAAATTCATCCATTTCGCCCACTTGTATGTAGACGTTTGCGGTTGATGATATCATTCTGTGGTGAACTCTTTAATGCGAACACCACAAATACCAATATCAATCGACATCTCAGTAGCCTATACGGTAAAATGTACATATAATTGAACTTCAATGATTCTCCTGCCGATTCCTTATATGTTCTACTCTGTAGTTTGTAGACTTTATTCATGCCTTAGGCATGATAATCACGTGACCGACCGCCGAATTCCATCGCCGGCAGAACTCGGACGTCGACAGTTATTGAAATCCAGCCCTTCGACAAACCACGACCCCTCTCCCTCTAC
Source organism: Aspergillus pseudoglaucus (assembly GCA_039880875.1). Taxonomy (NCBI): domain Eukaryota; kingdom Fungi; phylum Ascomycota; class Eurotiomycetes; order Eurotiales; family Aspergillaceae; genus Aspergillus; species Aspergillus pseudoglaucus. The sequence goes on from JBDODC010000017.1 coordinate 142,932, forward strand.
GCAGTCTAGCCGGTTCATATCTGGGCTCCTCGTCGACTTTCCCACGGTTCCGAGCGATATTCAACCCCGATACCAGAGACACAATGGGTGCCGGCAACTCTAAGCCTGAGGCTTCGGCCGGCTCGAAGCATGTTTTCTCGAGGTAGGATTTGGCCCAATGGTGCATTTGTTGCTTTTTCTTGCTTGTTATAGCAGCGGTTTACTATTTGGGAGACTATCCAGAGGGTGGTGTCTTGCGCGATTGGACTGGAGCCGGAGTTACTGGGATTGGCTATTCGCATCTTTTTCGGAAGATACAAGCCTTGGATTACAGTCAACAAAAAACAAGCTAACGCCGTTCGAATAACAACAGCAACTCCCCCGTTCAATTCTCCTCAAACCTCGTCGAGGCCCTCCAGACCAGCTCCGAGGTATGCCCACACCAAGTCCCTCCAAAACCAACAAATACTCTTTGAGTTCAATTTAACCAATGAACGCTCCTACAGACCGACTCCTCCCGCGCAAAGACTCTCGAACTCCAGATCCAAGAGCGCGTAGCCAAGGAACTCGAACGCCTTCGCCAACGCGAACAGAAGACCCTCGCCGACATCGAACAGCGCCTGGCCGAAGTCAAAGACACCGCCGCTACCACTACCGCTACCTCCACACCAAACATCAGTCACACCCCCGGCTCTCTGGACCTCGACGCTCCCCGAATTCCCTTCGCTGGCCGGGAGTACACTCCCGTTGCTGCGCCGGTGGACCGTCCGATCAACCGCGATATAACGCGGACCGCAGTGCAGACTGAGATCGATCAGCTGCGGGAGAAGCTCGACGGGCGGAAGAAGCTTATTGATGTTGGCGAGAATGTTGAGCGGGCGAGATCGGACGTCGCCAGCTGCTTGCGGTTGAACGACCGGCGGCCTCTGGACTGCTGGAAGGAGGTTGAAGGGTTCAAGCGGGAGGTTGCTAAGCTGGAGGAGACTTTTGTGGACCGTATCGTTGGTTAGACGAGATATCTTTAATATATCTCTGGTTGGTTTCTCCCGGGTTTTACAAAATAAATCTGGTCCTCATTTTCTTACCCCTTCTATGTCTTCCGTCTCTTTGTCCGCATAGCACTTGGCCTCTGAAATGTGTGCATGTATGTATAGTTTCCTATTTATTCTATTGAATGATCAAAATTGAGCATTTGTATATTTCGTTTGATGAGCGAAATTGCTCGCTTATAAGCATTACTGCCCTAATTGATAACGCCCAATTGGGCAAAGATGGATATTAGTTATCGTCTTTGCGTCATTTCATCTATTGTTAGGGCTCAATGACCTGTAATAGAAATCTTAGAAAGCGCACGAGTTAAGTCACTCTAATCTGTGTACTCCCGCAGAGTAAAGAGGCATCGATCATACAAATTCACGGGCAGCTAGAATCTCTGGTGCTGCCGGAACAAATCCGATCGTATCCTTTTGACTAGGATATCCCAACCAGCACCATGTTTAAAAAATAAAAAGTCAAAAAAATGGACCAAATGAGCCAAAGCCGTAAAGATGTCTCAGAGACAGAATCTGATAATCAAAAAAGGAGACATGTTCTTGGTACACCGAGCCAAGAGTAAACATCTCGTCCTCTGGTAGCTTGCAACGTTTGAAGTATTCCCTTATATATCATATGAGATCGTTTGCACGGAACTCGGCGTTAAGCTGCTCGAGTTCTGGATACCAGTCAAGTAAGACTTCGTAGTCTGTATCTTTTATCCGTGCTTCGTAGTGTTTGTAATAGAGGCCTTGGCTCGCCCTCTAAAGACATTGGTTCAGGCCGTATACAACACTTTAGATCTGTATGCGATAATAGGTGATGGTCAAAGCCATTGACCGATCTCCTGATGTCTTCCAATCGTTCACGTCGATTTCTGCAGTCTCTGCTTTTAATAGTCTGTAGTCCGGGCATACACCACTAGCCATCAGGCCCCTCATATGAGGATAGCCTCGCTAGCGTGTATCCCACGCTGCTTCCACCTGCCAGGACTCTTCTTGTGATCCTGACACAGTTGAAAGCATACTGAACCAAAACTCTACGAAACTAAAAGGGTGTGAGTACAGTACTCGACAAGGATTGATTCATAAAAGGAATAACGAACTCTTGTTAGCATGAGCCTGAAGGGATGGATTCCCCTTTGATAAGTTATGGGACAGGAAACATTCCCTCAAATACCACGTGAGAAAGCTTGCATGCGAATAGTGATTATCATCGGCCTCTAGCTTTGGATACCAGTTGAGCAGGCGTTGGTTATTCGTATCCTCACTTGGGGATTCGCAAGGAGTGAAATAAAGAGGCTTCGACTGTTCTTCTAGAGGCTCTTCTTCTAGAGAAATCCGTTCATGTCATATATGACATTTCTCCATGTCCTTAGGTGTGAGAATAGGATAATCTAAATCATTGACAAGCGCTTGTGCATCATCCAACTGCTTACAACGCTGCGTCCGTTCAGCGATTGTAGCAGGATCGGATACGGATTCGATGGAATCCTTCTTATTATGGTGGAATATCAATTTGCCTGTAGTCATTATGAAGGATTGGCCGAAGTAGCTTGCAACTGTAAGGCCATATAAGGAGGAAAGGAGTTGAAATGTGGACACCAACTCTCTACTCATATGCAATTCACACCAGTCAACTTTTACATACCTCACTTTAGATATAACTTGATTTGTTACCAGCATGTCCGAGAAAGGGAAGAAGATACCAGTCAATTCATCTGAATGAAAGGACCGTGTCTACAACTGTGAAACGTTAAAGAACGGCGAAACAAGCCATACGATGAAGTTGGACTCGGCTTTTGGAATCAAAGAGCAATACCTGATGTTTCGTTTTCTGTGGGATACCAACCTACTGGGAAAATTCAATGAGCATCGCCGGAAGTACTGTGGACTGGACACATTCAGAGCATAAGCGGAGGCGTTCTTCAAAATGTACGATTCTTGGAAAACTTACCTCATCGAGTGCGGAAAGGATTTCAACAATCTCTCCGGATCGACATCTGCCCTGGCTCTTTATTTTCAATACTTGACTACGAAGGCTTCGGACGCAATGGTGACATCTCATGTTATAGCGTCTCCTAGGTACAAGCTTTGCCCCCGAACAACCCTGAATATGAACAAGGAATGTCTAGATGCCCGAGATCCATTTGCGACACCCTCAAAGTCCCGCCCACAAATCTACTGGCGCTCGCCGCGGTCAAGTGGACCGTTTGGATGGTTTGGACGAAGAGGTGGAGGGGAGGCGCTAGAAGAGGAAGAGGAGGGACTAGGGGAAGAAAAGGACGACGAGGTGGAGGGGAGGCGCTAGAAGAGGAAGAGGAGGGACTAGGGGAAGAAAAGGACGACGAGGTGGAGGAAGACGGCGACGAAGACAGCGAAAACAAAAGCGACGATGCTAACGATCATGAGGTTGCTTCTCCCGAGAGCGCAGTGAAGTCGGACACTCTAGTTCCCCACGACCTTATAAGCATTATATATCCAGACACGGAAGATGAGCAAACCCCGACGCAGATGGACAGAACTACCCCGGTTGGTAATCTCCAAACGAAATGTCAAACTTGACCTATGCTTACAACAGAACAGGCGGCTTCATGTATTCCAAGGCCGCCATGGAATATATCTTATTTTCGCTGAGTATGGACAAGACTTCCTAGACTATCTCAAGGGTAACGGTGGGCATGATGCATACATGACTATGCACGAATACGGTCCTTGGATTACAATGAGTTGGAAGCAAATGGAAACCCCACCGTGATATTTGTCGCGATTTGCTTGCAGGATGCTGCAAACAAAGAATCCGAAGACAAGAAAACGGGCTTGCTTTTTCAACCTGCAAGGCTCGGTAAATACAGGAAATAATGGAGCTGATAAAGGTAATTGATCAGGGAGTTTCAGTTAACAAACATGAATTGAGCTAAGAAGAAGGGGTCTTCACACATGACTAGTGTGCGATCTCCTTAATCTTTGCAAGGTAACGAGCCATGGATACCCTACTTTATCTCCGCGTACAATTCTTCGGGTGATTGTGTGAGATTCTGTTGAGCATTGACCGTGATGATCCCAAGTCTATATAGCGTTTGATAGATGTATCTTGCTTTCAATCTAATTGGGTCAAAGCGATAGACTTTGTAGTGTGTGGATTTATATTCAACTTCACCCATGGCCCATTTCAAGGCACAAGACGACTTATCAAACCGCTACCAAGTCCTATTCCGACCTTGTTGCATTTATCCCGTAGTCTGCCACAGCATAAATATACTCCATAACAAACTGTGGAGAACGAAGTCAAGAGTACCTCTATGTTTTAGGCCTAATGACACATATACAGCTCACGGCTGACACCCGCCTTCATCCGCCTCGCAACATTCCCACTCACGAGAAAATTCATAATCAGTATACCCACAAGGATCCTTCGGCGTGTAAAAGTGTTCGCGCTCATATGGCCGCAAAGGAATGCCCTGTCTGATCCGATAGATCAAATCCGGATTTGAAGTGAAATACCGACCAATGCCAACAATAACATCATAATCATTATACGTCCTGTCGAGCGCCTCATCAATCTTATTCGCCGTGTAGCCACCCGCTACAACCACTGGGCTGGCCTTTCCATAAGCCTGTAGGAAGAAATCAAGCTTATCGGCGGACTGGGGCGCATCACCGGCCCCGGAGACGCGGGACTCAACCAGATGTACATAGGCTAGTTTGAACTTGGCCAGTTCCTTGGCGAGGTGGGTGAATTGCGGAACCGCATCTTTCATGCGCATCCCTTGAAAAGAGCTCCATGGGCTGAGCCGGATACCCGTCCGGTTGGCGCCAATAGCGTCAACGACTGCTTTCGTGACTTCAAGGGCGAAGCGGGAGCGGTTTTCGACATTCCCGCCCCAGTTGTCGTTGCGGGTGTTGCATGTGTCCTGGGTGAACTGGTCGATCAAGTAACCATTCGCTCCGTGAATCTCTACGGCGTCAAAGCCGGCATTGATAGCATTCTTGGCGGCCTGAGCGTAGTCCTGGATGAATTCGTGAATTTCGGACTCGTTCAGTGCTCGCGGTGCCGGTTTCTCTGGCGCCATTGGAGTTACACTGCTTGAGACAACTGGGAGCTGTTCGCGTCCCAGGACAGAGGGATCTGCAGCGCGACCCAAAGCCCACAGCTGGAGAACAATGTATGAATTTTTAGCGTGGACGGCGTCGGTCACTTTTCGCCACATGGCGATCTGGTCATCATTGTAGATCCCGGGGATATTGTCGTAACCGCCGGCTCGGGGAGAAATAAAGGTGGCTTCGGTGATGATCAGACTCCTAGACACCACAGCACGCTGCTGGTAATAATCTTTCATTATGGGAAGGGGGATATGAGCATCATCGGCCCGGAATCGGGTCATGGGTGCCATGGCGATGCGTTGGGCAAGGTTCATTGAACCAACCTTAATGGGAGTATAGGCCTTTGGCATTTTGGGGGATACTGAAAATATGATAGTAAACAATTGGCACGGTATACTTTCATTGTCTGGGATTAAAGCCCCTTAAATAAAATAATTAGAAGTCATCTCGATTTATAAGTGTGTTCTTTGTCGGCTGAATGACTCTCCGATGTCATCATCATCGTATCATTTGAGATAAAGCCAAAATAAAGTCTCCGAGTTCAACCCCACAACTCCACATCGTTTCTCTTTGTTACTCCGAATACATGCAGCAGTTGCTTATTGTCTTGGGATGAACTATATTATGCTATCTCTCACTATATTAAACTACTCCCCATCCTGAAACCGCTTCATAGGCCCATATTTCAGAGTGGCACGATGCAGCTGTCGTCCCCAGAAGAATAACGGAATGGCTAGTGAGACACTCGCAATCTGGATTGCCATCATCTCTCCAAACACCGCCGCCGCACCCTGTCGACTGATCCAATCCGATGCATATAGGGATAGTAACATTCCGATCGTGTTGCGGATGACGAAGATAATTACAAGGGCTTCGCCAGCGACCTGGTATCGTTAGTCTCATGCACTGATTTGTTATAGGCAAATAGATATGTACCGGCTTATAGCAGTCTAGCGAGTAAGTCACAGCTACATTCGAAATAGCTGCTACACCAAAAGCCTGCATAGCGTATCCAAACGCTGCCCCGATCCAGTGTGTCCGGTTGGCGATGCATAGTCCGAAGATCAGGATACCTGCTGGTCCGATTGTGCCGGGAATTACAATGGCCGGAAGTCGATACTCGGGGATACGCTGACCTCCGCGATGGTGTGTTAGCCACGTTGAGATGATATCGATTAGTCGACCTCCGACGTAAAAGGCTAGAATGGACCCAATGAATCCGGACAGGGAGAGGAGTCCCACGCTTCCTGCGGACCAGCTATAAGGTGGTGCGGTGAATGTTTGCGACGCGGTTAGCTGCACGACGATATTCCTATCGATGTCAGTAGCCAGCCATCACTGCGAGGGCGGTATTATGTACCAGCCTACAGAAATCCCGATAGTGAACGCACACCAAATCAATGGAGGATATGCAGCGTTAGTCAAAATATCCACCAAAGTCCGAACAAACGAAGCCTGTTGGTCGTATCCGATAGTCAAAGACATCCACTGCCACTGAGTCCGTTTTTCTCGAGTCTCGACATTGTCCTCTTGTAGATATGACGTCTCACGAATTGTGAAGATAGAAAAAACAAACACAACGCCAACAGCAATGGCCAAAAAGTAACACATCCATCTCCAATCCTGCTCCTGAACCAGATATGCATTGATCAGCGGACCAACAAATAACCCCCCTGTCATGGCCAAGTGGAAAATCATCAAATAATGCCCGCGCTCCTGGGGAGCTACCATATCGCCGACTACAGCAGGTACGGTGGCATCAGCTGCTGCGGCAGCAAAGCCAGAGAGAATCCGTGAAGCGAGAAGTTCACGATAGCTTGACGCCTGACTGGACCAGACATTCATCATGCATAGGATGACCATGGCTAGGAGGTAGACGGGGCGTTTGCCGACGACGCGCATCAGGGGAACCCAGACAATATTACCCAGACCGAAGAGGAAGACATTGAAGCAGACAAGCTCGCCGGCTTGTGTCTGGGTGACATGGAATTCTTGGATGATGGCATTTGTGGCGACAGTGAAGTTGCTTGAGTTGACGTTGGCCAGAAAGGTGAAGGCGCATATTGTCAGGTAGGTGGTGTATTTGGCCACAAGGGACCAGTTCTGCGCAATTGGTCAGGCCATCGTCTTATGGAGATTGCTTTTTTCAAATAGTTGAAGGGGTTTACCTGTGGATTATTCGGGTAGATCCTGGTCTCATCCTTCAAATCATCCAGGGATGTTTTAGGGGGCGCTTTTTCGTTCGCCATAGACTCTATATGGCTCGCCACGCCCTCATAAGACGACTGTTTCTTTTGGTCTTCCATGATGATCGATAACCCAGTAGACTGAGATGGACTGGCATACCTGAAACAAAATGGAGCAGCTGGTGGGTGCTCTTTTTTAAAGACGAGATCCCTTTCCCCGCAAAATCACAGCAGCAACCTCAAGTGCAAATCACGGGGATTCCGACTCGGATAAGCCGAGCTGAAATCCGGGGTAAAGGAGGCAAGGGCTGGACTTATAGCCGGAAACATTTGCCAGGAGCATCATGTATCAGGTCCATCGTGTATGATTTGTGTTTCTTGCAGCCGTGCACCGGGATAGTCCTGCTAGCTCAGATGCCAACTGGGACATCTCTCTCTGAGCACTTTGGATTTACGTTGCACGAGCCAATTATTTTGAGATCAGTGTATCCTAAATCGAGATAAGTAACCCCATTCATAAACATAGAGAACTGTCGTATAGAAAACCATGGACGATGCAGTTCCAGACCTGTATAGATGACATCATCGGGTTGTCTCAGCTCGATGTCAACAATAAAGGGCATAACATGTCTCTGCCAAGCTTTAACTGGGAATTGCATGGTATTATCACTGTGTAGATGCTTCTCGGTAGACTTCTCTGTCCATAGCAGCGTCAATCCTCAACTATAAAGCAATCGCAATACTCCGGTCGGAATTGCTCCGGTCCCGCGTCTCTCCACCTCCGCACAATCTCATCTCAACTTCCTCGCTCTTCTTCTCTCCTCCTAACCACCACCACCTCCCTTACAGACCAAAAGAAACCAAAATGGGCATCATCCGCGGCACTCTCAAACTCACCACCATCGGCACCGCCGCCACCCTGGGCACCTTCTTCTGGGCCACCCGCGACAGCACCTTCGTTGCGCTGCCAGTCACAGACCACATCTTCCAGTCAAAACTGTTCAGCAAATTCAACCCGTCGAAGAACCCCACGACGCACGATCTGTGTATCCGGAAAGTGCCGCTGTCGGAGATCAACCCCGCGCTGCTGGAGAAGAAGGGGAAGTTGGTGGAGGCGTTTTGTGCGGGTGTTTGGAGTGGATGGGGTATATACCTTGTTTCTTTTCAGTTTTGATTGTGCATGAAGAGGTTTTGGTGCTAATGTGGTGCAGGATATGCTTTCCAACGCGCATACCTAGCACGGAAATACCAAGGCCCCGAAACCGCTAACCACCTCTGGTCGCCGGAAGAACTGCGCTCCTCGACATACGACAAGGGAACCCTGATTACGGACCACTTTGAAGTCGTCGAGAAGTCTCCTGAACGGATTGTGGTGCGCTGTGGTGACTCGCCCCGTCTGCGTGATGTGCGGGAATCGGATGGTCTCTTTGAGATGTCCGCGGTTGTGAAGCCGGATGAGGGCGTCGCGGTGTTTGGGCTGAAGAGTTGCTTTTACAAAGGTCTTGGAAAGGCGGACTCGGAGCCCATGCCGGCGTATATTGTCTGGTTGCACAAACAGTACACCAAATTGTGGTCGGAGTCTGCTATCCGCAATGTCTTGCGGTGAGCTGACCTTGTTCGAGCGATTTCGTATATACCTCAGTCCCACCTGTCGTCTAGTTACACCATGATCAATTCTCTCGTCCTTTGTGGATAAATATGGACAATGAAACATACCCAATCTATAATAAACAGAGTAAACATACCGGACGGATTGGGATATGGTAAGGCTTCTTCAAGTACTACAGCTACCCATCCAACCCACTATTTGAGCATTTGTCCAAGCTCAGGCGTCCTGGGCCAAAAGATCACAGTGAAGATTAGTTCATGAAGCAACTTAGATCAATCAAAATGCATATTATTCATCCGCGAAGCCCGTCGCCTAAAAGAGCTTTGCTCTGCATTAATACAATACCATATAAAGAAGTGGCTTTAAAAAGGAACATGAAATATAAAAATGGTAAGCGTGCTTACGTAGTAGTGACAATAGCTGGACACTTTTCTCCCAACAGAGTTCAACCAAGTCAGTAGCGGGACAGCTACCGACCATGGAGGTGACAATGATTGACCGTGTACCCTTCAAGCCTGATCAAAGCCCTCGGGTCAGTTTAGGCCATGACGCAAGGGTCACGGTTTATGGTTGGCCGTCTAAGGGTGATGTGTATACCCTGCACGACTGCCTTGGTGTAGAGCTCGAGTTTCTCGGCTATGACCGATTTAACCCACCTAAGTCGCGGGCAGGTTCACGGGCCGAAGAGGATGTGCATTGTGATCGTAGTCAGTTTTCCCCCATTACTTTCAATGCCCCTCCCCTCTTCTTTTTCCTCTCTTTTTTGGCTGCCAATTTCTAACTCCTAACAGTGCGTCGTCTTGGGGCTACTTGGTGGAAAAACGAGAAGGGAGTGGAACTATTGATGAGGGAGCTGGAGGGCCAAAGGAGGCGGATGAATACATTCGAGTTGGCTGGCCGGAAGGGGGTGGTGTGGGCTTTACACACAACTGTCGAGGAAGCAACCAAGAAAGGAATCGGACTGGTCCATAATGCGTATAACATGGAAGAACGGTGCAGAGTAATTGAGCATATTGGAGGCATATTTTACGCGGATCCCAAAGATTGCCCCTATCTCGATTTGTCCTGAGGCCAGCTGTTATTATTTCAGATAGTCTTCAGGCTTGGTCTTCATGGAAGCCTGGGCAGATTGAACTTCGGCGCGAACAGAATCAGTGATCACTTCCATATGGTGAATAACAGCTCAGAGCCTCTGATAGCAGGACTACCGCCAGACATGCCGCGCTCGGCTCCTATACGCGGGTGGAATATATGAATCGCGAAGAACGGGGAACCGTATGTAGTCAGTTCCACAACGGGTAGAATTGTATAACAGCAAACTCGGCTAATACATAGTGATCATTTTGAACATAGGTCATATAAACCATTGAATTGATTCGTTTCTTTATATATGGGCCTGAGTCTGGCCCCTACCTTGAGTATATCACGGAGCATTCTCTCTTGTTTTTTGATAACAGTGGCCAGCGAACCCCCTCTGCAAGTTGAATATACAGTGTCTTCTTGTACAGGATAAACATGAGACAGTGGCCCAACTGACTGCGACCCCCTTACGTCTCCTTGACCTCTACACGTTGCTCAACATCAGCAAGTCCCGCTCTAGCATGCCCGTCGCTCTGCACACTGGTAAGAAAAACGGTCAGTACGGAAGGAATCAAGACGATGAGGGCTGCCATGCAGAGACCCAATGCATGGCAAGCGGCTCCAGCGTTTTATTGGCATTGATACACCACGCCATTGCGCCACCAACACTCTGGAACGTCTTGTACACGCCAACCTGAACTACGGTTCAGATGGGCACCCGGATCTGGTAACCGAGAGACAAATACCAGATTTAGAAGAAGCTGGAATGTCGATAGTGGTAATGAAATTGAAAGGGATGTTTGTTCTAACAGTGTAGGAAAATGTGTTTGTTTGAGTAGGGGATTGACCAGTTCTGCTTCGTGGGTGAATTTGAGACGAGTAGCGGGATCCCAGAGATGGGAAGGCGCTGTAGACAGGCCCCAATTTGGTAAGTACCATTCACCCTTTGCCCTCGTCTGATCTTGCTTATCAATTCACTCACTCCCCTTTATGCTTTTCCTTCCTGCCTCTGTAGCTCTAGCGTTCACCGTGGCCAGCATAGCAGTTTCTCTGTTGTGGTTGCTATTTTATGTGCTCTATCATGTATCATACTATATCGTACACTTGACAACAGCACGTCAATAGTTATCTGACCCCGGTAGCACTTGAGCCCTCCATACTCGATTCCACGGGGCCGGTGTATATATGCAATATGATATTGATGACAAGTAAGGGTCGAGATTGAAACTCCTCTCTTTATAACCTGGCACGCAAGCAGCAACTCAAGCCATTGGACAAACTCCCTGTCCGTCAATTCCTGAGAAACCTTTTCGGTTTGTGGACTTGCCGCGTGAACTTCAATATCAAATATTGGCATATACGGATCTGGTCACTCCTTGTCACGAAATCACCTGGAATCCCAAAGAAGGATTATATTTACAGTGTAATAAGCCTTACTGTGTAACTGCCTGGTGTGGAGCAACTCACTATAGCTGTCACTTTCGTAAACCCCACCAATATCTGAATAATGGGTGCTTCTGTAATCGCTATCATGCAGTATTTTCAACAGCAACAATCTATCGTTGTTGGTGTCCTCCACCATTGTCGTTCCTTGTTTCAAAGTCTTTACGCCAACTTACCCAATCCGTCTTTCTCAAGAATCGTTTCATCATCATGCCTTCGGAATGACAGTACTCCAATCACCCTGAAGCTACACCTGAACGACTGCAAATTTCCATCTTCCTGCGTGACGTAGTGCCTCCTAACATGCTCTCTCGTCTTTGGTTTCTTGAACTTGTCTTCCCACCAGTCAATCCAGTCTACATACTCTTAGGATCACCCGCCTATCACGACTGGGATGAGACCATGTCCTACGTACTCGAGCAACTCGGCAGCCAGCGCGGTCTCCTTGGCTGCCTACGCATTTTCGTCAACGATTTTCCTGATGACTACCCCGATGATTCCCTCACAATAGAGGAACGATCACATGTTGACCACTGTTGCTGTATATGGTATATGAGCGGATTGTGTCGCCGTTGTCGCAGCTCGAGAGAAACGGGCTACTTAATCGATGCTTTTGTGTTCGGTGCTGGGCCCTTTTCGTGGCCTGATCCGGAGAGGATTGAGCAGAGACTTGGGAGGCGATCATGGGATGCGACGGTGGGTATGATAGTATGCTCGTGGGGAAAGAGGAGCAATGAGAGAGTCAATGCCTCAAATACGATGTTGACATTGAAGATCGATTCATGGAATCTCGAATTAGGGAGGAGTTATATATAATGCAGTACAACGGTTAATACCTTGGTCATACTAATAATACTAATGTACAAGTACAGAGGAGGTGGTCTGTGAAGGATCCTCGGGTCTAGGCATGGGGACGGTGGAACAAGTCAGAGCGTGCGTGTGTCTTTTGTGTCTTCCCCACCAAAAGCCCAGACTTTAATTCCCACTTTCCGGTCCACATTAGTATTTCCTCTTTCTCTTTCTCGCTCTTTTTTTCTCCTTTCCTGCCCTCTCTCCATAATCAATTCTCTCCATCTTTTTTCTTCTTCTCTTTTCTCACTTATTTTATCGGCAACTCTTCCTTCTTTTTTTTTTTTTGTTTCCTGTTCGATCGGGTCTTCCGTCGACTTGACGCTCGTTTTTTCCCTCTTTCCCCCTTTCTCTTCTTCCTTCGTTCTTGTTCCTTATCATTCATTCCCGGCCTGGCGCTGTCGTACTTTTTGACTTGCTTCTTTGCTTCTTTTTATATCTTTTCCAGCTGCGCGTTTCCGCAAGGGACTTTGTTCGATTCTCCTCTCGAGTAAGACACGCGGCGGCTGAGACTGTTCCTTCTGCCTTCCACTGTTGAGTGTTTATCTTCCGATCCACTCTCCTTCCCCTTGATCTTGAGGTACCGTCTTTACTCTACATTCATTCTATTTTCTATTCTACCTTACTTTATTCATTTCATTTCATTTTATTTTATTCTCTTCAACTGTCTACGATCTTTCTGCCTGATTTACGCCTTCGTTTCACTTTCCCTCGGCTAACCTCTAACACGGATTCACAGTCTCCATCCATCAATCAACATTCATTAACCATCGCAACTCGTATTTATCCGATAAGACTACGGAACGAACCGTGAATTAAAAGAAATAGCGCGAAATCGAGTCAAGAAATATATAAATCGATTCAACCTCACACCGCGCAACAACCATTGTCGACCGTTGCACCGACAGCCAAAACAGCCAAAGGACCGACCTACCAGCCTCGTTTCCTACCCTGCACCACACCGTGTTCGTCCACTCGCGAGTCGACGCCAACCGTCCTTCATGGTCGCTTATTCTGCTCAATCTCCATCCCTCCACAAACCGATCCCTCCACGCAAGATGGCGAAGTTTCGAGTGAGCAATGTGCTAGGTGATCCTTTTGCACTCGCAACCATCTCTATTTCCATCGTAGGTTTCCTGGTATGCTGAAGTCGGTCAAGGGACCACATGCTGATTTGATTGTTTCCGGATTAGTTGGCGTGGTTGATCGCATTTGTCGCGTCCATCTTCGCCGATGTTAAGGGGGGATTCCCCAATTACTCGTGGTGGGCTATTGCCTACATGTTCTGTGTAATTACAGGGATAACCGTCGTCTTCGGGTCGGATACGGGCCACATCTATAACATTGCAGTACGTTTGCTTTTGAATTACTTCAGCAGACTCAGTCGATGCTAATGAAATTCTTAGCTTGTTGCGTACCTGGCTGCGGGCCTAGTCTTCACTACGTTGGCCCCGAACACGCTAGTATATCAGAAGCAAGCATCTGCACAAGCGGCAGGGGCTGGATTTATCCTCCTGTCCATGGTGATTGTACGTTGCCCACCATCTAATCAGGCACCCAAGTTTTGTGCTGACAATTAATCAGATTGTGTGGATCTTTTACTTTGGTTCCAGCCCTCAGGCCTCTCATCGCGGCTTTATTGATTCGTTTGCCCTCAACAAGGAGCAAAGTGGATACGGAAACAACCCACGGCATATGTCGAACGTTTACGGCAACCGTCCTGAGACCTCGACCAGCCAAATGCCCCAGATGTACACCTCTGCTCAACTCAATGGCTTCGAAACATCGTCCCCCGTATCTGGGTATCCCGGCGGTCCTCCTGGTGCTGAGAATCCCCACGCGTCGCGGTTCGGTGGTTCGGTGGCTGGCAATCCTGGCGATATCCCGAGCGAAGTGCCTCAACCGACAGAGTACCCATACCGCGCCAAGGCAATCTATTCGTACGATGCGAACCCAGAAGACGCCAATGAGATCAGCTTCTCGAAGCACGAGATCCTGGAAGTATCCGACGTCAGCGGGCGATGGTGGCAGGCCAGAAAAGCAACAGGCGAAGCGGGTATTGCGCCATCGAACTATTTGATTCTTCTGTGATCGATTGGATTTGGTGTTGGCAATCCGGCGTATTCCTTGTTCTTGTTCTTTTCGGGTGATGTTTCTGCTACTTTCGTCATGCGTTAAAAAAGAAAGGACGAGAAAAAAAAAAGACTTTTTTTTTTTTTCTTGATCCTTTTATTTTGTTATTGATTGATACCCTCCCTTGTCGGATCTCTTGGTGTGATTCTGGTTACAAGATTATGTCATGTCCTGATGTTTTTGTTCTTTTGGATACTGTGTGCTTCAAGTAAATTTCTTGATCAGCCTGCACTCCTTTCGATTGACTTTTTTCTTTCTTTCTTTCTATTTGTACATTCATTACGAAGCGGACGGATGGCCGCTTGGATTGATGGTTCGGGTATTTGATTTGTGATGTCTAAGTATTTCTCTCTGCACAGTTCATACTGGTTTAGGAATGTATTTGTTTGATTCAAAACGTTAATTCGAGGTATTGAACGTGGTTCTCCACGAACCTCGGTGTCTGGGGATCCGCCATGTTAATTTGAGGGGTTAACTTGGCAATGGCTATAAGATACAAAGATCTGACTATCGGTGTACGGTGGCACCGGATACAGCATGTCCTTCAATTTAGCTATGTATACGATCTCCATAGTCAGCAGCGCAGCATTCTAGAGATGCACGTGCATCCATACACCCAAAATGGTGCTATTACAGATGGCTATCAACAGCCATTGGGCAGCAATTGCAGAGTAGGAGGTACTAGTAAGTACATGCAGTTAATGCCAACACAGAATAGCACTACACATAAAACCAAGACCCTGGGATGCAGCAGTAATTAGTAGTGGTGAACTTTTTTATTATTGACAACATAAAAATAGCTACTGGGATTAGATCCTGGAGCTCTGGCCACTGCATGTCGCTCTTTTTTGTCTCCTGTTTTATTTAATATACCAACGCCCTCCTCTTTTCTTCACTAACAAAGTGATATGCAGATTAATCAATACTCGATGCTGAGAGTTCATCTTTTCTTTTTTCTTATCTTACTCTCATTCCTTCTTCTACAGATGATACTTTGAACCTCTCTTATCACTTACTGCCCCCCTCAACCCATTGAGACTACCATGAAGTGACATACCCTCCTCATTTTCCCTTTCCTTTGATTCCCATACGAGATACTGTCACCATGCCCGACCGTCTCTCTCGCCTGTTTAAATCGAAGCTGCTGCGGCGATCGTCTACCTCGACCGTGCCTCTGAAGAAGCAAAAGGCGGACTCCAGAGCGGTCGACTCCAGTACCCTGACCTCTTCGCCCTCCGACAACGTTGTCTCTTCCTACGCGCCTTTCTTCCCCTCCCCTTCTTCCCCCGGCGAGTCCACTGCAAAGCCCCGCGCCTATAGCGTTGTCTCCTCGCTACCTCTTGACCACCCAAGCTCCCCGGACGAGATACACGTGGGCGCGAGCCCAGCTACTCCGGCGACCGGTACCTCCGCCGATTATCAGGGGCACCGCCATAATCACCAGCAGCACCAACAGGGACTGTATTTCGACTCGATTGAGAGATCCGCATCGGTAGGAAAAGGCCGTCCGGACGAAGTACTAGCAAGAAGAGGATCGCAGCCAAAAAGTGCGGAATTATCGGGCAATTCCTTGGATTCAGGTCCCACTACCACGACCGCCGCCTCCGCCGCCCCAGACCAGTGGCAACAACCCGATCAGCTTCGGGAAAGAAACGACTTCTCAGGGCTGCAGTCGACTCGTTTGCCTGTCACGTCCTCGCCTGGTCTATCGAATCCTTCCCCGCTTCCCCTTTCAGATCCATTTGGTGGTGCCTTGCATTCGCCCAGGCTACACGAAGATCAACAACAACAACAACAACAGCAGCAGCAACAGCAACAGCAACAGCACACCGGTATCAATCCTACGACGACCACCATCGTTGACCCTCGGGTCTCGACTCCGTCGCTTGCCCCTGTGGCCGAATTGGTCCCTTGTGACCAAAATCCAAATAATAATAGCTATCAATATTCGCCCGCTATACCTCCTCCTACCTCCTCTTCGTCCCTCAAACGTCCTAGTCTCGTCGTGCGCAGACAGTCTCTGCTTCCGCCTAACCAACAACACTTGGTCAACGGCATCCTAGACCCTGGTCTACTATTTCATAACAGCACTCAAGGTTCTAGCAGTCGCGGCGGCCCAGTCAACGTCGAGATGCCAACCCGCAAGGTTTGGGTAAGACGGCCAGGTGGTTCGCAGACTTTGGTGCCAATTTTGGAGGATGCCGTGGTGGACGAGTTACGCGACCAGGTCATTGTCAAATTCACCAATTCGTTGGGGAAGACGTTTGATTCGCCCGATATCGTGATCAAGATTTTCCCGCGCGATGGCTCCACCAAACCGTCCACCCCGGAACGGCTATTGAATCCGGAGGAATCACTGGCATCGATATTGGATACCTACTACCCAGGGGGGCAGCGCGTGGAGGAGGCTTTGGTCATCGATGTCCCGCCTCGTCGAACTCCTAAACCGTCCCCGCGACCGATGTACTATCACCACTCTGATCCCGTTGAACATGGAGATTACTTTTCCATTATGCCTACGAATCATAATGTCTCGACGCCCCCAACGCATGTTTCCAGTGCTGCTACCAGTGTCAATGCGCATCAGACTCCGTCGATCTCGATCCTGGCTACGGGCAAGGCACCTCCTCTCCCATCTCCAGGTAGTACTCGCGCGAATCGACATGCTCGTCGACCTCCTACGATACGCCATCCCACACATCCCGCAAACTCTCCAATCTCGTTGCAGACACCAGTGCCAAAAGGTTTGTTCTTTTCTCTCTCTTCCTGTTCTACTTTTCTCACTCGATTCTAGTTGAATCCGCCACCCCTGCTGTTCAAAGTCCTCAAGCAGCTCCGGCAGCTGCCACGCCACCACTCCCTCCAGCACCTGAATCTCCACAATCTAAGACATTGACTCCACCCACACGGGGATCGTCACCGCGAGCACGACCCTCTTATAAGGACAAGAAGCCCAACAGTCCATTGTCGCTTAGTGCTGCGTTTGGCGGTCTCATCGAAGGCACCGTCCCTCCGATCAACGTTCTAATTGTCGAAGATAACATTATCAACCAGAAACTGCTGGAAGCCTTCATGAAACGTCTCAGTGTCCGCTGGAAGTGTGCAGCTAATGGCGAGGAAGCCGTGAAAAAGTGGCGCCAGGGTGGATTTCACTTGGTGTTGATGGATATCCAGCTCCCCGTCATGAACGGACTGGAAGCTACCAAGGAGATTCGACGATTGGAACGATTGAACGGGATCGGTGTCTTCCCCAAAACCCCTGATGGCCGCTCCAGTGCCAACGCCAACTCTTATTTTACGCCAGGGGCAGGCCAGGGAGTTTCAAGTACTATCAAAGAAGAGGATACACTACATGACCGAACACTATTCAAGAGTCCTGTCATCATCGTAGCCTTGACGGCTAGCAGTCTACAAAGTGACCGTCACGAAGCCCTTGCCGCTGGCTGCAACGATTTTTTAACCAAGGTTTGTCCCCTTCCCCTTTCCCCCCATATATCCTCTATTTAATCCATATCTAACCAATACAGCCCGTTGGCTTTCCCTGGCTCGAACAAAAAGTCACAGAATGGGGTTGTATGCAAGCCCTAATCGACTTTGACGGCTGGCGCAAATGGCGTGGTTTCAACGACGATCCCGAACCCTCTCCCTCCCCCACAACAGATGGCCACACCAGTCCCATGCACATGAGCACGGCAGTCACCAAGCCTCCATCGCCGGTATCTCCGTCGTCGATGCGGAGTCCGGCAGTTAAGAATCAGGTTGATGGAGTTGTGTCGGTGGTGCCGGCGGCGGGTGAGGGCGAGGGTGAAGGGAAAGAGGAAGATCCGCCGCAGCTTCCCGAGCAGGCGGAGATTGTACGTGAGGATGGTGAATAATCTTTCTCTTCTTCATTTTTCTTGTGATATGTTTTATATACGCAGGCACAGGCACAGACACATGCACAGCGGAACTGCATATGTCACAAAATTCCTTTCGTTTGTTTTGTCTTTGCTCCAGGCGTGGCTCATTTATCTCGCTCTGTTGGCTTGTTGATTTGTTTTGGTCTTATGATGGTTTCTTTGGATACCCAGCATAGCATGTTTTCTTTCTCTTTTCGTTTTGTTATGTTTTACGATCTGCATATCAGTACACGAGATATGTATCTGTTATTTATTTATTATTTTTTCTGAGGCTTACTGAGTGATAGATGGGAGTTGAGGATGGGATAAGATATAGGAGAGATAGGATAGGATAAGATAGGTAATGCTAATGCATTAGATGTGGTTAAGCTTATTGTAAAAACTTATGTTGAAGAAGATAGATATCAATATTCGTACATAATCTTAACATACCACAAATCTGGTAGACATGATATAAATACAGTCACAGCTCGTTCACCACGTAAAAAGGAAACATCCCATGTATGTACAAATACAACCAACCAGCCCATTACCATAACGAAACCCAATGAAAACAGAAAGGATGGACGAAGCTAAACATTTACCCTTGTGGGAATCTTAACCTCACCCTTCTTCCGCTCATAACTAGGCACACCATACCGCCGACCAGGAGCCTTGTGTCCGCGTCCATCAGCGCCAGTAGTCTCCTTACTAACGACAACATCCGTGAAGCGGAACTCAAATCGCGAGTCCTCGGGGTTGACCTTGGCGGTCCTCTTCTCGCGGCGCTCCTCGGCAGCTTGCTTGCGCTCTGCCTCGACGCGCTCTTCGTCTTGTAGACGGGAGGCAAAGCGTTTAATGTTTTCGCCTCGCTCGTGGGGCTTCTCGATGCTATCACGCTCGTGCGCAACAAGGTACGGGTGCGGGATACGTGCGTCCGCAGGTTGCAGGACCTGTGTCTCATGGTCACCTTTTCCGACGCGTTCGATGCGGTTGGGTGCCTGGGTGGCTTTGGAGATGGAGGAGGCGGGATCGTTTGTGATTTCGTCGACGGTGGAGTTGGGGAGGCGCGGGGCGCCGGAGAAGACGCGGCCGGCGTCAACGCGGGTGAATTGGCGGGATTCCGAGACGGGATAAAATATTTGGGGGTCCGTCAGGCGGTGGACGGGGAGGTCGTTGATGGATTCGTGGGGTCTTTGGTGGCGGGGGTCGGGGGAGTACCGGGTTGTTGGGACCATTTCTTGAATGGCGCGGGAGTAGGGGAGGGCCAGTGGTTTACCCTGAGTATTCGGTTAGTGACTGATATAACAGTGGCATGACAAAAGAAGAGGCTAGAAGCATTGCAATCAGATATAAGATTTGCTATACGCATTCCTTGTTGACCAAGGTCATAAAGACTAATCGATTTTTTTTGTTGTCTCATCACGCAATGCAGGGGAAAAGGAAAAGAAGAATACGAAAAAAACATACCTGTGACCTCCAACCCTTCTCCATTTCCATCAACCTCACCACAGCCGCAACTCTCCTCATATCAACCTTCAACTCGATACTAACTGCCCTCACACTCTTTTTATCCTGTGCAACCCTCTTATAAATCTCCCCGCGCATCTCCTCACTCAGAATCGGCTCACTGACAAAATTCTGGTTCAGCGGAAACGGCCTTTTCGACAACTGCTCCGGGGGCACAGTGTCCTTGGCCAGGTCTCTTAGGTTCGTCACGTATTTGTAAACATTTGGTTCGTGGTATCGCAGCTTTCGCCCTTCGCTGTTTAGCCATTCGAACATATGGCTGCGGAGCCGTGTTTGGGCGGCTGGTGTGGAAGAGAAGGTGCGACGGGGACATGATGTGGAGGATGGTGGGAGAGATGTGCAGGAAGAAGCGGATGTGGAAGAATTAGAGGAGATGTAGGGGACAACAGAGTTGGAAACCCGTTGGGTTTGTATCCGTGGTGGCATTTTGTGTGTATGTGTGTATGTGTGTGTGGAGGGGAAAAATTTCAAGGTGATCAGGATAGGCCTGACTATGGTCGTAAATCCTGCTCCTAGAGATCTTCTCAACTAAGTTAATAGCAAAGAAGATGCAATTGAGCTGATTGACAGGCAAAATGTGTTCACGCGTTGGACAAAGAATTAGCAATGCGGGCACAAGGAGAAAACAGCGTGAGGTCGAAGCGAAGAACTTTTCTGCGTTTGCCGGTGGCACGTGCACTCACGTGACCCCATTGCAGACTACTCTACAAGATAACACAGATTACCATCATGAGAAAGAATTCGTTATAGAGCTGAGATTTTAATCCAAGAATACAGTCCCTAACGAGTTCAAACACATTTAAAGGTATCGTAAAGCAATAAAATCTTCCAGTCCACAAGTGAAAAGAATACTAGTTAAAGAGACCATTAAAAGCAAGGGAATAATATGCAAGAAACTATCAAGACAATTAGGCATCCGCAAAGCAATGCGCTATAACCAGCAAGCCAACCTAACAGCCGGACGCCTCTTCCGCAGTCCAAGAAGAGATGAGAATTCCAAAGCTGTATCCATGTAAAAAGAACGCCTCTCACATGTAAATGTAGTAGGACAAGATACCGACCCTGGCCCTTTTCTTCTTTTTTGCTCCGTATATATGCCAATGGGGTGGTATAAGAGAAGGAAACAAAAAAAAAAAAAAGACAAGTTGTATTATAGCAAGACGCAGGGAATAGTGCACGAAGAAGAAAGAATACTCCCACCGATCGTAAAAAACACATCAAGCAAAAAGAAGACGACCCGAAGACTTGCACCAGGGATACCAATGCAACCGTTTCCCACCTGTATCCCCTGAATGCACACCCAGATCAATATGCCATACAATAGAACAATGCAAGAAAGGTTCGATTTCAGAGAGGAGAAAAGTCAAGGAAAATGTCAGAAACCACACAAAAAAGCAAAGCAAAACACGGGGTATGAATGGAATGACGAATCCGACAACAAAGGGGTTGGGGCAAAACATCAAGCAAATATTGCAACACACGAATAATCCTTGTAAGCTTCTCAAATAACACACGCATGAAAATGCAATCCTCCCAAACATGAGAACAGAGCATGAAACAACGACAACAGCGCCCATAGTCCGATGCTGTGCAAGTATAAGAAAAAGCAAAGTAAAGGGGGAATAATAAGCGTAAGAGTCAATAATTAAAGAGAAGGGGAAAAAAAGAAAAAGAAGAAACAATAAGAAGCAAGAAGAGAACACAGAAAGCCAGAGTAACCATAATCCTTACTCCTGGGAGGAGAGGAGCCTCCAAATGCTGATCTAGCTCATGAAAACCAGGAATCCCAAAGCGCCAGATACCCCAGTTGTCATCAAACATGCCGGACATTATTTCAAGCGATCACAATGCTAGTGTCTTTGTTTACCGACCCATCATGTAATCGGGATAGTATGAATTATAGCTTCCCACATTGGGGCCAGGCGCAGGCGTACCACTCCCGTGGACGAGTGGAGGAGTCGGTGACATCATCGGGTTCAAACCGTTGGCCCGAATACCTAGGCCGGTGTTGGGGTTGAATGAACCGTTGCTCGCCATGGCGGCGTGAGCATGATTGGCGGGTGGATGGATAGGTCCATTGTTTCGCAATGCCAACGGCATCATCAACCCGGGAGGGGCCGCTAGACCCGGGGGCGGTCCGTTCACCGCGGAGAACATATGGTTATTGTTGTTGTTGTTGCTGCTGTTATTGCTGTTGTGCATCGCGCCAACGTTGTTGTTTCCGGGGACAACACCCTGTTGGGAAAGATGATTGGGATTCGCCATGCTGCCCGGTTGACCAGAACGCACACCCAAGGGGTTCTTAGAGAAGCTCAGACGAATGCCAGTCTTGACACTGTTCGACAGCTTGTACCCGTATAGCTCATTAAGCGCCTTGCTGGCCATAGCCACCTCATCAAATTCCACAAAACACATGGGCCCATTCTGCTTGTTGCGGAAACAAAGTCGCTTGTACCCACGTTGTTTAGAAAATAACGCCTTGAGCTCCTCCTCAGAGGTGTCTGGAGGTAGATTACCCACGTATAGGGTGTTGCAGGGCGGGTTCAGGTCATTCGGGTTGGCGGCGGGAAGACTATGGCGGGGATTGTGCTGGCTGCCGTAATGGTAACCATGGTTTCCGCCCATGCCATTGTTCATGTTCTGCGGGTAAGCATAGTTGCTCATGCGTCCTGGTCCTCCATTTGCTGCATTTCCGCCGCCAGCCCCGGACGCATAGTTGGGCAATGGTGGGGATGCCATGTTGTTTGACAGAGACATGTTGGCGAATCGAGAGACGGGAAACTGGGGGTTGGTGGAGCGACGGGGGATGGCTGTAGAAGCAGAATGTCCATTCTCGGCATAGCCAACGGGGTCCTTCAGCAGTTCACCGGTTTCTTCATCTGGATCTTGGTCAATCATGGACTTGCCGCTGATGCGGGGAAGGTCGTTGACTCCATTTCCGATGGGTGACTGCGGGGAAAAGAGATTGTGCAGGTGTGTTTCAGAGGACGGTGGCAACGCGTCGCTGTTGGCTGCAGTGGCTGACAGCCGTTCCAAGCTCTGGAAGGTGCCGTTGAAGCGTGATGAGCGCGACATGGGGCCATTGGTGGGAACGTTGCCCAAGAGATTTCGAGCCGCAGTATAGTCGATGGTATTCCGGCGACCGGGGTTGAGGTTAGGTCCGACCGAGCCATTGACAATATCAACAATCATGTTTGCATCATTCTTCGAGTTGGGCTTGCCATGCAACAAAGCTCTCGCTTCCTCCGCTGCAGGCATGGAGTTAAAGCGGGCGATTGCGCTCAAATATCCAGTGTCCTCCGGCAGATCGACTGGGATAAAGTCTGCATCCACAAAGTCCTTGGCGAAAAGCAACATGCTGCGCAAGGCCTCGCGACTCGTGTTTCGTGGGAGCTTTCGCATTAGAATCGCGCCACCACCAATGCTGCCCGCGCGAGAGAAGCCGTTGAGACTTTGCGCGGACCGATCGGGTTCATTTAGACGCATGGTGCCGGGAGCAGCGCCGCCGTCGAAGGCGGAAGATGTGCCAATGGGGGAGAATGGGTGGGAGAATGAATTGCTGAACGAAGTTGGTGGATGCGACGCGGTCGGGCTATACACGTCGGTCGACATCGCATTCTGGGCCGTCGCGGGCGGCAGCAAAGATGAGGGGAGGGAGTACTGCGGCGGCGAGGAACCGGACGAGATTGATGCGGTGCGCTGTGTGGTACTGTAGGACCCAGGGCTTGTGCGGGTAGACTGACTTGAACTGCCGCTCATGCCTCACAAAGGGTTATGGATATGCTAGATATCCCCAAAAGAAAGGGAGGGGAGAGAGAGAGAGAACGAAGTTGTGTGGATGTGTGGTTGTGCGTGCGTGGCCACCCAAGACTTTTGGCTCCACGATAAGGAGGCAATAGGAGGGATGGTCAATGATCTCACGAAACGACCAGCGGGGAATATAATTATGAAAGATTTTGAGATTCAAGAATGATAACTTGATTCAGTAAAGAAGAATTTTTAAAAAAAGAAGTCGTGGTCAGTGAGCGTCAAAAAAAAAAAAAAAGGTGGATTTCCCTTAATTGTGCGATGGTCGATAGACTCCGTACGGGGGGGGGGGGGGGGGGGCGCGCGAGTCGCCCCTGACAATGCGGCGAAAACGGCAATACGCGCGACGGACAAGTGTGAGATAATCAGGCACGAGAACAAGTAGTTAAAGTAGTAGTAACAATAAATTTATGGTGATAGCCAGAATGGCAGAATGGTAAGAAAGAAGAAAGAAGAAAGAAGAAACGAGAAAAGGTGGCGGAATGTAGAAAAGAAGAAAGAACAGAGGGGAGGAGGGGAGGTGGAAGAAGAAAGGAAACGGGGATAAGAAAGAAAAGTATGACCAAGCAGGCCGCAGAACAAGACGGGAGACGGGAACAGCCAGAAAATGCAAGATTGATAAAAAGATGCGAAGAATGTGTCGTGATGGTGTGGTGTATAAAATAGAGTAGAGATGAGAGAAGAGAGAAGCGTATAGATATGAAGAAGAGGACTCGAAATCACCCGGAGAGAGCGAGCGAGAAATGGAGAAAAAAGAGAGCAAAAAAGAGAAAATCGAAGGTCCGGAACGGTCTTGACGGGGGTGGGGGATGTGGTGGGCGAGCGAGCGGAACCCGATCGGGTTTAGTGCCTAAAATATTACTGGAAATATTACAGCCATGTACTCTCTGGGCCTAGTGGTTTTCTATTTTCCCCTTTTTCCGCAATCAGGCAGACCCTCGCACGCGCGTCGTACACTCTGTATGGTAATTTGTATCTGTATTTCAGACCCCTCTACATAGTACATAGTACATAGTACGGATACTCTATTGTAGATATTTTTATATTCCGAGAACAGTCATAGCAGTCTCGGATGCAAACGTGGAAAGATGCACTGCTGGTCCGTGTCCGCACCCGTACCTAAGAATGTAAGTGGAGCCCAATTGACAGTTCCACTAATAATGCATATCTGTACAAAGCACGGAGCAAGCGTTGAATCTACTCTGGAGTACAGAGAGTATCTACGGTTATTATCACTAAGTGCTTGAATTCATATGTCACGGATACAAATGGCCATGCTCAGTCAGGCATATATGACCCTAATACTATAATAATAGTAGTGGTAAGATCAAGGTCTCGTCAAGCATTTCATTCATGGGACCTGCATAAACCTCGATCAGGGCATATCGGCGTCATCTAATAAACTTTGCCAGCTGCTAGGAACTGGACACTGCATTATGTCACTATCCATGCCAACATATTGCGCTTTAATATTCGACTATCCAAATCAGCCACTCTAATGACACAAACACCTCATTGCACGAGCATTACGAGTACTCGTCCACACGATCATCTTTTGTCAAGTGACCGTCATCCTATCCCCTGATAAGAGTGATCCTTGGTTCCTGATTGGGAATGGTGTCAGGTTGTTGTTAGTCAGCCGAGTAGCAGGCACGGTTTAATATGACTAGAATTTGGTCAGTTTAGAGAAACAAAGTCGTTCTAGCCAACATGGATATCCCAGCAAAGAATTGAATCAACCCAATGGTTAGGGAAGGAAAAAAAAGTTTATATCGCAGGAAGCAATGGCAAAAAAAGTAAACCAGCCACATTCTGATGGTCTCATAATATCTTTTGGTATCTTCAGTCGAGCGCGTTCCCGGGCACGCCATCACCCTCAGATGAAATATTTCCCTCCTTATTAAAGATCAATCGCCGAGCAAGCCTTGATGTCCTGTAATACAGTACAGTACTGTATGGTAAAAAGCAGCAGGTGGCTGCATTTGGACCCATGGGAAGCTCAAACTCTCCTGCGGATCATCATCTGTCCGGTCGCTGGTTGGCTCTGCATGCGACCAATCAGAGGTCATCAAAGATCTCAACTGCCAATTTAGGCAGTATTTAGGATACGAACATCATAAAGGCTTCAGTAATACTTCAAAGCGACAAGATGGATGACGCTGTGTCAATAGGATGTGACTCATAAGAGAGGGGTATGCTTCATAAAGTCCATTACTTCGACAGAACAATAAAATGCAATAGAAATAAAGAGGTAAGTCAACCCACCTATGACATGTGTCTTGTATACTAGATGCATGCATACCCTGACACCTGATCAACATCGTTGCCTGTAGATGCCTGTCGATACCGGCATCCCTGCCACATGATCTATGCATGTCTCAACGCACACTTATCAGACCATAAAATGAATCTCACAATTCACACCGTAGAGCGAAAATCGCCCATAATATACACAGATAGTACATACGTACAACTGAAACCAGAGTTGTATCATGTCGCCCCAAGCAAGTCCAAACGCCAGGAATGCCAAATATCAGAAAACCCGGCCAGAAATCGATTCAGGCCGCACGTATAGTCGTTTTATGTAGTTTTTCGTTCTCCGCAGATTGTCCGACTCCCAGTCCGTCCATCATCAACCGAACATGACAGGTAGAATCATTCCATCACCTCTATCCGAAGCAACACCACCTACTCCGACCCCTCGGTCTTCGTCTTCGTCTTCTCTTCCGCAAGACCAGCCTATCCCAATTAGCACCAACCTCCCAAGTACCCAATGTCAAAACAACATACCAAGCTCAACAACTTCCACACACCATC
Source organism: Aspergillus pseudoglaucus (assembly GCA_039880875.1). Classification (NCBI taxonomy): domain Eukaryota; kingdom Fungi; phylum Ascomycota; class Eurotiomycetes; order Eurotiales; family Aspergillaceae; genus Aspergillus; species Aspergillus pseudoglaucus. The sequence goes on from JBDODC010000017.1 coordinate 169,378, forward strand.
ACTAGGTTGCGCACCGACACCCAGCCAGTACTTCGCCCGTGACCGGTCGAGAGCAACCTCCTTGTATGGTCTGGCGTTGCGCGCTTGTTCGGTGGAGAGGTTCGTGGGGCGTTGGGGGAGGGGGTTGTAGGTTCCGATGACTTCGAGGGGTTTGGAGTCTCGGGCGGATCTGATGTAGTAGTATTAGTATGGTTTCGGGTTATCGGGAGTGTATGGTTGTAGTGGATGGTGATTCGGGTATGAAAGAAAAATTGACATACCGTGCTTGCGAGACACAGATATTGTAGAATGGCTGGTGCTTGTTACCAAATCGCGAGAGACGGATACGGACGACCATATTGACGACTGTTCTATAAATGTGAGATAATGAGTAAACTGATTTGACAACAATCGCGCAAAACAATTTCGATATCCCAGTTCTCACTCCGCGGAAGTTCGGTCGGGGATTCGGCAGTTTCATTAGTCCGGGGGGTCTTCCGAATACGGTTTAGAGCTCTAAGAAGGGGTGATGTAATCGCATTGATATCACGCATCCAACGTTCTTATATCTAGGACTTCTCGACATCAAACTATCGAGGACATTTATGTTTCGCTCATTTCTCCCTTTCAGACGATCTCCATACACCACGCTCAGAAATTACACCACAACAACCAAGATGTCGCTGAAGGTATGTACAACTACATGTATACCACCAAGGTATCCATCCTAACACCAACAGGCAATCTCCTCTAAAGACGCCGCAGCCCTGGACAAGGACCTCATCGAAATTGGCGGATGGTCATTAGACCAATTAATGGAATTGGCCGGATTATCTGTCTCGCAAGCTGGTAAGACACCCGCCAATCTAGTAGTATGTGTGTATACGACATGCGTACTAACAAGGTTGCAGTCTACCGCGTCCACCCATTGAGCTCGGGCAAGAATATCCTCGTAGTCTGCGGACCTGGTAATAATGGAGGCGATGGTCTAGTCGCAGCACGTCATCTCGCTCAATACGGCTACAATCCCTCCATCTACTATCCCAAGGAGGGCAAGAATGAGCTCTACCAGGTACTTCCCCCCGAGTTTCTCGCTCATCAATGTGATATATTAACAAAGATAGCGCCTGAAAATCCAACTCGACAACCTCTCCATCCCCTTCATCACCGACTTCAGCGAAGCCCTTAAATCGACACATTTCATCGTCGACGCCATCTTCGGTTTCTCATTCGGCGGTCCTCTCCGCGAACCCTTTCCCTCTATCATCTCACAGATTGAATCTACCTCTGTTCCCGTGCTGAGTGTTGATGCACCCAGTTCTTGGGATATCCAGGAAGGTCCGCCGAAGGAGGGTCCGGGTGCGAAGTTTATGCCGCAGAGCTTGATTAGTTTGTCGGCGCCGAAGCCGTGTGTGAAGCACTATAGGGGGAGACATTTTATTGGGGGGAGGTTCTTGACGAAGGCGATTGTGGAGAAGTACGGGTTGGATTTGCCACAATATCCTGGGATTGATCAGGTTTTGGAAATTGGTGTTGATGCGGAGGGGAGGCTTTAATGTGTTACATGTCAAAGTATGAACTATGAGTGAACGGCCAGAATGAGAAATTTAAAAGAGTTACGCTGTTATATGCATTCATCATAGTGTAACCCTGCTTATACTGGAATAGATGCATTCGCCATTAAGATTCGGGTTCATCATGCCGACGACTCTCTAATCTCACCAACAATACCCTTCACTCGTGGTTCCTTTCCAATGGCACTTCCCGAGACATCCCTAAGAACAGAACCGACATCATAGACATCCTTAGCCGCACTCTTAACCTCCTCACCAAGAGACTTGATCAAAGTCCCCAGAGCGACGAGGCTACGGTAGACGGCTTCCGAATCCTTCTCACCCGAGAGCATCTTGGTTAGTTCCTCGATGAGCACTAGACCCCTTTCAGAGGACTCTGGTGCTGACTCCCGACCTTCAGTTGTGAAATAAACAGCGTAGTTGATGTAGAGGGTTGCGACGGCAATGGTGAGGTTACGGTTCGGAGTCCCGTTGCTAGCTAGGGCGGATTTGACCCCAGCTAGAATCTGGTCGAAATTGCTCGTGGCCAACTGACGACCCGGAACGGTTTCAAACAGGTTGCCAAGCATGCGGACTGAAAGCATGGCGTTGTTCACATTCAAAGGAGGGTTGAATACACCGCTCGACTGGATACCAGACACAAGATCTTGCCCATTGTATGTTGTCGTTGCGGCGACTGGAGTTGCTGCAGCCACTAAACGGAGGAGATCCAGACCAGGGAGTCGATTCGCGACTGGCCACGTCGTTGCAACTTTGAACAAGTAGCTCACTCCGGCCTCAACTGCTGGCGATTGCTTAAGGGTTCCGGACGACTCGAGTTCGCTGCATAGTGCAATAACTGTATCCAGTTCAGAAGGCCCGAGCGAGATTTCCTTTGACCCCGAAGACGCAAGCTGACCATTCAGCTCCTGGAGCTTCTTGGCGACCACTTTCAGGTTAGCAGACTTAATCGAGAGGTACGACTTTTGAGGAAGAACTTGTGGCCGCGACTCAGGTACGGAGGGAGCTTCCGCTTCTCCAGGGCGATACCGATTCTCTGTACCCCAAGGATCAGGGCCGGTGGCCTCTTGCGGACCAAGAGTAGCGCCCTGTGTATTCTGGATAATAAATTGAGCAACCTGTTCAAGGTAACTGACGGGCAGTTGGTTGTCCCCAATGAACTTGGTTGCCGCATCGTACGGGTTTTGTGAGACGTTGAATGGAAGTTTGAGAGGGGGCTTGCCGTCCTCGACGTCGACGTCGAAAACATAATCGTAGTCTTGCCCAGCATATGTTGTCTTTGACCCGCTGCCAGCTGCATCGACAACCGTGCCCACCGCTATCCACTCTTGTGTGGCTGACGACCACGTGTGGGCCGTAACGCTGCCGTTGTTTTCTCGGATCATCTGCACTTGACCCTCTTTAGTGCCAGATTTCTGCTTGAGGAAATCGGGACCTGGTAGTTTTTCTTTATTAATCTTTCCTACTTGTTGCTCAGGAATCGCGGACTCTCGCACAGCCCCGTCAAACTGCTGCACCACTTCCGAACTCGCATGGCGCTCTGGGCTTCTGCTAAAGACCCGGGTTATCCGGTCACTTGCACCGGTGACGATGTCTCCATTCTCTTTACAAGCAGCGACGCCCCATACGGATATCGCAGGATGGGTGATGGTCTGCACGCATTGTGCCCCATTCCACACCCGAACAGTTCGATCCTCGCCAGAGCTTACCAATTCACCAGACGGCAAGGCATCCAACGAATATATGAAACTCTCATGACCATGTAGCTCCGCAACCTGTTTACCCTGAATGGTAAAAAGCCGAATTACACCGTCGTTACCCGCAGAGGCGAATTGTGCGCCGGTGGGATGGGATGGGGGCAATTTGCAGAGGGCACGGACGACGTCACGAGAGTCTTTGATGCTTCGTAAGAGGTTTCCGGCTGTATCGAATATCCGGATAATCTTATCGGCGCAACCTATCAAGCGTGTGAGTTTCTGACAGATAGTCGTACGCAACCAAGGTCCTTACCAGTAATGATGGTATTCTGGTCATATGCCAACACCGTCCAGACGCTGCCTTCGTGGCCTTCCATCACAACATCACATTCCCACTTTCCAAATCTCCATAGTCTTGCCGTAGAATCCCAGCTTCCACTGAGAATCCATCCTCCTTCAGGACAAACATCTAATGAGCAAACATTATGACCATGACCCAGAAGCATAGCATCCGCATTGTCATCAACTGCTTTTCCCGGCTGTCTCGCTTCAATAATTGTATCCTGACCACCTGAGAAAACCAGTCCTTCAGGGAATTCAGGTGTTGGGGGGTAATATGCTAAGGTGTTGATGAACGCTGTGCCGTGAGTGGTGATGGTGTAATCGTAAGACGGCGGCGGGGTAGAGGCCAGCTTCCACAGACGAACTGTTGCATCTCGAGAAGCTGACAGCACAGCATTGGGGTTTGGAAAAGCCACGGCACGGACCTGTGAAAAGAAGTCGCAAAGTAATCAGTATTTGGACGGAGGAGGCTAAGGGGTTGTTTGGCTATTGCCGGAGCGGGCCTTACATCATCGCCGTGGCCTTCCAAAGACGCGGAGATCTTGAAGTCAGCCATACATACGACTGTCACCGCAGAGTCGTGGAGGTAGAGGAAGTGGAGAGGGAGAGCAAAAGTGGCAGAATCCAGCAGAAAGAGTCTATTGACAAAAGGACAAAAAGAGGAGGTGGATTGATAATAGTGAATGACTGTTGTTGGTCGGGGTCAATTGTACATCATATCACGTGGGCGGTGGGATCATATTGGAACTTGCTAGAAATGTATACTAGCATGTCTTTGAGCATTTCTACTATGGCAATAATAGTTTGATATTGCTTGTCTGTATTGCTTTACATGTTCTAGTCTATGCAATGCGATGTATGAAGCAAGGACGCCAATGAGAATGCTGAAGCTGGATGAATCAAGAATACTACTAGTCTGTAAGGGAATATACAGCCAATGATAGATAAAGCACTGCTGAACCTGACTTTACATTTATATCCTTGAATGTTTGCCTTTAAAATAGAGAGCTCCTCATCTCCGTACATAGTACAAGTACATAGTAGCCATACAATCGAAGTCCAACTACGCGCCTCACGTGCAGAGCCGCTAGTCCTGAATAGGCATAGCACCAAGCCATCGGACATTTTGGCTTGGACGAGTATCAAAGCAGACTTACAGACTCTCTTCCCGGTCTGTTTCGCTACATGGGCCGAGTCCCTATTTGTTTCTGTTTTCTCTGTCAATAATACTCAATAATTGTCCAAGGATTGGGTGTTCCGTCCGTCCAGTCTCTTTTTCCCCGATTTTTTTCTCCTGTGTCATCTTTCTCACCTTTCCTTCTCTTCATCCGTTTGCACCCCCCACCCCCCGCCGTCCTGTTGATGAATTGACGAACCTGACGAATTTCCTTCTATCCTTTCTGCATATATCTCTGACTGTTTCGACGTGTCCGTTCGGTTTACTTACTACTATTCATTTGACTTTCTGCACTTGATTTACTGGGTCCGTGTGGTGCTCCGTGCTGAAATCAAGATCGATCGTTCCTTTGACCGACTCTGGGATTGGACGCGAATTCGTCTTTATTAAGGGATCTAAACCTCTGTGTTTTCAATCTCAATTCTCCATAATATCCTGAAATGGCTTCAGGTAAGTTGTTTCTTGTGTCTCCCAGGTGTTCAACGGACTGCGGCTGACCGTTGAATAGACATCCCGAAGGTGGTACCTCTAACCTGTCACGGACATTCTCGTCCTGTGCCACACATAAACTTCTCTTCCACTGTTGAGGATGATCAGTACTACCTTATTTCAGCTTGCAAGGGTAGGTCTTTCTTTCTGGTTTATTGTGTCAGGAAATAACCGTTGTAGACAACAACCCTATGCTCCGGGATGGCATTACTGGTGATTGGTTGGTCTTATATCTTCAGATCACGATAATGAATGTCTTATTGATGCAGTTTACTAGGATCGGTACCTTCTTCGGCCACAAGGGAGCCGTCTGGCAAGCTCGACTCTCCGCGGACGCCAACATAGCTGCCACCGCAGCTGCAGACTTCTCAGCGTAAGTTGCATCGACCTCACGTCTCGGACAACCTCTAACAAACCACAGCAAGGTCTGGGACACCCACACCGGCGAATGCCTCCACACCCTTCAACACGCCCACATCTGCCGTGCAGTAGCATTCCCCATCCAACAAAACCCCCAAATCCTAGCCACCGGAGGCGCGGAAAAGAAACTCCGCATCTTCGACCTCACCCGCGGCGGCGACAACAGCACCTCCTCCTCCCCCACAGGAACCCAGCCCAACCCCGATCCCACAAGCTACGAAATCGGCCCGGGCGTCCACGGCGGCACTATCAAATCCATCATCTGGAACAGAGACTACAACATCCTCACCACCGCCGCCGAAGATCGCAAAATCCGCTGGTGGGACCTCCGCTCCCGTCACCCCGTCCTCGAGTACACCGTCGACGGACCAATCGGCAGCTGCGAGCTCAACAGTCTCGCCTTCCGCCCCAACGATCCCGGTATCCTCTCTGTGGCCGCCGGTAAATCCGTATACCTATTCGACGGCATGAACCCGGGCCGGATGCTGAAGAAGATTGATTTTTCATACGATGTGGCGAGCGTGGCTGTGAACAGCGAGTCTGGACGGTTGGTCACGGGTAGTGCGGAGGATACGTGGGCGCGTGTTTACGATTTGCATACGGGACAGGAGTTAGAGGTTCAGAAGGGGCATCACGGGCCGATTTGGTCTGTTAGTTTCTCGCCGGATGGGAAGCTTTATGGGACTGGGAGTGAGGATGGGACTATTAAGTTGTGGAAGGCTTGTCGGGAGTCGTATGGATTGTGGCGATAGACAGGACAGCCTTGCGGTCTCTTGTTGATGAACATGGTAACGGTGTGAATGATGCCAGAGTGCTGAGGCTATGGTAATACCCATGAATATGCATATTCCTGTATTTCTCAACTAATACTAGTGGCGAATACTACAATGAAATCATATTAACCAAACACAAATAACCAAGTTGGAATCTACCTGTTGAAACCAATCGATACGACAGAATGAAGAATAAGACAAAAAAGAACCGTAGACGGTGAGACGGCACCTTTACTCAATCATATCCACATCATCATCCCCAGCAGCAGCTGTAGTAGCAGGCGCAACCTGCTGCGGCTCATCCTGGACAGTCTCCTGGTCCGCAGCCCCAGCCCCGGCATTCGCAGAACCACCCCAGTAATCCTCCATCTCCTGGTCAAGCTCCTCCTGCGTCTTGCGAGGCCGACCATTAGCCGCCTTGTTCCCATCCTCACGACGGCCTCCTCCTCGTCGTCTGTCTCCGTTCCTGCGTGTCGGCGATCGTCGGCCTTGGCCGGGGACGTAGCGATCGATGTTTTCCGGTGGTGGCTTGGAGACGTCACTGCGGCGGCCAGCAGGTCCAGCACCACCACGGCCGCGTCGGCGCCGTCCGGCTTCGGCACCCTCCGGGCTCAGACTACGAGAATCCCGGGGTCGCTCGACACGGTCAAGAAGGCTTCCTCGCGGTCTCTCCGCATTGTCGAACGGGTTGCGGTCCTGCTGTCTTCCTCTGCCTCCGCCGGGGATGAGTGTGAGGCGGATGGGCTGACCCTTGGCGTTTGCGCCATCGAATTCGCCGATTGCGGTTTTGGCGTCGCTGAGGCGGTTGTAGGTTACGTAGGCGACACCTTCGGAGCGGCCGGCACGGTCGTAGGCTAGAGAGAGGTTAAGGATGGGGCCGATTCGAGTGAATAAGTCCTTGGCTAGTTAGCATGACAGCGCATATGGTGGTGACAAGCAACGACGAACTTCGAGATCAGTTTCTGTGATGTCGTAGTGAAGGTTGTCGACGCGAATCTTCGTTAGTGCGGAGATACTGTCATGGTTAGCAACCTCCAGCAAATTCAGACCGACTAGGAGAATGCATACCGGTCGTCAGGCAACGGCGAGTAACGATCACCTCTCTGGCGTCTCGGAGCGCGGGATGGACGAGCTAGAAAACAGTCAACATCATAAGAATCATCATCATATATCGCCAGACACATACCCTCTCGATCATCTTCGTACTTGTCGTGGACCCAATCACTATTCCAACGTCGTCAGCAATCAATTCGCATTGCCCAAAGCCATCAACAAGTGTAAGGGACGGATAATTACAGATCCAAATCAGGCTTATCCTCTCTATAGGACTGTTGTCGTAAATCAAAGAGAGAAAACAAAGGTCAGCTCGAAGTCAAACTTATGTTATCTTTGCGTTGTGTAGAAAAGGCTCCGTCCCTCGCGGTGTAGCGTCTTTTGAAACGACAGGTCCAGCCAGCGAATGCATTTGAAATTTTTTTTTTTTTTGCTTCTTTATTATGTTTTGTTTCACCGTGCGAGGAGAGTATGAGGAGAAAGAGGTAGAAGAGGAGGAAAGCTCGAAAGGAGAACAGGAGGGAGGACCTATTTCAGAGGAACCCGACATGTCAGCGCAAGTCCCCAATGAGAAAGATAAAAAAAGGGAATACCTTTTTCACGCCATCACGGCGACGGCCTTGAGGGCGGCGAACACCACGGTTCTGGTTCTGGGGTTGTCTCTGCTGCTAAGCCGTTATTTCTCTCGTCGTTTTTCGATGCAGAGCTGTTAGACATACAGGACGTTCGGCAATGATCTCGTCCAAGGTGCGGTCCATTTTGGACGCGTTGCAAGAGGGTCGAGGTGAGGATAAAGAACGTTGAATAATAATCCAAAGGGATAGTTTATCGTGGTAAAGGCAATGACTTGCGCAGCTTGATGGGAGAAATCGAATAGCTGGCGAGGAACAAACAAGCTCTCCGCCGCGCTTCATTGATTCCCGCCGATCGTGTCACGTGATAGAAGCGCCAATTGGACCACTTTATGCTCTATTTTAAGATCAATTTGTACAAATAGTGGTTGATACCATTAACATGATTTCTATTGTTTTTAGTTATTACCCCCATTTTCCCCATTGTGGCGTACACACAACGTAGTCATCCCATGAGCTCGGATATAAGGCACCAAAGAAAGAGAGAACAGAAAACCAGAAACTCTAACAATGCAACGAGAAAAAAAAAATGCATGCATGATCAATGTGGTCGCCAGTCAAGAGCCAAACCCTCCGAGCTCCAGAGAACACCCATAGAGCACCAAAAAACACAGATAAAATAAAACAGAAACGAGAACCTGAATAACCGAAAATGCTGGATGAATCGAATAATGCACTTAATCTCCATTAGCGGACACCTCGCTTATGCCGTCGTCGTTGCTGTTATTATTGTTGTTGTTGTTGTTGTTGTTGGCTTCCATTAACTTCTCCATGAAGCTGATGTAGTCGTACTTGGGAAGATCTCTGTCTTCCATAAGATCAGGGCCATCGTGCTGCGGCATTGTTTGAACAAGGTGCTCAATAACTTCGTCCGGAATAAGGGAGTGTCGAAGGTCGATTTCTGTAACATAGGGCTGCAAAACACGCGTTAGTTTCTCGATCTTATCCTAGGGCGGACGAAACATACCTTTCCATCTGCAACCTCCTTAAAACTCTGGAAAACTTGCTCTGCCGTGTTCTGATCCTCCGTGACACTAACCATAAACCGGATAAACTGCTCGAAACTGACGCCAGCATTCTGTTGAAGCCGAGCAGGACCACACGTCTCAACGTAAACGTCGTGCATTTCGTCCTCATCATATACAAGACCCAAACTCGCCAACGCAGCGGAGAATTCCAGTTCTTGCAGTGTGTTAGACGAGTCGCGATCGAAGTGCCGGAATACAGACTCAAACTCCTCCAGCTGAATCGGTGTAAGGTTCGTCATGTTTCGGGCCACAAGCTGGTTGTCCAGGAACGCCAGTTTCTTGGAGATGCTGGATTTGACCAGGCTCAGCTCGTACGAGAGTTCGTCTAGGGTGTATGTGGTGTAGTCGTTTTCTTCAATGTTGGCTTCCGCGCACTGCTCATCTATTGCGGCAATGGTATCTAAGAAGGCATCGAGGGGGGGGAGGTTGTCGTTGAGTCTCTGAACATGAGCTAATTGGTCTTCTACATCACCGTCGAGACCGGAAATGGCAAGGGAGAGGGTTTTCAGGGTAAGAGCGAAGTCATTGGCTTTGTCCGCAAAAGAGCGACGCAGGGCGTTCTTGATATCTCGAATAGTTTCGTTGATGAGTTGACTACGTTCATGCTCATCCTTTGTCAGTAACTCCCATTCCTGGTCGCAGGCATCTGGGGTAAGCTCCGGCGGGGGTTCGTAGGCACGCAGCCGGTAGGTACTGAGCTTAGTTTTAATGTTGCCCAGGAGAGCGGCCAGATCCGATTTCTCCGCAACCCATTGGCGTTTGTGGTTTCTCTTGTAAAGTGAGAATTGGCGGGCCTGCTCCTTGGCATCTTTGTAGGTCCCTTCAAAGGAAGAGTTCTTCCAGCCATCACGTTGCCCCCGGATCGTGCGGATGAGTTCCTTCATTCGTCTTTCGTACGAGTTTTGCATCTCCCACGCTCCGTGCATGTTGTTGACAAACTTCTCCACACGACGACCAGCATTCTCCACTCTCTCCAGCTGAGAAAAGGCATGGAACCAGTAGGCGATGTAGGTCATCAGCGAACGCTCATCGGGTCTCGCAACGTCACAAACATCATCGACATCGAGCAAATCGGGGATACCAATTTCGTTGGCCGCAATATCGAACGCACGTTTCATGTTTCCGCGGTGGTCGCTCTTGTCGAGAGCATCGTAGTCAATCAGGTCGGGACGATGGATATCGAGAAGGGCACAGAACGCCAGGCCATCATTCCAGCTGGTAGAGAAATCGCGAACCTCGACACCATCGTAGCAAGCCGTCTTTCTCTGACACCACAGTAACAGACCTTCCTTGGCGGTCATACCCTCCTCGTTAATATCGCTGATGGTGAACCGTAAAATGAGCGTCCAAATCAGACCCAGGATAATTTTTCTGTTTCCATCGACCACATCTTCCGCTCCAATATTGGTCATTTGGATCCCCCTCCCTTTGACGAAATCAAGACTCTTGTTGACATTTTCAAATTTCTGCACGCGGAGTTTGGGTCTCGAGGCATATCGACCTAAGGACTCTGCACCGAGGATTTCCAGGAGGTGGATGAGGATAACCTAGGAGAGCAACGGTCAATGTTCGTTCATGCGAAACTATTCGAGCTTGTCCGCATAAGTCGACAGGGATATCGGGGTATGGGGTGAGGACTCACACCATCGGAGAGGTCGACCACGAGATCATCGATTAAGACATTTCGGACCTTAATCTTGTCGTTGAGCCTGTAGAGTCGCAATAGTTAGCAAATAAGTCTTTCTTCCATATCGGTCAAGAGAGAAAGCGGCACTTGGAGGATTCAGGCACAAACTCCCCGGCGCTTCGTCCGAGGGGCAAGGAGGGACGGAGGGGGTGAAGAGGGGGACCACGATAAACAAATACAACTGACCATTTGGTGAATGTCTTCTGCTGCACATTAATCCATTGCTTCTCAACTTGCAACATGATTAAAGAGGATGCTGGATTATAGCGGCATCCAGGGCTGTTCTGTTTGGGAGTTTTTGTTAAGGTTGGGTTGGGTTGGTGAGGAACCGCTTTTTTTTCCTTTTCTCCAATCGCGGAGTCGGTAAGAAGGACGGAGTATGAAGGGGGGATTGATAAAGAAGAATATAAAGAACTTTTCACGATGCAGCAGATCCGTGAAAGAAGAGAATTGTCAGTAAAGGAGAAAGAAAGAAGAAGAATACCAAAAAAAAAAAAAAAAAGAGGCTGGATGTTGTTGACTGACTCTGTTTCTGCCGTGGAATGTCGTTATCGAAGCCGTACCGCCATGTGCCCCTGCGATTGCCAGCGGTACGGTACGGTACGGTATTGCCACCCAATCACCAGCCTCCTCCACAGTAATAACCGCCGAGCCATGGATGGTACTCGCTTTCTATGGTTCTATGCGTAGTTTATTCGGACTAGCTATAAATACAAGTACCCCTGAGTTATTGTTAGGTTAATTGATGGCGGTAAGCAAGTGATCCACCCTTTGTTAATCGATACCAGAAGGATAATAAGTCTTCTCAGCTTCCATGTCGCCTTCTAGAATCCTGTCGATTTCTTCCCCGATTCCACTTGCATGAAGGAATGCCGCTATTGCATGATGCGCTCTCAGAAGTTCTGAATCGGGGAGTTTGATGTCCGTTGTAGTTTGAAAGTAGACTTGTCTCTAGGCAACCATCTGTTGTAGAGGGTAGGAAATCCATTAAATTTTCTGATGTCGTAGGTATGTGGCCCTAGATAATTGGCATGAAAAGAATATAGGAGAAACAGACATACTCCAAGGGGTTGCAACTCCAGCTAAAATCTCGCGAAAGCAGTACGCAATGAGCTATCAAGCGTCATTTTATTACGCCGGGCATTTATCTCCCCCGGCTTGTTCATGTCCAATACCCCTTTGACGTTTGGGAAGTATCAGTAGACGAATGCCCAGAAAAGAGAGACCCTACTCAACTAGAAACTTTTCAGTAATGCTTCAACAAGAAAGTATAGAGATTATTCACCTCTCCGTCAGTCAATATACCATTCAACGTGCTAGGCCCCGGTAATACGGCAAGATGAGTGAGCATGAAGTATATGTAGTCAACAAACCTTCTCGCTCTTTCTGGGGTATTTGATAGACATCATAATGCTCACTGATCATGCAACGGTCTTCATCTCGAAGTAGGCAACCTTCTCTTAAATTAGACAGATCAGCCCGAGCTGGATCTGGATCTGGACGTCATTATTACCAACAGTGCTTATTTTTGGAGTGGTTTCGCTGGTAGCTTTCACTAGACACACATCAATCAGGACATATCAATGAAAGGACACTCGAAAGCCCTATGAGGTTCAAAAAGGAAATCCCGGGGCTCCTCCATGAGTTGCTGGAACTGGCCGTCATCCCGTGCAAGTCCATCCCAGCACAAATCGCCTCTGACCCTCAGAATAAAGAACATCAAGCATCTCCAGTAACAAACAGCCGATCCGATCTTCCGCTGTAATTTCATGATGGCACTGCAGCCTCTGCTTCATTCTTTCAAGGGAGGGATTTTTGATGCGAGCCCCGGCAGTTTCCAGCAATGCTAGGATGCGTTGAATATGAGATTCATTCGTAAGAACTCTCTCTAGCGTGCTTTTCTCTCGTTCTTTCGTAAGCCGCGTCTTTTTTTTTTTTTTTTTTGGCGCCATGGGCTTGTTCGGCTGCGCCTCTTAGTGCCTGCTTGGATGGGGGCACAGAAAGCCACTGAAGTATAGATAGTGATTCTTGAGCAAGAATTGTTAGAGATTTTTTTTTTGTCAGAGCAAGTCCAATGAGTATATCGTCTAGACAAAGAAACCAATCCCTGGTACTCATTCTTTCATAGGCAAGTCATTTAGGGCAGGCACCAGGGGTAATTGCTAGAATTGAAAATATAGATACCATAAATTGTCCCTTCCATTTTGATATTGCGTGATCAACAACATCTATAGAAAAATTCAGAATCTGAAAAGGTACCGCTGTTGACTCAAAAGAAAGAATTGCGCAATAAACCCGGCCCGTGATGATATCATTTCCGACGGCGGGGCAAAAGAGCTTCAAAACCAACTCACCTCGCGCCGACCTTCACCACTCTCTACACTACCAATTTCACTTCAACACAATTTTCACAAATCGACACAGCCGCGCTGATCGGGAACGAATAAAATGCCCAAATACACGATCACCGATACCCTTCCCCTCCCCAACACCCCCGTCCAGATCCCCCGCCTCGGCTTCGGCGTCTACCGCTCCCCAACAAACCAATGCGTGTCCTCATGTCTGAAAGCCCTCGAAGCCGGCTACCGCCACATCGACACAGCGCAATTTTACGCGAATGAAGCCGAAGTCGGCGAGGCGATTCGGAAATCAGGGATCCCGCGCGACCAGATCTTCGCGACGACTAAGATCCTAAGTCCTGCGGGCTCGCCGGAGGCTACATATGACAAGTTGCTGGCTAGTGTTGAGAAGGTTGGGGGTGCTGGGGGGTATGTGGATTTATTTCTTATCCATAGCTCGGGGTCTGGGAGTGCGGGGAGAAAGCAGCTTTGGCAGGCACTGGAGAAGTTGTATGAGGAGGGGAAGGCGAGGGCTATTGGGGTTAGTAACTTTGGGGTTAAGCATATTGAGGAGCTCAAGCCGTGGGCGAAGGTGTGGCCGCCGCATGTGAACCAGATTGAAGTGAGTCACAGCTATCTGAGGGTATAAGGATGTTTTGGTACTAACGACGCAGCTCCACCCCTGGAGCCAACAACGCGTAATCGATGCATATTGCAAGAAGAACAGTATCGTTGTGGAAGCGTATTCGCCCATTGTTCGCAACTACAAGGCCAACGACCCTACACTGGTTGAGCTGGCCACGAAGTACGGAAAGACGACGCAACAGGTCTTGATTCGCTACGCTCTGCAAAAGCAATGGGTGCCGCTGCCCAAGACAGACAACCCGGACCGGATCGTGGCCAACGCGAATGTTTTCGACTTTGATATCAGCGAGGAGGATATGGCTGTGTTGAATGCGCTTGATCAGGGAAGCGCAGGGGCTATCGTCGAGGCAGTTGAGAATGAGTAAAATGCATTATATATTTGTTCTGTCCATTTTGTTCGATAGCGATTCGATTTAATGCCATGTGTTTGTCACGACATCAAGAAAGCGTTGACTGACTGGAGTGTGGACCGGGAAGGGTTGACATCGTGTTTCGACGATACAATCCAGGCGAGACGCTGGCGAATGAATTGCTTTTCTATCACACGGTTTGCTGGAGATATGATAAACTCGCCTGCAGTAGTTAGCGCTGGTCCTAAAGAGCCCTGACCCGAATTGACTTACCATCATCATTGTAGAACATACACAGAACCGCAAGCAAAGCCGCCGGGGACAAATCCTTCCCCGTCTCACAAGTCACCAGCAGCGACCTACTCAGGTCCTTAGCCATCTGCGTTTCCACAAACTCCTTGACCTTATCCAACTGCTTCCTCAGATCCCGACTCCCCAACTTCGAATGCCCACATCCCAAATTCAGCCTTCCCGGATTCCCCTGTACCATCTCCGCCTCAGGGCTACCGTTACAGTCGATCACCAGATCATAGCGCCCACTCTCATTCAAGCTTGGATCCGTCTGGCTAATATACAGATTCTTGGTGGGCGCAACAAGGATCGCCTGATGACCCGTATCCTGTCGTCTATGCTCATCCACGAGGTCCTGTATGACGGACGGTAAATCCTCCTCGTGCGTGGAGAAGAGCACGGACTGGTTGGCCCAAAAAACGGGCGGGGTGAGTCCGTGAGCCCAGCCTTCGCTGTCATCCCCCGCGCCTTGGATGTAGCCGCCTTCGGACATTTCGGCGCCATGCACGCGCTTGGAGGCGGAGCATAGGATTATGAGGTTGTATCTGGGGTCTTTGGATAGGTCGGTTGGGTAGAAGTAGGATCGGTTGGCCCATGCCACGCGGATAGGTTTGGTTAGTTGTTGACGTAGGTTGTCTAGGTCGAGTTTGAGGTCCTAGTCTTGTTGGTTATTGTCATCTAAAAGCCAACATGGAGTAGAGGTACCTTGAAAGACTGGACAAACCCATCAATTTTGTTTTCAATCTGCGACTCTTCGGAAGCCGGCAGATACTCCGGCGGAAACTCCACGGCGTGATAGTCCGTTTCGGAGGGGAACAGGGCCCGATTGACGACAGCGCACCATATTGGAACAGTCTTGGAGAGGGCATCAGGCATCACTGACCAAAAGGGAAGGTTGCATGTTAAAGGATGATAATACACGAGGACCCCGATCTCAGAGACTTACATTTCCCGCGACGGGTAGAATCCACAATAATACATCTGCGCAGTTAGACTCTTACAAGGCATCATCGGAAAACAGTAGTAAACTGACTCACCCCCCGTGCTCCCTCACAACAGGAAAAACCTGCAAATTCAGCCTGCGAAAGCTAAAGTCCCACTGCCCGGTATGACCGTCTGTGCTCTTGAAATATGCGCTGCCAGCCTTGGCGTCGGGAGGGATATACCAACTCCCGCAGCGCTCATTGGCAACCAGCGGCAGATCGTAATGGTCTGCAACCTCCTGCACGAAACTGGCATCGGACTGCACGGAACGGAGGCGGTTGGTGATGGAGAGGGCTGACCGGCGTAGCGAGGAGAGAGTCTGGGAAATGGTCTGTTGTTCTGTTGAGGGGAAGTGTAGGTCCGATAAGGACACGGGGAAGGGCTCGGAGGTACCCATGGTTGATTGTTTACCTCGTAGAATATCAGAAGCGAGAAACTGGGAAGAAAATGATAGAAAAAAAGAGGGGTTTCTGCGAATCATCGACCAGAACAATTTTCACGGTGGAGTGGATTGGTACAATTCATGGAATGTGGCCAATCAGATTACAGGTTGTATACAAGTAAGATAGCGTGGGGCTCAGGCCATAGGAGTATGTACAAGTATGTACTGAGATGGCTAGACTCACTTTGAGACTCCTCGTTACTATGTATAGTGATTGGTATCTTCTGGAAGATACTGGGTCTATTCCAAGATAGACTGACTCCATACCAAGTACAGAATAGAATAGTGCTGGAACCAAGGAGGAATAGCTGGAACAGTTGCATTCATTGTACTCTGGAATATGGTCGTCCGGAATAGGAGAGAACCAATCGGTTATTTCGTGCATAATCACTCAAAGTACACCGTAGTCCGGCACCAGGCTGAATCGGGATAGAATTATAGAACTCCGACGCATAGTCAATTTCGTGAACTAATATGGACTTGGCGTGATGGAGTCCTGATAACTTGAATGATGTCTTCCATAATGGCTGATATCATGACTCCCATATCTACACATACTTGGCATTATTTACTTCGTGCCCGTACACAATAGAGCAGTCTATGGAATGCGTACTCTGCCTAGCAACTCAACTGATAACGCACGGTCTACCTCCTGTGTTGGGCAGCGCCGGGTTAGTATGGCTTCATATTCCCGAATACAGAAAACTCTTCGATTCGATTCGCAGGCAATTAATTAATGACGCTGGATTCTCCGTCTTTCCATGAATTATGACGCTATTCCTAATGTGGCTTAGCGGGAGGAGGTGCTGAGCGTTTCCCAAACAAGGAATGGTAACCTTTTAGTGCCACGGAGGACCCGGTTTAAGCCGGGAATCTGTATTATCATTGGTCATTCCTGCCCAATAGCTAACGTCACGATATGACCTCAACTCGGTGGAGTCCGACCCGCTTGTTTCCGAGTTTGGAACGACTAGTGATTTCACAGCCATTGTGGTGTCTTAGGAAGAAGCGAATACTTAAGCCACCTTTCTCCCTTGCCATCATTCACTCACCTTGACTTCACCATATCACCTCGCTTAACAGCAAACAATCTCTTTTTCTCCCACTTCTTTTCATCCTTTCTTGCCACCACTCCATCTACCTCCACCACTCGCATCTTTTCTCCGATACTCTACATCTCCACGTACTTTACTACCACATCAGTCATCATGCCTAAGGTTCGTTTATACCGACTACTTGATTATTACTCATCTTAGCTGACAAGTCTCTAGATCACTGAGCTTTTCTTCGACTGCGACAACACCCTCGTCCTCTCGGAAGAGTTGGCGTTCGAGGCGTGTGCTGATCTCGCCAATGAGATCCTTGAGAAGCGTGGCATCTCGGACCGCTACACCGGCTCTCAGCTCATCCAGGACTTCGTCGGCCAGAACTTCCGTGGTATGATGATTTCTCTTCAGGCCAAGTACAAGTTCGAGTTGTCCAAGGAAGATCTCGAGGACTACGTCAAGAAGGAGGAGGACAAGGTCATCGTCAAGTTGAACGAGAAGGCCCAGCCTTGCATCGGTGTCAACGAGGTGTTGGAGAAACTCTACAACTCCAAGAAGTATGACATGGCCGTCGTCTCTTCGTCCGCTCTCCGCCGTGTCCGGGCTTCCATCAAGAAGGCCGGCCAGGACAAGTGGCTCGACCCTGAACTGGTCTTCAGTGCTGCCAGCTCCTTGCCCAAGCCTACCTCCAAGCCTGACCCCGCCATCTACCTCCACGCTCTTGACAAGTGCGGCAAGAAGGCCGAGGAGACTGTTGCTATCGAGGACAGCAAGTCTGGTGCGCTCAGCGCCATCCGTGCCGGCATCCACTGCATCGCCTACGTTGGAAGCTACCCCGATGATAACAAGAAGTTGGAGATGGCTCAGCAGCTTGAGGAACTCGGTGCCAAGGTCGTCATGAAGGACTGGACCGAGTTCGAGAAGTGCCTTGGCGAGATCGAGGCTTCTTAAACTCCCACAACACTACTTTTCTTCTTTCTTCGCCCTTTACGACTTAAATTTTCATTTGAACCTCTTCGCATGAAGTCACGATAACGCAAGCGTTGGTCGTTACGGAGCTATGGATTTTTTCTTTTTTATGGGTCATGGATCGGTTAATTCCCTAGCATTACTTTACTTTCCCTGTGCATTATTTATGAAGCTTGTACCATAGGCAGGTTCTTATGGGCAGTGATACCAATTCAATAATGTAGCCTACAGCCTGCAGAATACAATACAAATGGTTCTCCACCAATCGTGCATATTCTCCAATTTTCTGCTTTAGCACCGGGTATTGCCGTAGTGTTGTCATCGGCGATCTGCTATTGTACAGTTTTTTTTTTTTTTTCCCTTCGGATTTGAGGGGATAAATGCAGTCCAGGAGCATAAGCACGAGGCATTACAATGGCTATGACAGGACCAGCCGTAAAGATCTCGGTGTGGTAACACAGTTACCCAACCGTCCCATTTCCGCGGGTATCCGAGCCAAGTAGTACGAGTGGGAGTTACAATGGTATTGTTGGACAATTCCATTCTGCGTTATTTGTTTTACTATCGTACCCGGTGAGTCGGGATGTTCGCTGTTTTCGGACTGACTGGGTTGAGGAGGGTTCCACAAGAGAGGGAGGGGGTCTAGATTCGCTATACGCTTGGATATACCTAGAAAGTCCCGATCCTCTGTTCTACACATGATCTCTTGTTATTACTGTAGTCCGCGTACACGCTATTTTCAATCATGATTGGACCGGCTCCGTTCTTGCGTACTCCGTACATATGGATCAAATAAGCCATATCAACATGCTTCATGACCTTAGACTCCGCTGCAAAGTAAAAACAGCATGGAGCCCTTAGTTGGCCAGTCTAGGAGTTTAGTGTCTGTAGCACCTTGTATCAATCTGCTCTACCCCTCTGGGGTATGTGTTCTGTATCTATCTTATCTTGAATCGCAGATAAGATAAGGGTCAACCCTCCAATTAAACTAACCAAATATGGAAACCAAGCTCAGCCGCTCCTGACTCCTCGTTGAACGTCATATCGCAGCTTCAGCTTCATTCTTGGTACCCTGATACCCTTTACGCAATTTGCTACACATTCTTCTGCTTACCTCATTGCTTATCCTCACCAGAATGTCGACGCCAAACTACGCCAAGTCAAAGTTCCTCTCCGCGGGACCGCTGGTACGCCCACTTCGACTACCAGCACAGGCTACTCCGTGTACGAACTAACCTGAAGATAACGATATAGGAACCCGCCGAAGCCCGCTGGGCCCGCCTTGTAAAAACAACTTACCTAGACCCGAACGGCATCGAACGAACCTGGGAATCAGCGGAACGCCAAACACGCCCCAAAAACTGCTCCATCGACGGCGTCGGCATAATCACCATCCTCAACAAGACAACCGGGCCCGAACTCCTGCTCCAGAAACAATACAGGCCACCGATTGATATGGTTGTTATTGAGGTTCCGGCTGGGTTGATTGATCCGAATGAGAGTGTTGAGGAGTGTGCGGTTAGAGAGTTGAAGGAGGAGACTGGGTATGTGGGGGTTGCGGAGGAGACGAGTAGTGTTATGTATAACGGTGGGTTTTCTTTCCTTCCTAGGTTATGGTAAGGGGGTTTGTGGCTGACGAGGCAGATCCTGGATTCTGTAACACGAATCTGAATATGGTGCATGTTCGCGTGGACATGTCGCTTCCCGAGAACCAGAACCCGAAGCCGCAGCTTGAGGATAATGAGTTTATCGAGTGCTTTTCAGTGCCATTGAGTACGTTGTTTGAGGAAGTCAAGAGATTGGAGAATGAGGGATATGCTATCGATGCTCGCGTGGGGACAATAGCGGAGGGTATTGAGCTTGCGAAAAAGTTGAAGCTGTGAATGCTTAACTAGGATTGTACATATGGGTTCAACTGGGTATAAATAGCTTGATATCAGATCCTCCCTTCTTCAGAAAGACCCTTGTAAAGCGCCCACGCAGCCAATGTCTTTCCATCCCGCACTCCCTCCTTCCACAAATCCTTCAAAGGCACAACCTTCAACGTAATTTTCTCTCCATCTTGTCTTAAACCCGTCAACCGACCCTGCAACCCCTCAATATCATGCCGCGACATCCTCTTCTGGCACAAAAACAACGGAATAAACTCATCACTCCCACCTGCAGAAGGATAAACCGCTTTCTGCAATGCCTCTCCATCCTGCGGTTCATGCATAGTCTGCAGCGCGAGGGATGTCATATCCACCAGTTCGCCCTGCGGTATTGACAGTCCCGTCTCTTCTTCGATTTCCTTCGCTGCGGCTCCGGCGAATGTCCCGCTGTCGTCGAGCATTCCGGCGGGGATTTCGGAGAAGGCAAGGGAGCCGGCTGGGATGCGGGGTTGGATTGTTACGATTGCGCGTTTTTCATCTTCGTTTGAGGGTGGGACGTCGTCGGGTTGGAGGATGAGCTGTATCAACAACTAGTCAGCACATGGAGACTTGAAACGGAAAATGGTGGCACTGACTAGCATCCCAACACTTCCACCCCTTAGAAATACACTTCCTGGAAGACCCTCCCCTTGCGAGTTCGACACGTCTGCCCGGAGCTTGACAAAACCCAATCGCCCACCCTTGAACCGATCCACCGATTGGATATCGATCTTTTTGAGGACATACGGATCCTTGTGAAATTCATGTTTGGGATGTTGCTGTCTTTCTAGCGAGCGCTGTACGGTCGAGATCCAAACCTTGAATGCGGGGAATTGGAGGAGGTCATCTTGCAAAAGGTCGGGGGTTGTGGTAACGGTTAGATTGGAGTGGTTGGGGATTGTGAAGGTGGACATTGCTGTTGTTGGTTGTGCTCTGAGGTGGGGTATTGGAGTGGAAGAGGGACGTGATTGTGGTCTGAAATGCCACACGAGCTGTTGCAGTCTGGAGAGCATAAGCGAATCCGTTCGTGAGTAGTAGTCTCAGATTATTTTAAATCGTGCGCCGAAAAATCGACCTTGAGATGGAGAGTGGTGAATGACGTCATTTGATACGGTATCGATACCGCGGTCCGCGCCGAGACTGTCAGATCAGACAGATTAGGTCTACTTTGTACTCCGACGGAAGGATCACTTATGCCTCCGTCGGGATCGGAGTGGATATCCTACAAAATGGGCATAGTGAAACCAGGCAGGCATAAAGTCAAACAGTTCTCTTCTCATCGTTAGATATCGGATTGGGCCTTGATTACTTCGGCTGTCAAATTAAGCTCCCGATATGAAGACTCAACCTAATCGCTTGAGATCGTGGCTGTCGCTTCCCATGAAAACCTAGGCATTAACACGGTGATCTCCAACCAAGGCCGCAATAGCTGCTCTAAGCTTTGTGCAATGCTTTGGTTTCCATTGACTGAATGCTCGGATTTGGCAAGATATCTCGCAATCAACGGAATATCACTAGACATTTCCCCGCGGAAAACAAGCGGCTATTGGTCCCTCGTTGGTCAATCGGCAATTCAATGGTTAAGTCTGTAAGTCCATGAGTTGATACACAGTGCGTATTTTTATATATCCCTACAACCCGACGGATTATTCCGTATCCCGGCGGGTTAGGACTCGTGCGGGGATAGTAGTGCTATAAAAGCGGCCATTTTCCATAATGGGATTTGCGTATGCCAATTCCCTGTTTATTCTAAATGACAATGACGCATTCATTACATAGCAATCCGCCCTTTCGCGCTGAGCATGTCGGCTCGTTCCTGAGACCAGACTACCTTTTGGAAGTCCGACACGCCTGGAATGACAAGAAAGCTTCAAGCGCGCAATTGCGCGAAGCGGAAGACAAATCTGTGAATGAGATTGTGAAACTGCAACAAGATTGTGGGTTCCAGGCCATCAATGATGGGGAATATCGCCGACATATGTTCTGGGGTACGTTTTGGGAGAACTTGGAAGGCATGACGAATATTGTTGCTCCGGATGTGAGGATCTTCAGGTCTTATGTCCCTGATGTTGGAGCTTTTCTTGAGGTAATATTGCTGGTTATCAATATGAGAAGCTATGTCTCTGACTCTCTAGAAAAACTTCAAACCGGGTGAAACGGTTGTCTGTACAGGGAAAATTAAGCATATCCCTGCGACGTCGAAGGATCATATCGACCAAATCAGATACCTTCAAAATATAATGCCAAAAGAGAAGCATGGGGATATCAAGCTTACGATTTCTGCCCCGACCTGGTATCATTTGCGATACAGGGAGGGCTCTGCGTATCCAAAGGACGTCTATAGGAATGACGAAGAGTATTTCGCGGACATTATCGCAGCATATCAGACAGAGCTACAGGTTCTGTACGATCATGGTCTGCGAAATGTGCAAATTGATGATCCGAATATGTGCTGTAAGTCATTCCATACCAGACCTTGATCTGTATAGGTGACTAACAACATGAAGACTTTTGCAACGAAAAGATGATCGAGAATTTCAACAATGACCAGCTCAACACTTGCACTGCAGACGGGCTATTCACCAAGTACATTGACCTCTACAACCATATCATGGTCAAATGTCCTCAGGGAATGCACATCGGCCTGCATCTCTGCCGCGGAAACTTTGTCAAATCGCGACACTTCACCGAAGGACCCTACGACCGCATTGCAAAAGAGCTACTACAGAAAGTAAACGTCCACACATTCTATCTGGAATTTGATACAGAGCGTGCTGGAGGTTTTGAGCCTCTGCAGTACCTTCCGTCAAACAAGAATGTCGTCCTGGGGGTTGTCAGCAGTAAGTACCCGGAACTGGAGGACTTCGATGCGACGGTGGCTAGGATATATGAAGCTGCGGGTTATATTTCGAAGGGGAGTGGAAGGAGCGAAAAGGAAGCCCTGGAACAGATTAGTGTTAGTCCGCAGTGTGGGTTTGCGAGTCATAGTAGTGGGAATGCTGTTGAGGTGGATGATATGGTGGCTAAGATGAAGCTTGTTCGACGGGTTGCTGATAGTATTTGGCCTGGGGAGGCTTGAGGGCTGGGTTGATATCCTTATGTCGTACAACAGATATCAGTCAGTGTACGTGAAGTGCACATACTAGTAAATGCAAGCAAGTACACATGGAAAGTGCATCCGGACAATTTCGCCAGAAATGCATAATGGTGGCGGAGACGGGCAAAGTGACAAGTATAGGACTTCTGAAACTCTGTGCTTCCCCAGCCACCAGAATGGGGCATGGGGTAAATGGGGTGAGTGGATTGGTGGGGAAACAGTTGCGATTTCCTGATTCGGAAACACCCGCTTAAGACGTTGCGCCGACGTCAGTCGGAGGTCTCTCCTTCTTTCCCTCCGATGCCATCATCTATCTCTTTCCCCCCCAATTCGTGGATTGAAGTGAAAAAAGTCAACAAATGATCTGGCTGACTCGCCAGCTACAGGCTGGTCAGCGTCTTTTTGCCGCTTCTATTGTCCGTATTTTATGCTTTCTGCGTCATTCAATTACTTCGTCTACTACTCTGAACGTTGAAAGACCTCGCCAAGTTGAGGATCGCTTATTGAATATACGCTCGTCGAGTTCACCTTTGTTGTCTAGGTCAGTTTCCCGCCCATTGGAAGAGGACGTGCTAACAGTGACTTCAGTGTTGTCTCGCAGGTCGTTCCTATTTCTTTAAGTTCCTCTCAACACCATACTTCCACAGTATTAGCAGGATAATGTTTACTTGTGCCTCATCCAGCTGTACCCATAAACATGCTATTGATTGTCTGAAGCCGGATACATCTATCTGCTGTTGGTGTGTGCAACAATATTCGAGCACTTCTGCCGGTCACATTCTGCTGTCTGTCAACAACGGTTGTAGACAAGATACACCAGCAGAATATTCTGCATCTGCATATTGCTGGAAGTGTTGGGGTCTGTAATCCCTCATTCACTACGTGTCGTCGAGTCCTGTGTTGCCATAGCCACCACCGTTGCTGTTTTCTTTTGTTTGCTTCTCCTGTGCCCGCCGCTTTTTCCCTCTCATCACTCACTTGTTTCCATTGCTCCTTAGAATACTGGAATCTCCGTGGTTTTCCTAGTCAGGCGAACAGGTTGATTGCTTTAGGCTCGCCAAGGCTTCCTGCATTTACCTCTGCGCCCAGTCTGATTGCTGCTGCGCCATTCTCTCCTATTCACCCCCGACGTTCAATAAAACCGCGCCACGAGACCATCGATACGGTGAGGGAAGAGCTTCGGGTCCTTCGAGAAGCAATTTCCAGTACCCTTGCGAACCTTCAAACCCTGAGCGAGACGCTTTTGGCTGCCGACATGGAAGAAGCCGGTACAGGTCCCTCTGGCCAGTACGCCGAGGATCCTATAGCAGGAAGTTCAGGAACGGCTATACCTCAAGGCACGGCCGTCACGGGTGGTAATCTCGGGCCATGTATGCTGTTACAGTCCTGGTTGCTATTGGTCCATCGATGCTAATTTGTCTATTCTAATCAGCGAATCCTCTATCACAATCCTTCCAAAATCTTGCGATCGATAGCCCTAGCTACGACCAACCTCCAAACTACTCTTTCCCCCGACAATCTAGCTTGCAACCGCCTGCTGAATTTCTCGAACAATGGCAAAGGCTCGTCAGGAGAGAAGCCATAAGACGAGGGTTCGACATTCGTGTTCAAGATCACCCAGCCCATGGCCATGCATGGTACAATCCGAACATGCTTAGAGCAAGAAGTCCGCTTGAGTGGCGAGACGGAGGGTGGGTCAGGGTCGAACCCCCTTCTCGAAATGGCCCTTGCCTCGACAATATAGGCGATGGACGACCAGATGCCAAAGAAAGCTCCGAAATGACGATCAAGCTCGAATGCAAGATCTGTATGGGCCAGCTGGTCGATACGGTGATTATCCCTTGTGGACATGCGGTCCTCTGTCAATGGTGCGCGGACCTGCACATCCCGGCGACGAAAAATGACCCCACGAGACCGGTCAAGAAGGTCAACTGTCCAATATGTCGCGCAGTGGTTATGGGAAAGGTATTTTCCTCCTCCCCACCATCCAATAATATGATTGAGGCTGTAGAATCTAACTGCGGTAGTACCGGATCTTTCTCACGTAATAGCGTCGACCATTATCCTTGGTGATTGGTGACGGTGAGCCGTGGTGTGACTTTGTATTATCCTTACAAGTAGAGTTGAATTTGTTTGTTCGTAATGGATTATGCGGCTCTTTTTTAAGGTTATTGGGTGCATATTTGTAGATAGGTTCTATATGGGTAATGTTGGTCAGAAATGACGAGTGCGGCAGCATACGAGGTTCTGACAGTGCATAGACTAACAGTCAGCTGACCCGTAGCGGTCCGCGGCTCGTGAATCGACGTGGGGTATGTAGGCAGACACTCCAATCAAGTATTCTCCGGGCTGCAGATGAACCATGTGTAGGTTGCCCGGTGGGACTGCCTAGGTACTACTACAAGTATGTGTAGATGGAAGTGGTCTCTGAACAGAATGGTGTAGTATTCCGTATCTATACCAGTGATAACTGGTAGTAGATATAAGCTATCAAATAAAGATCATCTAGAAACTTGTAGAAAAATTATAGAAAGATTATAGAAAGATTATAGAAAGATTATAGAAAGATTATAGAAAGATTATAGAAAATTCCGGAATCGAAAGCGGCAAGCCGAAGAGGGTGTGTTATAAAGGGCAAAAAAAAATGGTTCGCATTCTGGATCGCCAAAAAAAGGCAACCGGCTGCCTAGTGCTTAGTCATCTAGTTATTGTTTGAGGTGAATGAAGCGAGGGATTTGCAAGGGTAAAAGGATCACTTAAAGTCGGCGCTGTAGATCGATGCCTGCCACGAGACAGAGGAGGCTGTGGGAACTTGTTCTGGTCAAAGATACAACAAGGCTGTTGCCCATAATAATGCAACAATGATCATGTTGTGCGGAGTACCCCGTTTACTCCGATAAGCTAGGCTACGGTGCAGGCTGATATCAGGCTGGTACGGTTTTTGAAGGGGGTATAAAGAGCCACGACCATCCGGAGTAGTTTCGTAGAAATAGAAGTTATCAAATACAGGGGAGTCTGCTGGACAGCTGACTTATTATTTTATAAAATCTTGAAATAAAATCTGACCTTATGCGTGGTGCCAGCTTGCCAGCTTGCCAGTTGTCTTACGTTCTTGGTTGACATAGTCAGATGCCCCGAATCTCCCATCCAGTGCCCAACTCTGAGCATGGACACTCCTTCCAGTCATGGCAAACCCGCTGCATACAATATCAGCGAAGCCTGGGAGAGTTGGGCTCCTCCGGGCCCTATGGCGATTGCGGGCCTATTCCCAGCAAGGTTAGTTTCAGTAGTGGCGACACACCCCCACATATATATCGCTTGAGGATAAATAGCCTTTTGCCCCCAAGTCTCTTGCTCTGTCACTAGTACTATTTTCAATCGAGGCTGTGTTTTGCTAATTACCGCCGTTTATTCACCGAGTTTAACAGGCCCGCAAGCAGTAACAAACGCGCTTCGCCATCGGATTTGTCCGCCGCAAAGGTCCCGCGTCTCGCCCCCAGCACGTCCTCAGTCTCGTATAAGCGAGGATGTGCTACCGCTCGAAGTGCTTATGCCTATGATGAGCGGCCCGTCAGATATTTAAGATCCCCTTCAAATACCGCCAATCCGCCCAGACGACGACGACGCCGGAAGTTACCGCGATCTGAATCTCCGCTCGCGCACCGCCTCATGCCGCGCAACCGCCGCGCATCGTCGCAAGATCGCAGCCCCAGTTTCAGTTCTCTCGGTGCCGGCGCTCAGGCTACTATGGACTTGCGGCCTTTCGATCCAAATAATGAAAGTGAAGACAACCATACAACGGATGCGCAGCACCAGGAGAGGTCAGCATCCAGCTTTGATTCGAACGCTAGCGACGGCGCGATCAATTCGGCACCCATGAAGAGCATTCCTATACCACCAGAACCGACACATAGTAATGATAATGATGGAGAGAGAGATCGGAGACCTCCGGGAGGACCTACGACTACGTCCAGCGAAGCAGCCCCAGGTACTCAACGGATGTCCTCCCTACAGCTACGGCAACTAGAGACTCATCCGTTAACAGAAGACCAATTGGTCAACGAGGTCCGCGGGATCTACGCCGGATTGGTGATGGTAGAGAAGAAATGCATCGAGATTGATAAGCAACAGGCCGAATCGAAGAATAAGTTGTCGGATCACCAATGGCAGGCGCTGATTTCGTTGCATCGGACGCTGCTCCATGAGCATCACGACTTTTTCCT
This sequence comes from Aspergillus pseudoglaucus, assembly GCA_039880875.1. Taxonomy (NCBI): domain Eukaryota; kingdom Fungi; phylum Ascomycota; class Eurotiomycetes; order Eurotiales; family Aspergillaceae; genus Aspergillus; species Aspergillus pseudoglaucus. Next base: position 196,525 of record JBDODC010000017.1, read on the forward strand.
CGCTTCGCAGCATCCGTCTGCGGGTCCAGCTTTGAAAAAGTTATCGGAGAAGTACGCTATGCCGGCGCGCATGTGGCGTTATGGGATCCATTCATTTTTGGAATTGTTGCGCCATCGCCTTCCGGATTCGCTGGAGCATACGCTTACGTTTCTGTATTTGGCTTATTCGATGATGACCCTACTACTAGAGAGCGTGCCTGCCTTTGAGGATACTTGGATCGAATGTCTTGGTGACTTGGCGCGCTATCGCATGGCCGTAGAAGAATCTGACCTCCGGGATCGCGAGACCTGGGCCGGCGTGGCCCGATACTGGTACCACCAAGCAGCTGACAAAAACCCGAATGTTGGCAGAATCCAACATCACCTGGCTGTTCTCGCTCGTCCAGACATGCTTCAGCAGCTTTTCTACTACACAAAAAGTTTGGTTAGTCTGCACCCGTTTCCTAGTGCTGGAGAGAGCATTCAGTTATTATTTCACCCGCTTTTGAACGGCCCCAAACCATACAATCAACCGGTAGTTGCTTCTGCGTTTGTGGCTGCTCATGGCAATCTCTTCTCGCAAGGTCCGCTTTCTGATCTCAAGGCGCTTGTGAATGAGTATCTGCTGCATCTGGATAAGTACGTTAGTCGACTTGCGAACTCGTTCAAGTTGCACGGGGTTTATATGGCATCGTGCAATTTTACTGCCATTTCTCAGTATGGGGTCGCTGATGCCGTGGTACCTGCTGAATTCAAAGAGCAGCAACGAGGTCAATCTACGACTGCATCAGAGAACTGGACGTCTGTTGACAAAGTGGACGCGATTGAAACTGAGTTCTGCGAGTTTCAGAACTCGCAGTCTCAAACAGCGGTCTACTACGGCGCTCATCTCGCATTCAAGACTTTCTCTGCCTTCCTGGACCAGATAGGCAACAAAAACGTCTTTCCAGCCGTACATGCCTACCTCGCCTTTACCTGGAGCATGGCGCTCAACAACACCAGCATAAGGCATATCGAAGTAGTTGTTCCATGGGGCAAAATTTCCACATTCCTTAACGCAATGCTTCGCAGCAACACGGATCTCCGCGTACTTGAACGCGCAGAGTTCCCTGTTGCAGATGACAGGAAGTGCTTTCCGGAGGATTTCCTCCTCCGGGGCCAGATTTGGAGTCAGGGATATTTTCCTGCGGATCACTTCAAGGGTGCTTGGGCGGAGGATGAAGGACGTGCGATTGAGGTGCCTTCCTTGAGTATGGCTAGGATGTATCGGTGTTTGTGGTTAGGGGTTCGACTTGCGATGGTTGGTCTTTTTTTTTTTTTTTTGCTCTGTCCTCAAGAGGTAGATTCTAATTGTTGCAGTTCCACCGTTGGATTACGTATGGTCCGGATTTCCGAAGCTTCTCGGTAACACCGTTTGCCCTGGAACTCGAGAAACGCGCTCGACGTCTTGATCCTTTCACCACAGAGCCAGATATTGGCTCTGATAAAGAGATGCAGGATTCCTAGCGCCCTACCCGGGCACAAAACTCAATATGTTCGGTTTTCTTTTTTGCTCCTATCACCTCCCAACAAACGCAGAAAACAGAAGCTATCACATGATATGATTGAATCTACTCACATATTTAACTCAGTTGCAATAACTACTAAAACGCCATGACGACAACAGCTACGAAAAAAAAGTCCTCTCCTACATGCTGATTCTGCATCATTGCCAACAGTTGCTGTCGCTGCTTGGCTACTATGATTTTTTTTTTTTTGGGTTAAACTGCATTTTAACGAGGCGTTTTTATGTAATGGGAGGATGTTGTCATATCTATCTCGCTGTGATCTGTGATCTATTGTATATGACTGGCAGACTTATTGCAAATATCTGATATTCTTATTTTGGCATTTTGGATTCTGTGTACTGTGTACTTTTATTCCTTGGGTATGAGTGCTGCAGACGACTTTCTTTCTTTTTCTTTGTCTTTCATATGGCAATTTTGTCAACCATTATTTTCTATCAAAGGAGTCAACGACGATGATGACTATCACAACCACCCGAGTACTCCTCGGCCTCCCTCGGAGGAAAGTACGCCAAGAACATAGCTACTCGCCCGGGCTCGCCTATATTCAATCCAACGCAACCTTCTGGAACACAAAAGACGAGGGAATGTGTTGGCTAAAACCCAATCGACCTAAAATGCCAGTCCGACGCTGGATTATCGCGTATATCCATGAATCACCCGTACAAAAAAAGGTAAGTATCGTATGTTTAGTAAGTGCATATACTATCGTCTAGTTATTATGACAAGCTGTTGATATAGTCCCTGGGCAACGGTGGTGATACCATTGGCCAGACTAGCCTCGTCTGTAAAGGACATCCAGTCGGGCATTTTGATATTGATGTGTGCCTAAGTCGCGATATATTCGGCAAAATTGTCGTCGGAAAGTTTCTTCCCGTTGTATTTCCTGATGTTGGATCAACCGCCCTTTTAACCGGGGGAGGAATAGACTCGCAGCCATGGTGAATCCCTTCATAGGATCTCCAATCTGGAGTTCATGCGCCGGGTCAACTGCAGAGCCGATTTCTTCGGAAACACCTGCGTGGTCACGGCCTACTGTAGCGCCCTTGGTTGCATTGAAGTCGATATGTTTCCAATCCGTTGAGTTCAGTGCGATGGCCATGGTTTTAATAAGTACACAGTCAAGGGGTAGCTGAAGGATGGGGGCTTTGATAATTAGCTTGGTCCACAGGGGATATTGATAGCTTTCATTTTCGGCGTAGAACGAGATAGTGGTTGAGAAATGGAAAAGCGAGGGATGGGAAAAGGATATTCGGTGTGTTTATATACAATTCTACGGAGAATTTGACTAACGGACGATTAGGGCTAACTCGTAACATTCGGCATAAATTCATGAAAGAGCTAGGTTGACATCTATTAATTCACCTAATCCACTTTTTTTACACCCCCGGCAGAATCTTGCTTTTATCGGCAATCTTGGTAATCAGCTGGGCCAGAGGCATTGGACTCAAAATGTCAAACACTGAGATATCACACTTCAGCTCGCAGAACAGCCAATTCCGCACCTCGATTGCCTTTAGGCTATCAACACCGTAGGAGTGTAGTGGATTGTCCAGGTCCATGTCCTCGGGAGACATTATCATCGCATTGGCCAAGTTGGCCTTCAGTGCGTTCTCGACGGCCATGCTCCTGTGCGCTGGCGGATTTAAAGCCAGAGCGAGGGAGAAAAAACATGTGGCGGGCACCGTGTGTGATCATCATTTCTGCAATGCTGGACCCAAGACCCCCGAGGCAACCACTGAGGATATACGTTGCCTCGGAGTCTCGCTGGTGTCGAGAATGGCGTGGGAGGATGACAGGGATGGGTGTTTGTGTCGTCAGAGTCAAGACCACCTTGTGCGGAAACTGTTCCATTGCTTGAATGGCATGCTCAATATGAGACGCCGAGTATATCTTGACTGTGGGAGGTGCTTTGATCAAGCCGGAGTCTAGATGGCACGGACCTGAGAAAGAATGTTCGAAATGAGTTGCGAACGGCTCCGCTCGACAATTTCCATGTCGAGTTATGGCTGGCTCTTTTGGATGTGCATGAAGATCTCTATCCTGAACTCCCTGATGAAGGATATGGGTATCATGTTTAGCAAGGATATCTGTGTTGCCTGTTTCAAAATCAATTCCTTCGTATGTAATTTGGAGGCTTGGACGTTTTTCCAGTTCCAGTCAGCACTATCGAAGTCCAATTGGCTAGCATGCAGAGTGTTTTTGGATAACGTGGTCCTCATGACAACATCTCGGAACCAGCGACATTGCTCCTAGATATTCCTTTATGAGATTCAGGATTTTATGATACTATGATCATTGGTGTAGTAATATATAAGCTGTGTATCACGAATCTTTGGATCATGACCTTTTACAGCCAGGAGAGCACGTTTGCTGTCTAATCCAAACCTAGATTTCCAGAATCCTTTGATAAAATATAGTTCTCCCATCGTGTGAGAAGCCAAGCGTAAGCGCTAGTGATATTGCACTGGGAAGAATGCTGTTATCAACTCACGCATTTCTTGGGGCAGTTTTGCAAATATATCAGCTTTTAATCTCTCCTTTCACTGCTGGGCTAGAGTGGCTAGGCTTTGGAAGATCAACAAGCGAGCTTAGGTTGCTGCTTTAAAAGCTGATTGGCTAAATAAGATCTTCACAGCCTCTATATACTTTCATCGAGCTCTGTACTTTTATAAGGTATTTTATGATGCCACACGTCAACAGTATCCAGTAGCTGGTTTGGAGGCACAGGTGCATTATAAAAATGAGCCCTTAGGATCTTCCAACAAGAATCATAAATCAGGCATGCGTTTGTGTCCGCGTTTGAATCGAATGTCAAGAATTTGGTTTTATTCTCATCAGTTGGAAGTCGCAAAATGTATTCTCATTCGTCGTGCTCCTCTGGCTCTGGAGGGTATATGGCAGCGCCAGATATGCTATAATCATCGGTATCAGAGGCTTGATGTACTGTGTATTGAATGCTCGTATTGATTTGGTTATTGCGAATGAGAAAAAAATGCATGCCCGCATTATTGTCTTCCAGCCAGTTTCGGGGGGTGTCCCGTCCCAATTGTCGCAGACTAAACAGCTATACATCTTCCGGCCTGCTCTGGGATATAGATGATTTCTCTGGGTGCTTCCCTTTTCTGCTAGTGTAATGCATAATTCCGAGTCATTGTGCAGTCAATAAAGTAGATGCCTTAAAATGGACATTATCTCAGGCTTCATTCTTTTACTCGCTATCATAAAGGATGTATTAGGTGGGTTTGTGAACAAATAATGTTTTCGTTATGAAAATTGTACTGGTACAGAGACAGTAAAGTACAACATACAGACCTATCACTCCAGCGAGACGTATACCGACTTTACTTCAGTCCACATGTCAAGCCCTTCTTTCCCAAGTTCTCGCCCGGTTCCAGACTGTTTGAAGCCGCCCAAAGGAAGATCCTGGCAATAATAAGGAGAGCTAATGTTGACCCCGACCGAGCCTGCCTCGAAGTTCTTCGCCACGCGGATGGCTCTGTTCAGATCGCGGGTGAAGACGGTAGCATACAGACCGAATTCGGAGTCATTTGCCCGGGAGATAACCTCTTCCTCCGTTTTGAAGGTGTTAATGCAGGATATGGCCCTAAATAGAATTTTTGTTAGAATAAGTTTCTATAGGGATTGTACTGCAGAGAAACCAACCCAAATATCTCCTCTTGCATAAGGTTGTAGTTTTCGGGCACATCATACAGAACCATGGGAGAAACAAAGTTTCCTTTCCCATCCTTTCCAGACGAAGAGTCCAGCAGAACCTTCAGTCCGTCATTTTTAGCCTGCTCTACAAACGCAGAAACGCTATTGTGTTGTTGTGTATCCGCCTGGGGCCCAAATCCTGTGTCCTTGCTCAACGGATCGCCCATTTTCCCAGTGGCCGCTTGAATCGCATTGAGATACATTGGCTTGAACCGATCCATGATTGAATCTTGCACGTAGACCCGTGAAGATGCCATGCACACCTGGCCGGAGTTGGCCACGATGGAAAAGGCAGCGGCTTTGGCTGCTTTTTCGAGGTCCGCATCTTGGAAAATAACTATTGGACTCTTTCCCCTGTGTATCACGTCAGTGGATTAGCCTTTCACATACCAATAACGACCGGGAATTGGAAAAAGGTGGATAGTATTACCCAAGTTCAAGAGAACAATCCTTGAAATTAGACTCCACGGCAGCCTTCTGGATGAGTTTTCCTGTCCCTGAGCTGCCCGTGAAAGCAATCTTGCGGATGTCCTTGTGGCGAGCTAGAGCATCCCCACAGGTCTTTCCGAATCCTGATACAACGTTGAAGACTCCGGGAGGAAATCCGGCCTCCTTTGCGAGTCGAGCAAAGAGGAGGGAGGTCAGAGGCGCTTTCTCAGAGGACTTCAGCACAAGAGTGTTCCCAGCAATCAGTGCAGGGCCGACTTTGAAGCAGATCATAATCAAGGGCACACTACAAAGAGTCAAAAATGCTCATCGAGAGAGCCTGCTTATGTATGGTCAACTTACTTCCATGGTATGATGGCTGCAGTGACTCCGTATGGCTGCTTGAGTGAGAAATTCAGCTGGCCCTCCGAGAGTAGCGAAGTCTCGCCATGGATGTCCAACGCCTTGCCTGCATAGTCTGGAAACATGTCAATAACTGACAAGCATTAATATATTGCCCTAGGATACTTACACCTGAGTGTTGCTGTACCAATCTGGTCCATATAGGAAGAGATAGGCTTCCCCATGGACAAAGCCTCGAGTCGTGCGAACTCTGAAATGTTTTGATCAACCAGATCGGCCAGTTTCAACATGAGCGTTCTCCTTATAGCCCCTAGAGTCATGGTACTCGTTAGCTCCGTGTTTCAATATCGGGCATACATTGGTATGAGTAAATACCATCCGTAGCTGCCCATGCCGGGAACGCTTTCTTTCCACTCGCGACCGCGCGGTCAACATCGACAGTCTTAGCCTCATGTATCTGGGCAACTAGCTCGCTTGTAAATGGGCTGTAAAGGTCGAACTTTGCTCCATCAGACGAGGAGACAAATTCGCCGTCTATGAAAAGACGGGTTTCGATATCAGTGGTGCTCATGTCAGTTTCAGCAAACAGTTAAAGCGTGTCTACGCATTCTGACCCAACTTGAATCTCTCTATTTAAGTACCATGCAGACAAGCAGCCGATCGGAAAGGGTCCTTCTTCCGACGTTCGGTCCCCAAGGGGAAAGGACCGGGGTTGCGGGGAAGGAGCAAATAGCCGTTCTCCACAGCTAACAGAACGGAAGGAAGCACTAATTCTTCTGCATGCTCTAAGCAGAATAGTCCAGAAGATGCGCTCATCCTAAGTGCTCCGTGCTGGTGAGTCCTTGTTGATCTGTTGTGTATACATAGCCTATTGCCAAAGTTAAAGCTTAAAAGGAGCCAGTCAGGGACCCAAGTTTCTGAAGATTGCTTGTATATTTACCATTCTCTACTATTGTCTCTCCATACTCTCTTCCTCATCAAAATTATGCCTCAACGAACCGAAGGTTTGGTCGTGTCCTCCGCGGGCGCTGGTTTTGACTTGGCCGAAGTAATTCTGGACGAACTACGGCCAGAGGAGGTTCTTGTGGAGATCCATGCTACTGGTATCTGCCACACGGATATTGCCTGCGCGGATGGGAAGTTGCCAGCCGGATTTCCTTGTATATTGGGTCACGAAGGTAAGTTATTTTTCACGCTCACCTTTCATGTAGACTTTGATGCTAAGACGATAAATATTAGGAGCTGGTGTTGTAGTCCAAAAAGGACAAGACGTGCAGAATGTCTTTATCGGTGCTAAAGTCCTACTGAGCTATAATTTCTGTGGAAGCTGCTCGCAGTGCGCATCTCACAGTCCTGCCTACTGCGAGAAGCTGGTCCCCTTGAATTTCGGGGGACGACGCCTTGACCGCAGCGCAACAGTCACGCTGCCTGGCGGTAAAGAAGTCTTTGCCAACTTTTTTGGTCAAAGCTCTTTTGCCAGGCTTGCCATTGTAAGCAAATCGAGTATAGTGGAGGTGCCGGATGATACGCCCTTGGAGCTTTTCGCCCCCCTGGGCTGCGGAATACAAACTGGCGCTGGAGCCGTGCTCAACTCTCTCAACGTCCCCCCTGGAAGCTCTGCTGCCATTTTCGGTGTTGGCTCCGTGGGGTTGAGCGCCATTATGGCCGCCAAGATGAGGGGGGCACAGACCATCATTGCCGTGGATCTACAGCCTTCACGCTTGGAGGTGGCCTTGAACATAGGCGCAACACATGCCCTTGTTGGCAGTGACAGTGACATTGTCCAGCAGATTCGAAGTATCTGTCAACCTCATAACGGGGTCGCATTTGCCTTGGACTGCTCGGGTGCGGTTCCAGTTATTGAAAATATGATCGACTCGCTTGCTACTCGTGGTCGAGCGGTCAGTGTAGGTGCGCCGGATCCGATTAAACGCGTGTCTGTGAATGTCTTCTCCCATTTAACTTTGGGTCGGCAATATGTGGGATGTCACCAGGGAGACAGTGTATCCAGCGAGGTACGGTGCCCATATACTACTACTATCCTTTCATTATTGTCGCTTATCAATGCCACCAGATGATTCCGTTCCTGATCGAGCAACAACGAAAAGGCTTGTTTCCTTTTGAAAAATTGATCTCATACTACAATATGGATCAGTGTCACCAGGCCTTGGAAGATATGAAAAATGGCAAGACGATCAAACCGGTCCTAAGGTGGCGATAGCAATAGGTGGGGTCATATAGCCGCGGCTGTATTCTGGAACCGATCTAACCCCAGAAGGCACCCGACTGTCGGAAGATGTAGAAGAGGAGAAACCGCTAGAAATTCAACTATTTTCGCAGATTTATCAACATGGGTTTCTCGTTAACTATGTATTTCTGCACTTAGTACAAACATCTCTCATGGCGATGATAAAGGAAAATTAGGGTTAGGGTCCATACAGAACATGCTGGTCAATTGGTACCGCCTTCTCTAAAACGACATTCACATCGTCTCTCCGGGCTTCTAGGTCACCTTTACTGTTTTTCCCCACACCCGAGCACAAGATGTATTAACGTTCATCCTTGGCATCTCTCTCCGCATGTCGCCACATGTTGACAAATATACTATCCCCTACTGCGTACAGGTTCGTACGCACCGGCACCTTGCAGTGATTGTTGCAAAATACAAGATCAAGACCGGTAGTATCGAATTTGCAAAATGGAGTCTGGAAAACGCCGGTTACGAGCAGCCAAAGCCTGTCAGCGGTGCAATCAGCGGAAAATCAAATGCGATGCGACGTTAGTTGGCTTCCCTTGCAGCCGCTGTCGAATGGATGGTGCTCCAATTTGCACTCTGGTCTCTTCAAAAAGGGGTACATACGATCGCAATGCAGTTCGGATACAAAAGAGGCGCTCCTCTGCCTCGTCGAATCAATCCCCGCGCCAGTCATCGAGCGAGCAAAGTACGGCGGCACCTGTTTCCAGTCGTGAAGAATGTGATGGAGCAGCAATTGCGTTCCGCGCTAATGAAAGTTTGCATTGTACCCCGGACGTGGATAGCAGTACGACAGAGATATCGAACCATCGTGCTTCTTATGTTGAGCGAGCGGGCATGCTGTCCCCAGAAACCGTGAGGCCTTCTTCCTGTGCTGGGAGCTCCAAATCTCTTTCATCCATGTTTGAAGATCATGTAGGCCGAAAGAGCCCAGATACCGTCGGCCAATGTGAGTTGGTTCTCTTTGGGGAGCCTTCCCCTTTGACCTTTGCTCTACAGTTGCGAAAAGGACAAGGCCAAGTGTTGCACGACACCAGCCAGCACAAGCTTAATAGCAGCTCATTGGCAGTAATTCGAGATGATATACACCCACCTCACTTGGACCCATGTGATATAGAATATCTCAAAGCCAAGGGAGCTTTCTTGTACCCTCCAGAGGGAGCATTTGACTCAATGATGGATGTTTTTCTGAATCGCTTCTACCTTTTGTATGCTGTGGTTGATCCGATAGAGCTACGCCGCGCCCAGCGGGCTCGCAAGCTCCCTTGGATCCTTTTGCATGCTGTCTGCTTTGTCGCCATGACGTTCTGCGACGCTTCGTTGGTCTTCATTGCTGGATTCAAATCGCGGTCAGAGGCACGCCATCATTACTATAGCAAAGCAAAGGCTCTCTTTGACATCAGCTACGAAAAGAGCAAGGCGGTTCTTCTCAAGGTGTGCATACTTCTAAGCTTTGAGGGGCCACGATTGAACTGTTACTGGAACCCTTGCTCATGGATCGAGATTGGTGTCACTATGGCCGTATCGCTGGGACTTCATAGAGCGGAGGTGACAGCTAGCGGGCCTCCCAATGACCGTAGTCTTTTGAAAAGGCTCTGGTGGATCCTAGCTGTTCGTGATGCTCATTGTTCTGCCCTGTTAGGCCGTCCTTTTCGAATAAACATCGCCCAATGCGATACCGACATGTTGGCTCTGGGAGACTTCCCTCACAATCATGAACCGCTCGATAGTTGCTCTTGCAGAGCCGCCTTCATGTATCAGGTTCAATCGTGCGAATTATCTCTCATCTTACGAAATATCATTCATTTTCGTTTTGGCCCAGTCTCCGACTCGATAACCCTTGGCCATATCCAGCAGCAGCTAGGCATTTGGAAATCAGATCTCCCGGTCGAAGTTGGTTGGTCAACCAGCATAAACTCCAACATCATTCAGTCTACACAGTTAGAGACCTTATACAACTATCTTTTAATTCTTTTACACATGAACCCTGCTGGTCAATTCCAGGCCAGTCAACGCCGACCATCCGTTTGCGATACGAGCTCGAACCAAATAGCAGAGACTTCTGCTCTAACAATATCTTCATTATCAATCAAGCTCATGACAAAGGCTACGTTATCCCTCCTCCCACACGAGATATTCCCCGGTTTCTTCGTTGCTGGAGTAATCCTCTGTCGACGGGCACAGCAATCCGAAACCGACAATCTTGCAATAATGGCCCGGGCATGTTTCGACAACTGTCAGATGGTATTGAATGAGGCACAAGATTTCTGGGATCCTGGAAAATGGGCAATGAGACTGTTCGACTTTCTATTGTCATCTGGAGATTCCAATGGCGGACAAACTCACGATGCTGGAGCCGATGTTTCCCAGCGAGAAGATGGTACTTCCGGTTCGATACCGGACAGCTCCTCATATGTGAATCCGTCTTGGGTAGAAGTCCCTTCAACTGCAACGGAAGCTGAATCTAACGACAACTCGATGCATCCTGTCGGTGGTCCCATGCTTTTCCCCGATTTTTTCACCTCATGGGTCCTGCCATATGCCAGTGATATGTCGTTATAACTCATTGTACTTTACAAACTGCACTTAACTCCATAATATAAGTTAAGAATCTATGTTGAGATAAGCAGCCGCAAAATGAGACTTTCAGACACTCTTCCAGGCAGGTGACTAGAACTAGTTTTCAGATGTAAATGTGAACTGTTATACTCCATAAATGTAGCATACTAAGCCTATTTGAGATCATGGGCCTAGAAGCACCCAAGCTAGCACCGTAAGACAAATGAGCAGGATCCTTCAGCGCATAATAATCTCGATCCTCAACTGGCTCGAACTCTATGACAAAGACGCGGGTGATACCATTCTAAGACGTGTATTAGTTCTATGTGTACAATCACATATAAGAAAATATACTTGCCTGCATGCTCTCAGCCGAGCACTCTTTGCCTCCCTTTTGAGGACTTAATGTAGGGTTTCTGGTGAATGGGATGGATGCAGTGCTCCTTCGCGGATAACATACGCAAGAAAGCCTGCAATGCGGTGCCATTAGTACTGAAATATCAAGATCTCATTTTATTTTCTCATGTATGATATAGGGAATAGAATGCGTAAATAAATCTTTGATGGTTTTCGGGGCCTACGTCGGCCTTGAATTGCATCTTGACTATATGCGTCCCGTAACCCATTATGCTACAATGGTGATTCCTGTCCTGTTGATACGCAGTTGAGGAAACTTCTCAAGTAAATAAATCGATACAATAAGTATTTTCAGTAAGGAAATGGCCCTGGTAACTCGTGGAGCTTCCGAAATATGATTATAAAGCCATATAACCGAGCCGACCCGAACCCTAAGCTTTATCAATCATTCCGAAGTAAAAGAAAGGAATGGAGGAAGAACCCAGATATATCACCATTACCGTTGCCTCCCACTATTAACTGATGGTTGACAGAGTTATAAGAGTACCATCTACAGAATGGTAACCATCGAAGCCGCAATCCACGGAAACGCCCTGTTCAAAGGGTTCGTATCACCCCTCGGTGTTGCTCATTTTCTAGGCATACAATATGCCACAATACCAGCCCGATTCCGTGAAGCCCAAATTGTGAATTCACAAAAACTGTCTGGTTCAATCGATGCGACGCAATACGGCCCTATTTGTCCTCAGCCACCAGATCCCCTCCGCCATACCAGACAGCATCTATTCGAGGGGGCTCCACAAGTGTCTTACACATACGACGATCTGGACTGTCTAAGGCTGAATATATATGCACCCGCAGAGGCGGTTTTATCTAAACAGGGGTTACCGGTTCTGGTATGGATACATGGGGGTGGATTGGCGATTGAGAATGGGAATGCGGATTTTAGTATGTTGGCTTATCAATTTGTCAGCACCGTTTTCTTTCTTATGTATTTGGCTAACGTTATGCTCTCCCAGCTGGTGATTACCTGGTGAGCTACGTTTCTAGTATCGGAAAACCGTTAGTTTTCGTTTCGATCAACTACCGCCTAGGCTATTTTGGCTTTCTTTCGTCTTCTGAGTTAGCCGCTGATGCAAAGAGCCATGGTGAGACGTGGTGGGCTAATCAAGGCTTACATGACCAGCGAGTAGCCTTGCGATGGGTGCGTACTCCTTTTCCCGCTATCAATGCAATAAACCACCTTATAGTAATTCCAGATTCGAAACAACGTGTCTCACTTCGGTGGTAACCCCGACAAAATAACACTCGCAGGAGAGTCAGCCGGAGGATTCTCAGTCCTCGCACATCTCCAATCCAACGAGCCAGTCTGCAAGCGAGGCATTATCCAATCCGGGCCATCCTGGAATCTCGAAAAGCCGCAGGCAGCACAGGCGAAATTCGACACCTTGGCCTCGCGTATCGGCGTTCTACCTAACGCCACTGGTGCTGAGAAAGTTGCTGCGCTGCGGGCCTTGCCAGATGAGAAAATAGTGGATTTGCTTGATGGGCAGATTATGGCTGCTCCCAAATGGGATCCAAACTGGTTCAGCGATGAGACTTTGTTGACTGAATCGATTGACTGCACTGGAAACCTGGCAGACTGGGCGGAAAGCGTCGTGGTGGGATCATTACGAGATGAAGTGGCTATCTTCCCTCTGGATCAGATGTTCAAAACAACAATGGAGGTGATGGGCAGTGTCAGAGCCGCACTCCGTCCCGGAAAGGACGATGTGGACGAGCATTTTGTCGATGAGATTCTCGAATCATACGGCTTAAAGGATACTCTCGCCTACCCAGACGCAATGCAACGGCTACGTATACTCATGACAGACGCTTGCTTTCACCGCGTAGGGTACAACATATCCAAAAATAACCCACAACTGCCAGTTTACGTGTACCGGTTCGACCAACCAGATGTGCAGGATGGCAGCATCTACCGAGGAAGCTCCTACCACCTGTTAGATCTCGCATACCTGTGTCGTCTTCCTGCTGTTGCTGGTAAAGGGGCTCCCTTGTCCTGTCGAGCTACCGCCGATGCATTCTCAGAGATGCTTGCAAAGTATGTTTATGGGTCTAACCCTTGGGTTAATTACTCGGAGGGAAAGGAGATTATGATATTTGATGGCCAGCAGACGCGGATGGAAAGGCATGAGATCGGTCCTCTTAAATGGGCGAAGGTGCTGGGAGCGCCGGAGAGGGAGAGGAGATTCGGGCAATTTTTCTTCAATCTTATGAGAGGTGGCTGAGACTAATTAACTTACTGATTAACCAATGGTTATTTCTCAAGTAGGACGTAACCAACGATGAATGTATCTATTAGGCATGTGTCAAGAGCATGTGCATGGAGAATTGCCACGGTTCACTATACGCTACATAGCCCGAAGACAGCAGAAATACCTCTAAGCCAGTCACCAGTAGCCTAAGCAGCATACCGAGCATTAAGTTTCTGTAATATCCACATTCACCAGCTATTTGATTGATACACTCTGCAGTGGTACAGACTCCAATCACGAAGCAACCGCCTTCTTATACCCCTCAAAGACCCCCTTCTCTTCCAAAATCAACGGAATCTCATCCTCCACCAGCGACGCAAATGTCGACTTCTCCACAGGCGCCCATCCCAACTTCCGCAGCCGATTCGCCCTATTTCTCGAGTTCGATCCCGCAACAGCATCTGAATACTCACCAAATACATCGTCGTAGTTACTCTTCGGAATAGTCCTAGGTGTAGGATCATTGATACGACCCGCCTGGTGCAGAACACGTCCGATCTGCTCCGCACACTCATGCCAAGATAGTTCCTGATCATTTTCACAGAACCAGTAAGGATTCTTCAGGGCTTCCTCTGCAGGGGTGCTTTCAAGCCAGTGTAAGATAGTCACGTATCCGCGCGCAAGATCCTTGACATGAATCTGGCCCCACACGGAACGACCCTCGCCGATCTGGCCTGCATAACCGTGTTTAAGGGAGTAGCGGGCCAGGGTTGGAAGCTGGATGGACAGCCTGCCGTCTTGCTGGCTAACGCCATAGATGACAGGCGGAATCACGAGTGCGATTTTCGCCTGGGAACCAAGCGTCTGGCGGCCGCGCAGAATCGCCAGGTCTATCTGGCGGTGTGGCGCGGTGTCAGGGAGAGCGTCGATCTGTTCTGGTCGCTCGTCGTCGAAGACATTGTTGCTTTTGAAGGCGCCGGCGCTTTCATCGGCTAGGAGGCTTGCACCACTTGTGTGAATGTAGATTGTGCGTTGGTGGTTTCTGGCGCGCTGGTTTATGCCGGCGATGACAGCTTCTGCGGATGGGAGATGATCTGCTGTTGCTGTGTGGAAGACTATGTCGCTGGAAGCCACTTGTTTTTGAATGATCTGTTTGTCGTCCAGGGAGCCTAGCACGGATTTGATTTTTTGTGCTTGAAATTCGGCAGCTGCGGATGCGCGGCGTACGAGCACGGTCACATCGTAGTTCTCCTGGATAAGAAGTTCAAGGATCTCCTTTCCGATGAATCCAGGGCCGATGAGAAACACTGACTTGCCCATGGTGATGATTGAATACCTGTTTTGATGGCGTTCGTTCCTATGTTTCTTTACTTTGAATGGGATGTGGCATACATTTTATGGATCACGTTTCTCGGCTATATCGGCTGTATGCTTTCATATCGATTTATAATGAAGGCGAGAGATGCTTTATAAGCCATTTTCGATCTACGAAAGAAAATACTGCAGGTGGAGGACGCTTGCGATGTGAATTAGTCGAATAGAAGGGGTTTGTATGTGCTTGTATGTACCACAGTCCTCTACAAACCGGACGTAGTCGGAACAACATAAGAACCAAAGAATCATTCCTCCCCATACTGCTCCCTCCAGAAAACCCGGTAGTGCTTCTCCCCTCCAAGCTTCGTAATCGCATCCACCTCCTCCTCCCCCAACTGAAATTCTAACACGCGAAGATACTCCTTCAATCTCTCCTCCTTCCCACTAGTCGTAATCGCAACATCCCCCTTCTCAATCGACCACCGTAGCAACACATCTCCCTCCGAAACTCCATACTTTCCTGCCAAGTCCTTCACCTTCTCGTCGACAGGGCCTCCAGCCGCACGAATAATAGGGGTCAGGGGACTGTAACTAGCGGTCTTGATTCCCTTTTCGCGGTGGAAGGGCAGCAAATCGCCTTGTTGGAGGTAGGGGTGGTATTCGATTTGGTTAATAGCTGGAATAATAGACGCTGCCGCAATGGTAGCTTCGAGGTGTTCGCGGCGGTAGTTCGAGACGCCGATAGCTTTAGCTTTCCCAGATAGCTGGATCTGTTCCAGTTCCTTCCAGGCAGACTGAAGCTCCGCGTCCGATTTGGCGAAGAAAGGCGAGTGAATTAGGTACAAATCGACATAATCCAACTGCAACTTCTCCAAACTACTCTTAATAGCGCCCTGGATATCCGCAATGTTCGTGATAACCTTGGTCGTCACGAAGAGCTCTTCGCGAGGAACACCGCTTTCCTTAATCGCAACGCCCAGCTCCGCTTCGGTGCCGTAGACCTCCGCGCCGTCGAGGTGGCGGTAGCCCAGGCGAATGGCGGTTTTTATGGCTTCGACTAGGTCGCGGTTGACGGTGGTGTCGCTTGCGGATTTGTACCAGGCTGTGCCGGTGCCGTAGGCGAGCTGGTTGTGTTGTGTTAGTTGGGGATTTGGAGATGTGGGGTAGTGGGATACATACGATGGGAATGGAGATTTGGTCGTTGAGTTTCACGCTGGTGGTCATTTCGACGGTGGAGAGGTTGTTTTTCTTAGAAGAGTGTACACTGTAGAAACAAGAGGTCTGTTTTAAGAGGAATTGAAGCGCAGGAATTCCGCATTATAAATACCCTTGGGGTATCACCGGAATTATATCACTGTGGATCCTATCCGCACCATCCAATTGAGTGACATCCACTGTATATTTGCCATAACAGTAGTATGCTCGTCAATTGCGGTTGTTATCTCAGTGCACCTATTTGTACCATTGCACCATTGGCACCGTTCATATCCTCAACTGGCGCAATCGGCAAATCCCTCCTCCAGAGATTATACAAGGTAGGTGGTTGAGTACTATCATGAGACTGCAGCTATCTCTGTACGGATTATAAAGTGTAAATGGGATTAGTCATTCACACTATCAATAATATGTACTATGTAACAATATAGGACAGATTAACATTCAGAGCAGAATGCCTTGGGCTTGTCAGCCGCAGATAATCGACAATAGCACGAAGTAGTAATCGGAACATCAGCAGTTCCAATAGCAATATCCCGCAAGACAGCAATACCACAAGCCTCCTCGATCTTGCCAGACCGTAGCAAGCACTCATGCAGTCCGTGTAAGCCCCATACGTTGTTGATGCGTGCCTTACGGCGAGGGAAGCCTTTGGCAATTCCCAAGTCCTCACGGAACACGATTTCTGCTTCCTGGACCCGGTTCTGTTCGAGCAATAGTCCTCCCAGGGCATGACGAACGGGCTGCATCCATGGTGGCGGGTCAGAGTACGGAAGCGAATCTTCAAGCTCGGTGGCCTTTCGGAGGCTGGCAAATGCGGCTTCGTAGTTACCTCTCCGGTACTCAAGTTCACCGTTGAGCATTTTTGAGCCGACTGCAAAGACGTCGACCATCTTACATGGTATGCTACTCATACGGGAAGGCGGGACGGTTGCGCGTACTGCTTCGAACTCTTTCTGTGTAGCTTCTGCTTCTTCGATGCGGCCAAGAGCGCTCAATGCAACTCCACGTGCATAGAGAATTGTTGCCGTCTTTGAGCAGTAAAGTTTGCGGTTTTCTGGGAGCTCGAGGGTGAGGATCTCTTCCCAGTGGCCAAAGCGGACCAGCACATGTGCGATACTCCCGAGAAATCCCTCCGTCCAGTCAGCCATTGGAGGGCTAGCGGTTGTGATGACATTGATGTCAATAATTTCTTCGAGCCGCTTTGCAGCTGAAAGAGCTTCCTGGGATCTCCCAGATATAAAAGCTGAATACATCTTCGCGCAAATGTTGTGCACCCGATATGCCACGTATAATCCGGATGTATTCTCGCGCGCGAAATATCTGTCGTCAGCAATCATAGCTTCCTCGTTCGAATCCACACCACGTCTGTAATCGCCAACTGCAATATCGATGTGTGTTGGCATATGCAACATGTGAGAAGCGTCAGGAACCAGACGGCGTAGTCGGTCAGCAGGCGGTAAAGCCAGCTCAGGATACGGAGACATCTCCATCAAGTGGATGTAAAGGTGGCAAAGAGCAGGATGGTCACGACCAGGCCCTGCTAGTGCAGGCTCTATCACAGTCCGAGCCTCAACAGTGTGGTCACCACTGGGCCTCCCAGTATCCAGGTCCCATAAACCCCGGGGACTGATACACATCAGCGCCTCAACGAACATTCCAGCTACATCGATGTCATTCGAGAATTCCTGGTAGGCGATCCGCATAGCATCCGCATATGCCCTGTCCAACGGTTTTAGGTCATCGGGGATGTTTTCGACTGGAGGGAATCGAGCAGTGAGTGCCTTGATCAGTGCCCTCTCCACAGGGGTGATCTGATCATCCAGGCCGGCGGCACGGTTCAACGCATCAGTGGCCTTCTCTACACTGGACTGGAGACCAGCTCTATCGAAGAATGACCATGCTTTGTTGTAGTTTGGACCGATAGAATACGCAATACCCCAAAATGCCATGGCGCAGTTGGGGTCAGCTTCCGATGCCCGCGTGAAGCAACGAACTGCTTCCTCATGGTTGAATGAATAGGCCCATGCCAGTCCACGATCGAACCAGAGCTGGGCTACTGTAGAGACAGTGGTCACCGGACGGCGGTGGTTGCCGAGGTCATAGTAGTCTGGCTGTGTGGCTCCGATATCTCTGAATCTTCATCAGTTTGAGTCAAAGTGATAGGTGCAATGGACTTACTCCATGTTGGCAAGTTGTATTTGAGGGTTTGGTAGATGGAGATGGAGATCTTCAACGTTTTTATATTCAAGGAAGTTGGGTATCAGGCTGATCGGAGACTTCCCCAGAAGTCTCCGATTGGTGCTTCCCCGTAATTTGTAGGACCATCCCCGCACCCTAGGGATTTGTAAGCAAGCACGATATCTAACTATACATTTACAAGCAGATGGAGGCCAGTTTTGGTATCAAAAAGTAATGGTATTGACTAATTGACAGACTGCAGCATCTCATAGGCATGGTCAGAAATTGACGTCATCTCATATCAACCGATGCCGAAATAGGAAATAGGCCAATGTCGAAGTGGAAGTATGAGTGGATCATATGACTAGAAACCTTCAGAGCATCAGAGAGATCATCAATACTTACGAGTGATTTCACCGACTTACCGGGTGGCAGTCCAGTTATACAAAGAAATGACGGTGAATCCACATCAGATATCAGGGTTGTAACTCGATCCTCTGCACTCTCGGCCATAACGTATACACAAGATCTTTCGAATGGGAAGGGAGCTAGGGCTTCTCAAGCCAAACAAGTTGAGTGCCAGAGATAGCTATCATGTTTCTCTGTAGTCTGAGTTGGTCCTTTGGACGCATTGCTAACTTCTAGTTGTCTGCAGCGCGACTCATGCAAACCACGGACTTCGGCATCAGGAAGTGCAAGACCGGATTCCTGTTGATATTGCAGTAAGATCGACGAAGATGGAGTTAAGGTACAACAAATGTGCGGCGTCCATTGGTCAGACGTTCAACAGATAATCGGTAGATCTACAGAAAGTTGAAAGTACGCAAGTCCGGGTGGCAGTAGGAGGTAACCCATGCATTAACATTACAACTGTAGGTCAATTACACATACAAAACGCCGAACTCAGCTGACTTTAATAGACAGCCATACGTGCTCTTAGTGCAACTCTTGCAACCAAGGTAAACCAAAAAATATGGTGAAGCATTGATTGCGGCGTCGTCAAATCCAGGCTAAACAAGATGAATGGGCTCCTTCAGGGATGTCTTCAGACTCTCCCAGAGGTAAGGTAATCTTTACAAATTTCATTCTACATAAGGTGATCAATTAGTTATGAAGCTCTTAACAATCTATACATCGGCCATCACGCTTTGCCTGAAAGGTATGTGTATGCGGGGCTCTCCATGCAAAGAACAACAAAAATAGGACAGAAAGAGGAATTTAATGGAGAAAAAGGACGGCCATGGCTTAAGATACGGTTATGAGAAGAGCAAAAAGATATCGACACCTGTGAGATTCGAACTCACGCCTCCAAAGAGACAGATTAACTATGATGGGAAAACCATCGAATAGCAGACCTGCGCCTTAACCACTCGGCCAAAGTGTCAATTGCTTGGCGGTCCAATCTAGTTTAGATAAAAGATTGGTAAATGGGATGGGAAGAAAAAGTGGCAAAAAAGAATATCGACACCTGTGAGATTCGAACTCACGCCTCCAAAGAGACAGATTAACTATGACGGGAAACCATCGAATAGCAGACCTGCGCCTTAACCACTCGGCCAAAGTGTCAACTTATTATTCTAAATCTGACTTAAAATGTATATAACTTCATTTCAAATGATGTAATACAAGGCGATTTTCAACATTGGCTGGAGCTCCCAGCATTCTCGCATTCTCGGTTTTCTTTTCTTTGTGGTGAACTCAAAGTGATTTATTCGATCAAGAATCTCTTGCATTGACGGCTGAAAATATTGTGCGCATGTCCCCATACGGAGTACACAGATGTCAAAAGCACATCGACCAGTCCGTGACTCGAATTTCTTGAATGGCAGTATTCAGTCGAACAGAACGCAGGTCAATCAAATCACTCAAAGCTGCATTGATTCTGTCTTCTCTGCCTCGAGTATAACATGTCAGACCCATGCTTTCGCTAAATAGATGAAGTTGGAGAAACACCAGCGTCAATGTCTGCATGGAGAGATTTGCACGACCAATCCTTGAGTCAGCTAGTATGTGAACCATTCCCTGACAGACAAATCCATGGATCGGCTAATATTCTCCCACGGGACTATGAGAAAAATTCACTAAGTGAAAGCATAATTTGAGCAGTGTTACACTTCTGTATGATTTGGTATAAGCCAAGTTGTTGAAATAAATCAACCAATAAGACACTTTGGCCGAGTGGTTAAGGCGCAGGTCTGCTATTCGATGGTTTCCCGTCATAGTTAATCTGTCTCTTTGGAGGCGTGAGTTCGAATCTCACAGGTGTCGATATCTTTTTGCACTTTTTTTTGTTTTATTTTTCTTCTCGTTCTTCTCTCTTTCTTGAGAATTTCTACAAAGAACACACATTCATTATACTATTGTTGTTTTTGTCGACGCTAAGATATGTGTTTTGAAGGCCCTTGTCTAACAACGAAATATATCGCAGCGGGCACTAAAGCACTCGCTTCTCTGTTTCAAATGTCCTAAAGGTTGACAAAATGAGAACTGTACTCAAGACCGGTGATAATACCCGATATGATGGGAGCAAAGAATACCCTGCTTGTGATGGAGATGCGAGCACCAATAGGGCCGAAGATGTCGGGCTGATTGGTTGAATTATCTCAATTACACATACAACGCGGTTACGGCCACCCATGCCCCCTCCATTGACTGGCCTGGTCAGGCAGCATATTTCTGTTTCTGTATGAAAGGCTGGATTATTTCCCACTCTAAAGGCTCTATAACTTCGCGAGGGTCATTTAAGTTACAAAGCTGCCTATAAGGATATATTTAGTAATAGCTCGGTCACATTGGAATGCTAGTGACCGTTGCAAATGTCAAGGGTCACAAACTAGCTCAAGATTCGGTACACTTCTACAGCCCTCATGGCTGTCTAGCCCAGCACCAAAGATAAGAGACCGACCCAGTTGGTTGCAGTATTACTAGTGCGTGGGCTAGTTGCAGTTGTGGACCGATATGTACTCGCATAAGCAACTTGCATTACTCTATCCAAGTTTAAAATAGATGCTCTAGACTAGTTGAGAAGGTTTACAATGTCTGAATTCAGTAATCTACCTAGGGATATCTTTGCATAGGAATTTTCCGCAGGCATTGCAAATGCCCGTTACTCATCTTATCAACTACAAGACCAATGGCATACCGCCTGTGATAGAAGCATCCCATCTTCAAACCTTTATAGTTACCTCCCTGTGCACTGGCAGCCAACAGTAGCATCATGAAGGCGGGAAACGGCATCGCCGCACTCGGCATGATGATGATCGTTAACACAATGTTAGCAATATGTCATATGGAGCCAACAACCTACCGCTGAGACAACGTGACTCTTCAGCTGACTGCCTTTCAGAACCAATACCAGATGACTGTCGCGGGCAACCTTTCATTCCCAACAACTTCGACCGCAACATCGACACGCCGACCATCATCGTGGGTCACTTCATGGGTGCAATGAAGGAGCAGAGCACGAACCTCTACGCCATGAAGTTGGCCGAACAGGGCTTTGTCACGGTCTCACTTAACCTCCCGTTCTGGGCCGATAGTGAGGGTAAACCGCACAACGCAGTGTCACCAGACCTGTATGCAGAGGCATTCAGCGCAGTGGTCAACTATCTCGGCACGCAGGACTTCGTCAATCGCGAGCAGATCAGCGCCCTCTGCATCTGTGGCAGCGGCTCCTTCGTGATCGGCGCAGAGAAGATCGATCCCGTGCATGAAGGCGACCGTGACATCGAGCATGTACAACATGGGCGCTACCAACCGCAGCGGGCTATAGAAGTCACAAATCATCGAGCAGCGCAAGAAGGTTATCGCCATGGTGGCGAGGTCCAGTACACCAGCAGCACCCCGAATGAGATCATGGTGGGATCACCTCCTGTTATACGCAAGTTCTACGACTTTTAACGCACCATGCATGGCTAGTTCACTTCCAAGTGCTCATTGCCAGATCCCACGACGCACCTGACGCTCTCGAGTAAAGTGAAGTTCATGAATTTCTACCCATTCAATGATATCGAGAAGATTTCGCCGCGTCCAATGCTGTTCATTTCAGGTGACCAGGCCCACTCGTGCGATTTTAGCGAGGACGCTTATGCGCGTGCGCTGAACTGAAGGAGCTGCTCTGGGTGGCAGGCGCCGGTCACGTCAACCTCTATGATTACATGGGTCTTATCCCGATTGACATATTCATCCAGTTCTTCCAGTCGAACCTCGGCGAGAAGGGAACCAGTTTCAACGCGAACTAGAAGGTCTATCCTTGACTTATTACTATAATCCAGAGTCCTTGGTGTAAACTGGGCGTTTTACATTGGAGTTCCGTTGGACGGGGCGGTATGATGGGTCGTTTAAGCCAGGGAAAACGCGGTTTAAATTTAACCAGTTGATCGATGTATAATTCATCAACAGGGCTTTAGTGTACTTAAAATTGGCGAGGGAATCCAACAGGCTCAGCTTTACAGGTAACCTAATATAGAGACTGGAATTCCCATAGGTAGGAACATGGCGTATTAGAGTGTGAAAGCCTGTAGATAGGTTCATGTGGGAGGTCACGGCCACGTCCACGTCCACGTCCACGGAGCCCCGTCAGCAATCCTGTATACCTCAATCTACTACGGTATCCCCATGAAAAATGTCTGGGAAATTATGTGTATTGCCTGTGAAGTACGTACCGCCACATTCCTATAGGACATTGCTAACCTTCACATCGATATCAGTTTCCCAGTCAGGCTTTCATCCATACACAGCGTCTGGGAACACGATGTGAGGGGACACATTGGAACCTGATGTCCATGCGATGAGTATTGATTGTGAAACAATATATTTCGTTGATGATAGAAGCGCTATAGGTAGACATCCAACAAATGATTTTGCCAATTCCTCCATTTAATGAGTGAGAGCAAGTCATGCAA
This sequence comes from Aspergillus pseudoglaucus, assembly GCA_039880875.1. Taxonomy (NCBI): domain Eukaryota; kingdom Fungi; phylum Ascomycota; class Eurotiomycetes; order Eurotiales; family Aspergillaceae; genus Aspergillus; species Aspergillus pseudoglaucus. The sequence goes on from JBDODC010000017.1 coordinate 219,614, forward strand.
TAAAATACAAATGCAAATAGGTCAGAAAATTAAATACTCCGAGTTGATATCTTTGCCAAAGACAACCCTAGCTAAAGTGCAGGGCCGTCACTATTAAGGATATAGAGATATAATCCCTTCTATGTGTTAAGAAATTGACACTTTGGCCGAGTGGTTAAGGCGCAGGTCTGCTATTCGATGGTTTCCCATCATAGTTAATCTGTCTCTTTGGAGGCGTGAGTTCGAATCTCACAGGTGTCGATATCTTTTTGCATTTTTTTTGGACGTTCATTTTCTTTTTGATAGATACTACGTTAATTTGACCCTTGCCTCTCCTCTACTGGAAAGAATTTATCCGCCACCTTACCTGAGCTGTTTGTACAGTATGAAGTTCTGAGGCGCAGTCTCTAATCCAAGCTTTCTACTGCCGCGTAAGAAACCAAAAAGAGCTAGTTATAACAATAGCCTTTATCCACTAAGCTCAGGCAACTTCTTTGTACCGACAGAACAAACAATTAACTCCGAGCATTCTACATAGTACTCCCGAGACGTAGCTGTATACGAGTACGGTGATTCTTCTTTGTCCGCAGTGGGGTCGTGACGCACCCCAGATTAGATTGCGAGACATCCTAAAAGAGGCCAACTTGGCCGCTTACAATAAAAGCACCGCCCCTCGCTCAAGTGACCATAATTCCTAACAAAAAATTCATGAATTGATGCTCAAGGCAGACCACTCGCGTCGCATGGCTGGGCCAATTGTGATACTCTCTGTTACCGCGAGCATTTGAGCTCGTCCTCCCTTGTCGTCTTGTCCGCAGCGCGCTCCGTCGGTCTCTTTTCGCCTTTCTCCATTCCGCCTTAGAGATCGACCTTTCTCTTTCTTCTTCGAATATGACTGGGTCTTGGGGTGATGTCTGCGTTCATTGCGTAGAGCTTCTTGCTCGCGTTCCTCTCCATGTCACCTTGACTGCGGTCTTTGTGACTGTCATCGGATTGTTTGTCTTGGTGTGTCGTCGCTACTGTGCCTACTACTTGCAATTGTTGGTCAATGACAATGTCTAACCTATGTACTGATTGAACAGTTCTATACCCTCCTCTACCTCGTCGCGCCTATCCCCCGCCAGTCCTCCCCCGAAGAAAAGAAGTACAGAACCCTCGCGAAAGATGGATCGATCACGAAACCCGAGTCCCTACCGTGCTGGCATGATGCCCTTGTTGACTCCAAGAAAAAGTCGGGCCGGATCTCCGACTTGCCCAAAGTCGAACCAGCGGAATTGTTCATGTCTGTGGTAGTCCCGGCTTACAACGAGGAGGACCGTCTAGGGGGCATGCTGGAAGAAGCGGTTAACTACCTGGAACGGATGTATGGGACATTAGTTGCGAATAGTGACCCCAGCGCGACAGCGACAGCGATTAGTGACCAGAAGAAAACAACCCGACAACGGAAGCTCGGAAATGGCCAAGGATCAATGTGCGAGGAGCAGAAAGGATGGGAGATACTCATTGTCTCAGACGGATCCAAGGATAAAACGGAGGAAGTTGCGTTCAATTTTGCGCGGGATCACCAGCTCTCCCTGCACCCCAAGGGGTACGCCGGTCCTTGGACACCCAGGCCACAGGAAGGTGTTTCTATCCCTCCTGGCGCGATTAGGGTGGTGACCATAACCCAAAATCGAGGAAAAGGAGGTGCAGTGACACATGGATTGCGGCATGTCCGGGGTCAATACGTGGTGTTTGCGGATGCAGATGGCGCGACCAAGTTTGATGACTTGGGCAAGCTCGTCGATGCGAGTAAGGAGGTCGAGGATGCCGGTGGACGGGCCGTGGCCGTGGGCTCCCGAGCACACATGGTTGGCAGCGAAGCTGTAGTTAAGGTTTGTCACGATTCCGGACTAGAGCTATGGCAACCGGGCTAACTGATATAGCGCTCGAAATTACGAAACTTTCTCATGCACTCCTTCCACCTGATCCTCTGGCTATTGACCCCAGCCAAAACGGCCACGATAAAAGACACCCAATGCGGATTCAAGCTGTTCTCGCGCGCCTCTTTGCCTTATATCGTCCCGTACATGCACTCGGAAGGCTGGATCTTCGACGTGGAGGTGCTCATGCTAGCGGAATTCGCGAAGATCCCCGTGGCAGAGGTAGCCGTCGGGTGGCGCGAGGTCACGGGGAGCAAATTGAACGTGATCCGCGATAGTATTGGGATGGCTTGGGGCCTAGCCGTGCTCCGAGCTGCCTGGTCATTGGGAGTATATAGGCGGAGCTAGTCGGATTTTGCATCTGTGTTAGGTATGAATCAGTTGATATTTGACTAACTATCTCTGCGGAAGTGAATACGGAGGTTTATTTCGTAGATGCTGGGAGCATTTTACCCCTGGGATAAAAGTTCTTTGACTTTGCGACGTCTCAAAATAATATGTCCCTGACTATCCTCGGAAGCTTTCGCCGTTTGCCACTATCGTATTATATCCGCTCTTCACATGTTTACAGAGTATATCTCGATCAATACAATTATGTTATAGGAGTATCCAGTACTAATCCCATTATACACAATAAGGCGTGAGTCACTCACAACCCAATCGAACGGTACAAACGGTTTTGCCGGTGGGGATGGCCGAAAGCGATATACTCCACGGCGGCCCATCATCGGCCAAACTGTGGAAAGAACAAGGGAAAAATAACCAGCAAAAGAAACTTCTTCGAGAAAATTGAGCGAAATAAACTTTCTCGGGCTGGATCCGTCGCCGAAAGTAAGTCACACCACCGAAGGTGCCGAGTTGCCATAGTACTGTAACTGTGAGTTGTATGGGACGGGGTGGCTTGATCTGTGCTTGGCTTGGAAATTTTTTTCAATCTGATTTATATATAGATGGGATGATGCTTTTGGGAGTTTTTATTTTTTATCTATTATTTTGTTTTTCTAGTTTAGCTTTCATACTCATACTGGCTCTGGTCTTGTCAAATATACTTGCCGACAAACAAGGCGCGAATTACGGTGTACCTTCACCTTGTTGTATAGCAATACACCTACAATTGATCCGTTCAACATTCAACAAGATGCCTGGAATCATTTATCCCAGTGCTTACCAGCCCAGCACTCACCAGAGCAATACTCCCAAGAGCAATGCTCGCAACATAACTCTGCAATCCGGCCTCCTCCGCCTCCCAACAGAACTCCGTCTCAGAATATACGAATATGCCCTATCTGTCCCCAACGAATACAGCAATGAACGGCCCATGATCGTGGTCAACGACCGAGGCAACGCATTTACCTCCCGCGGCCGCTACCGTGCCCTCCAAATGTGTCCAAGCTGGGAAAACGACGACGGCACGACCCGCAAGCTCCTCCGTGTCAACCGCCTCATTCACGACGAGGCAGAGGACTTTCTCTACTCGCACAACACTCTTTTCTTCCGTAACTCGTTTGATCTGGACCGGATGGGTGCGTTTCTTGACACGCTTAGCGCTACTGCGCGCAGTCGCATTCGCAGTGTCGGGTTTGAAGTGTACTTCTTCGTGCATTCACAGACAGGCGTGCCCAAGCGAACTCTGAAACAGTACGAGCAAGCCGGTCGTCTATTGCAGGAGAAGTTGCCGCGATGGTCGACTGTGCTGTTTTACCTCGATCCGCGGTTTTATTACCCGTCTGCGACGGTTGGTGGACGGGAGCTTTCTGCTCGGGGAGTTCTGTATCTGGCAACGAGATTCGGGGCCATGCGCAAGGAGGTTCATTTCTTCCCCGTGCCGGGTATCCATCGGCATGTCATGGATGAAGCGCAGAGGTTACTGCGACGAGGGAGTCGTGGGTCTCAGGAGAGGCCGTCGCTCTGATCTTCATCTCCCCTCTCCTCTCCTCTCCATCTCCCACATTCTTGATGCGATCATGCAATGTCACTCGCCACGCGGAGAAAGCTGTATGACGTCGCAAGAAACGATCCGATCGCGCGGTTATTGCTATCAATCGTTTTTGGCGCCAAATGCATGCATGCTATATCGGAGTACTGGGCATCAATGGCGTTTTTGTTTCTGTTTTCATTTCTGCATTGTTGGCGTTTATACTTTCTTCATGACTTCATATATACTTATAACATAATACCATAATAACGAATGATGAAGCTGTGTTCAGAGACCATCGCTTCGTTTGGGCAGATGACACTACGTCACAGTCCCGTGACTTCTCCTCTTCTGAAGCCCAAAGAATACATTATTACCCTTGTTAATCCCCCAATTTGCATCATTTTCAAGTATCTCATACCCTGACATTGCTACACTATATTATTCGCTGCATCGAAGATCTGGCATTAGTTGGCGCTGTGCGTCCACTTGGCTCTGTACGTGGCCGCCTATATACCTTTACTTCTCTATTCTTATAGAAAGTCTGTCCACACATCTTACTCCTGCTGGGTCCCTTATATTTGCTATTTTCCTTCTTCTCTACTTTTACCATCGTCCATTTCACCATTTCACCATTGACTCTATCCTCCATATCCATATCCATCTCTATCACTCATCATCATGAAACCCTGCTTGACAAAAGGCCTCACCGGCCATGGCTGTCTCTACAAAGAAGTCCACTGGTCCCCCACTGTCACCACTATCCAACACCCACAATCCGACCCCCCCGCCTCACGCCCCTCCTCAGCCTTGGATATCGATTACCTCGAACACGTGCGATCCTTCCTCGACCACCAACGAGAAAACTTCGAAGTCGAGCGCGGACTCTTCGTAGAAGAAAGACGACTCTGGGACGAAGAACGCAGGTTGCTTAAGTCGAGGATATCCGAGTTGGAAGCGAACCTGAGGGGACACGGCAACGCCAATGGGTATGGGGCCCACCCGAGCGTTGCTACTAACGCTAAGTCCGATCCGTTTGGTCCACCTCTACCAAACTATTCCAAGCAAGTGCGGGAGGGTTCCAACCCTCGGGGTAGGCTAGCGGGGATTTTTGGGGAGGTGGAGAAATCGTCTGACGAAGGTTTGTTTTTCCTCGTTCGAAGTTCCGAACTTCGCTCACTGTAGTGGTAGCAGTTTCTACACCCAAATCCAGAGTGCCACGAGAGGTCATCGCTCGGGTGATGACGCCCCCGTCGCCAGCTGCACCACCGGCGTCAGAGTCGCAGGAGACCTCGCCGGCGCCATCCCCGACTTCGCGACATAGAAATGCCCCCAAGCTCAAGCTTTCCGAACTTGGCCTGCCGGACAGGAACCTGACAAGGGATGCAGGCCACACACCCATGGCGGCTGTTGTCGAAACAGAGACAGGCATGGATCAACCGTCTCCCAGCGAGGGGAACTCGTTGTCTCGCCAGCCGACGGAAAATTCAGAATCTTATTTTCCGGATTTGCCAGAGGATCCCGCCTTGAAGGGTCCGCTCTCCCTGTTGAACGAGGAAGAGCACGACAAGGGGTTCTTGAAAGAGCTTAATCAGAAGCTTATGGATCAGGCAAGCGATCCCTCTGATGGCCACAAGCGAGACAAGGATGGGCCTTCTAGCCAAGATAAGCGATCATGAAGTTTGGAAACACGATATCATTCGAATTTGCTGGACGGCCGTCGAACGTCGTGATTTAGTTGCATCACTGCCAGAAGGGATATACGTACAGGTTGATTTGATGATTTTCTGGATATGAACATGGACTGACCAAGCCTTGACGGCTTCCGATATCCCTGCCTGGTGCAGGCACATTTGTTTCTTGGGATACCATACACGATTTAATGACCTTGTTATTTCTGGCATATTCGAGTCACCTTTTTTGATATGATATTGCATGTGTCTAAGCTGATTAGATGAATGAGATCTGATTTGGTCTGGTTTTCTTCCTTTGTCCCTGGTTTAATTCTCCTTCAACGGTCTGAGACTTTGGTGTGCCCTTGCATCGACTCGTGCAGGTCTCTGACTTGACTTACAGCCCTGCAGGTGTTTCTATATACGGAGTACTAGTTAATGAACTGCGTGTGCGGATTTCATTTTGCAATCACGTTTCCCCCGCGATGATCAACCATATCTGAGATCTAGCAAGGGTTACCTTCACTACACTTCGAATCGCACACTTGTCCACGCCCTTTTGAGACCTTTCTTAAGACTCCACAAGGATGGAAATCCCTTCGCTTCATGGAGCTCTGCTGGTCCTGAACAGATACAAAAAGGCGATAGAATCCTGTCCAGATCGATTCTACATTCCAATCATCATCCACACTCTCTCGAGTATCAAAGCTTTCCACATCTTAAGCTGCTCATTTGACTAGCTATAATCTATCATTGAACCCTCATCTCTACTTCGCAATGGCAATCAAAGTAAGCCTCCTCTTCCTCATGCTAGCCGTCGGCCCAGCCACGGTTCTCTCAATCCCAATGCCAGAAGTAAGTCCCCCACCCCCATGCACCCCACCCTCCAATCCAACCCAAATCTAACAAAATACAGCCCACCAGAACCCTCCAAACCCGCTCCTCCGAATCTGGCCTAGACGCCGGCATCGACGGCGGCCCCTACTTATCCTCCCACTCCTCCTCCGAAGACGACGGCTCCACCTCCGACAACCTGAACGCCGGTATCCCAGACGGCCCATATGTAAACCTCTACGATACTTACACGCCGCCGCCCCCAGAGACCACGCAGTACCCGCCCCCAGAGCCGACTTGGAGTCCTGAGCCTATTCCTGTTCCGTCTCCAGAGCCGACACCTGTTTCACAGCCGCCGGAGCCGCCAGTTGTGCCGCTTCCTGAGCCCGAGGAGGAGCCGCAGCCGCAGCCGGAGCCTGAGTCGGAGCCTGAACAGCCCGAGGAGGAGGAGATTGGGGAGTGTCCTGCCCCTGAGCCTGAAGAATTGTCTGAGCCGGAGCCTGAGCCCGAGGAGCCCGTGCCAGAGTGCCCCTGTGACGAGCGGTTCAACTCGCTGGAAGAGAAGTTGGCACAGATTAGTACGCAGTTGGATGCGCTGAGGCAGGTACAAGTTGATGTTAAGGCCCAGCAATAGGCGGACTTCGATTCGGTTCGGTTTGGGATGAGATATAGATTTCTTCTCTTCTCGTTATCTTTAAATCCCCCTCCCTTTTTGTTCTTTCTTTTGATTCTTTTATTTGTCTTCATCCTTTTGCATTCTCACCCTATTCTTCTTCTTATATTTGGCATTGGCATGTGCCATGCATTTTATGTATCTTGCATTATTTCTTTCTTACTTTCCTTATTATTCTTGATTTCCTTTTTTTATTCATTCCTTCTTACATTTTTGCACCTGTTCCATTTTTTCTTCTTCTTCTTTTCTTTTCGATGACTGTTTCCTTATTTCAGGTGGCTCGATGTATGACGGATGACGAGTTGAATTTAGATAGATTTAGCTTAGATTAATGCCAATCTACATTTACATTTCAGATTATCCCTTCTTCTATAAAAAGCGACATGTTTCAATTATTAGATAGCGCCAATACCACAAGAGTATCATAGAAAAACCATACGACTGCGCCTGAGCCAATAAACAAGAACACCTAAGTAATTAACAATAAACCACGAGACAAATAAAACCCAGCGCTTTCGCAATAACAAGCACAGCACAACTAAAAGCACAGCACAACTAAACACCCATCGTGAAGTCATGCTCAATCCCCGGCGTCACACTAGCCACGAACTTAAGGAACACAACTAGATACTGATCAACCCGAATAGCAACCTGATCTTCCTCATCGTGCTGCAGCATCTCCCACTCATCGCCGCCTTCTCTGGCTTGCTCAGAATCCAATGAGAGACCTTTGGTATCGTCCACCAGGCCTTCAAGACCGCGGTCAACTTTGGCGGATGAGGACTGTGCCTGCTTCAGCTTGTCGCGGCGGATTTTGAGCGCTGCGTCGGCGCGGTCGAGGAGGATTTTCATGACGGAGGCGTGGCGGCAGGGGTGTACGGATGCCATTTTCACGTTCCCATCGAACCACGGAAAGTCTTCGAGAGTGACGGTTTTGTCTTTGTAGTCGCCGACTATGTCTTCCATCATTAGGTGTGGGGAAAGGGGTTGCGAGGGGGAGAGGTAGCCGGAGAGGTAGAGGCGGGGGGTGCGGTAGAAGTTGGAGTATGTGATGTAGAGGTTGTATGTGCGGGTTGGTCTAATTCACCACGTTAGCAACTGCATCATTATTATCATCATCAAAAGCTGGAGACATACTGAGTAGTACTCGACCCCCCAACCGGCTCCCGAATAATAGCCTCCTCATCGTCATCATCATCCTCCATATCCGGAATTTCCTCCTCCTCTTCCTCCTCCCTCTCCCCCAGATTCCCCGACTCATCCACCGTCCTCACATCCCTAAGTCTATCCGCCTGCGACTCCGCGACAGTCCTCCCACCCCCTGTCCTCAACCACCCATCCTCATCGCCATCACCATCGCCACCTGCAGCAAGCATATCCTGCACGATCTCATCCTCGTGACCTGCATCGCCCGCAAAGTTCTCATTCAGTCGCCGATGGCAGGGCACCCCGCGGGTGACGAGGAACTGTTTGCCCGGGGGTAGGTAGGAGACGCGCTGTGCGGGGGAGGAGGCGTCAGACCAGGACCAGGAGGGGAATTTGTAGACGAGGTAGTCGCCTGCGAGGATGAATTCTTCGGGGGTGATTTGGCCTGAGGTGCGGAAAGTGGAGGTGCGTGAGACGGGGGCGAGGCGGTCGCGCCAGGTGGAGAGGGTGGAGTGGAGGATGTTCATGGTTACGCTGGGTTTCTGGGTTTGTATGTTTATGATATTAAGAGAGGAGAATTGTAGATTGTAGATAAGTTGTAGTGAGGAAGAAGGGAGAAGTGGCGGAGAGCGTCATTCATATGCACGCGGGGCTCATCACATGGTCTTATCGCAGCCACGGGGTTTGGCCTCTGCTTGTCGTTTACTCTTACTTACTGCCAAGGACTATTATATGCGCCAGACGTATTATTTATTACTAGAATATCTCCAAGGTACTAGTAGCTAGGGGACTACTTCAGTTACGTCACCGCTGGAATGCTCACCTTTGGGTGCTGTATTAGCCTGCGAGAAGACCCATCTATAGGACACTTGACTTCTCCTGTCAGCGAGAAGCTTTATGGTCGCAAGCCAGCGCAATGAAGTTCTGTCTACCGCCTGATATGGTGCCCAGCAGCATCAGAGTAGGATGTGAGAGTCAAACAACCGGCTTAGTATGACATTCACTCGCCCTCCTCCATCATTCTGGCCCTCTCAGCCTCAGCCTCCAGCTCATCAACAACCATAGGAACTGTCCGTCCCTTCCACTTCTCCCTCTCTGCGCTCGCAAAACCTTCCATACTCCTCATCCCCACTACCAAAAACCCAAGCTCTTCCCGATCAACATCAAACACCTGCCACCACTCCTCATCAACAAGTTTCACCCCTTCCTCCCGGGAGGCCAGATATATCGCAGCGACAGCAAGCGCATTCGGCTGGTGTGTAATGTAGAGCAGTTGCGGTGATAAAAGCGCGCTGTTAAGATGCTCGAAAACCCGTCGCGCGACCGATGGTGATTGCACGCCCAGAGTCTGTAGGTATGTAAGAGCGATGGCGTGCGGTAGTGCGACGTGTGTATCGAAACCGAGAGCACGTAGGATAATGGATTCAATACGCAAGAGGACCGTTCGTTCGGTTTGGTAGCCTCCTTCGGAGAGGTAGTAGGATTCCGGGGAGGGCTTCTCCGGCGCGCCCTGGGGGTTTATGAACCATAGTGGCGAGGCATCTTTCGATAAGAGGAATGTGTAGACGTTTAGGACTGAGCGCGGGGAGGTAGGTTGGAAGGAGAGCTTCGCTGTTAGGTAGAGGGCGGCTGCAGACACGTCCTGTTCAATCGTCGTGTCAGCCATCTCACCCCTCATGACAAGCTGGGTTCAAGGTATGGCCCACCTTAACAGAGTATATCCGGAGACTCCCTCCTTCAGATCCTATCCAGAACCGCGTAAAAGTCACAATAGCCTGGGCTATAACATCTTGCGACAGTCGTAGCAGTACTCCGGCTGCCTGTGTGAGTTGGGCGCCTGCAAAACGGATAGAAGTCTCGAGTTCTGGAGAAACGCCGTCGATAAATGAGGAGGAATTCGATAATTGATCTGGAGTGGCTAGAGCATTGGAGAGTTGTTTCATCCCTGCGACGTTGGAGGGGGCCATGCTGGGAGTTGTGAGGTAGGAGAAGTTGCAGCTGCAAATGTCATTGAAAGAGTGTTCGTTGTGACCGCGGAGCTCAACTCACTCTCCCTTCAACCACCTTAGCCTTCTACTATCTACAGCTACAGACAGTTATAAGATCAATTCCAGTCATCTCGTTGACTCTGTTCACAATCTCTGCAGATTGACTGCTATATATAGAAATCAAGACGCCTATTCTCGATGGCAAATGGCAGGATACCAGCACTTCAACTGGAGAGCATGCTGACCAGATGCCTACCTACAAAGCATTCCCAGAATACTCGGGAAACCTGATGCTAACTATCATTCCAATCGTCCACATGGTGACGGGTGAAAGTGACGTCTGAAGAATCGCACACCTCGGCGATGGCGAACTGCTCTAAGAATAACACAAAACAAAATCACCATATCTTGTTCAATCAATCAAAAGCTCTGCCTCAGCGCGTGTAGAGTCCTGAGAAGCTCTGTGTCGAGTAAGAAGAGAAAAGAAGCTGTTCAGCCACCACATTTTCAGCGATCGACGACATCCTCACAGGCGATAATAACCCGACTGCTCTTGAGACGCTGTCAACGGCCCAACCTCGCCAATATTCTCGATCCATAAGAACAGAATCTCCCGCTAGTCGCTTGCTTGCAGGCCCCGGAATCGATTCCACTTGAAACTCGGGCCCTTCTCATTTTTCAAACATCCCCCGGTTTCTTCATATCACCTGTTTAGCGCTTGCTCGCTCCTCTTTTCGTTTCTCCGTTTCACGTTTCGCATCGACCCAGAGGGCACGTGCGAGTATCAGTATCTCCGGTCGTGCTCGCTACCAACGCTCCCTCGAGAGAGACATACGGAATATCACTCGGACACGGCTTCGTTTGCTTCCCTTTTGCCTAGGTTGATTATTTTTATACGTGATTACGATTGTTATTCGCTATTACGACTCACGGAGCAAACTATTATTGTCCATCATTGATTCTTTACGCTGTTGGTCTGGGCCTATTACTTAGATTAAGTCCAATCTCCGCATCGACGCCGGGACTAAACAAAAAAAAGGAGAAAGACCGCTCTTCCGTCAGGAGACTGCTGCTCAATCTCCGTTCCCCCTTTCCTCCATACTTTGCCCAAATTCCTCTCCCACACTTCCCCGAAATCGCATCGTCAGCCTAGCGAGTTATAGCCGTGCATTATTATTGCAGCTCAACGGCCGGGCCCCATCAACGTGGCATTCCAGCCCGGTAAACCTACCAGTTACCATTCCAGAATCCCGTCATCCCTTATTCACGCCACGCTTGTTTAATTCTCCAGACGTGAACATGCTTCAAGGTCTCGAACAACCTTACATATCACCGTCTCCGGCGCTGGATAATCTTAAACCCCCCTCGACTGCAGTTCTGTCCGTTAAGGGAGACTCAATTAAGCAGCCTTATGACGATCGTCATATGTCCCACGAGGAGGACGTACCTGCAGCTTCTTTGACACAGCATATCAATACATCATCGCCTGCAAAGAAGTCCCCTGCTTACTCTTCTCACCGCCGCGTCAATACTGAAGTCATCTCCCGTCCAACCCCTCTTCCGTTAACACAGTCGTTCACGGAACAGTCCAAGACTACCGAGGACCTCGACGCCTACCACACAACTGAACTTACCCGGAAAAGGGTCGGAGAAGGAGCAAACCGATTCTCAAACTGGTTTCAAGGAAAGTCGGAGCCCGTCAGCGTGGAAGCAATGCGTCAAACATCCGAACACGAAGAATCACCCATGGCAACATCGAGCATTATGGAACGACCTACGGGCCTAACGCAGAAGCGCATGACCTATCCCTCACCGTTGAAGCAGGCCACGACGTCTAGCCGATTTTCCCTCTTTGGATCGAAGCGACAAGAGCAGCTCCCGGCACCTACTGAAGATGAGCTGCTGAACCTCGATGTCACCGCCACTCTGTTCCCACCCGGATCCGACGAACTTGAAGGTCAGGAGGCGTTCGATGCCCTCCGGAACAACGCCGATTCAATGATCAAACGCCTACAAGCCGCCTACAAACAAAGAACGTTCGCGCTCCATAAAGCCAACGCAGACAAGAATGAAAAACAAGAAGAGCTTGAGGAAACGCGAACCCGTGTCGGGCATTTGAAGGTTCAACTCGATGGAATGGCAGAAAAAGTACAGGAACAGGAGAGAGCGATCAAGGCCATGGCCGAAGAGTTGGAACAAGAGAAACAAACACGTCAACGAGAGGAAGAAGCACGTCGACACAGCGTGATGCTAGTCAAGCCTCCCGAGGACGATGTCACTTCCGATTCAGGGGCCGAGTTCACCGCCTCCAAGAGAAGCTCGAAACGCGCCAGTACGTTCACCAGTGACTCTGGCTTTGAATCTGGTGATGAGAGTTCGGCAGACAGCATATTCTCGCGCCGCGATGGTGTTGTGTCGCCGACTTCGACTGTCTCGACCATGGCACTGTCGCCCAACATCCCACAAGCCGCCCTGTCTCCCCCGACGTCGAATACGTTACAACCCCGGAAAGAGCCTATTCGTACAACACCACAACGTCCATCGGCGTATGACCGACTCAAAGGACTGGCCTCGTCCACTTTTGGTAGTAACCCGTCCAAGTGCATTATATGCCATGGCGTACCATCCTCTGAAGCTTGGACCGTGCTAGGCGTTCTCAAAGAAGAGAACAACGGCCTGAAGACACGGTTAGGAGAGCTCGAAACAGTGGTCGATGACTGCCTGAGTCTTGTTGATTAGGCTTGCTATCGATGTCATTTATTCCCTTTGTACTATGCGTTTCCTTTGTGTATAATGCACGACTTTGGATATACACCTCTACGAGAAAGATGTATTGGATAGCAACATCTTCTCAAGTTGCCTTTGTCGGGTCTATGTATTGATTAGCGGACTTCTCTGGAAGGAGGACGCATGATGAATTGCATGTCTATGAAAGCAAATTAGATATAGAACATAAACAATATAACAAATTGATAAACCAGTACTACCTATTTCATTGAATTGAGCCTAGAAACGTGTATAAATACCAAAATTGAAACGAAGCATGGAGACTCCATAGTTAAATACGGCGGAGATGCGACCAAGTGGCCTCAACGGGTTAGCGTGGCTGGGAAGGGAAAAAGTGGCCAGCGAGGCGTCTTTACCACTTCTTCCCTTTTCTGTCCTGATCTCCTCCGTCTCTCCATTTCCTTTTCTATTTCTCTTCGATCGTTCTTCACTCTTTTTTTTTTTTTGGCTGGTCCTCTATTCCAGCTTCGTTTTCTTTATTTCCCCTCTTTCTCTCCCTAATTCCTCCCCTATTGACTCGGGAGGTCAACCGTCACCATGAGTGGACGTGAGTTCCCCAGGCACGCGATCGCGGTCACTCTAGCTTCAATTGATCGAGTTATACTGACTACCGGATCATAGTTCGCTTCCTCGATCTGATTAAGCCCTTTACGCCCCTCCTCCCGGAGGTGGCAGCCCCGGAGACCAAGGTTCCCTTCAACCAGAAGCTGATGTGGACGGGAGTATGTTATAGCATTGGCAACATGGATAAAAGCGCGGAGGCTGACAATGGTGCAGTTGACCTTGTTGATCTTCTTGGTTATGAGTCAGATGCCTTTGTATGGTATCGTCTCGTCCGACACCTCGGATCCGCTGTACTGGCTGCGTATGATGTTGGCCAGTAACCGGGGTACGCTCATGGAATTGGGTATTACTCCCATCATTTCTTCGGGCATGGTTTTTCAGGTATGCATTGGCTATTATACCTTGTTGTTTTTGACCCGCGACTGACATACGCGCAGCTCCTCGCTGGTACCCACCTCATCGATGTCAACCTGGACCTCAAGACCGACCGTGAGCTCTATCAGACCGCACAGAAGCTTTTCGCTATCATCCTTTCATTCGGTCAGGCCTGTGTTTACGTCTTGACTGGCCTCTATGGCCAGCCCAGCGACCTCGGTGCTGGTATCTGTGTTCTGTTGATTGTTCAGCTGGTTGTTGCTGGTCTCGTGGTTATCCTCCTCGACGAACTGCTCCAGAAGGGCTACGGTCTCGGAAGTGGTATCTCCCTTTTCATCGCTACCAACATTTGCGAGTCGATTGTCTGGAAGGCCTTCTCTCCCACGACCATCAACACTGGCCGTGGCCCCGAGTTCGAGGGTGCCATCATCGCCCTGTTCCACCTCCTGTTGACCTGGCCCGACAAGCAGCGTGCTCTGTACGAAGCTTTCTACCGTCAGAACCTCCCCAACGTCATGAATCTCCTGGCTACCGTCATCGTTTTTGCCTCCGTCATCTACCTCCAGGGCTTCCGTGTTGAGATCCCAGTCAAGTCCTCCCGCCAGCGTGGCATGCGTGGTTCTTACCCCGTCCGCCTGTTCTACACTTCCAACATGCCCATCATGCTTCAGTCCGCCCTGTGCTCCAACATCTTCCTGATCAGTCAGATGTTGTACTCGCGCTTCTCGGACAACATCCTTGTCAAGCTCCTTGGTGTCTGGGAGCCCCGTGAGGGTTCTGCCCAACTCCACGCCGCTTCGGGTATTGCCTACTACATGTCTCCTCCCTTGAACTTCAAGGAGGCCCTTCTCGACCCCGTCCATACCTCCGTTTACATTGCTTTCATGCTCATTGCCTGCGCTCTCTTCTCCAAGACCTGGATTGAGGTTTCCGGCTCTGCTCCCCGTGATGTCGCCAAGCAGCTCAAGGACCAGGGTCTCGTCATGGCCGGTCACCGTGAGCAGAGCATGTACAAGGAACTGAAGCGTATCATCCCCACTGCTGCCGCTTTCGGTGGTGCCTGCATTGGTGCTCTGTCCGTTGCCTCTGACCTTCTCGGTGCCCTTGGAAGCGGTACTGGTATTCTGCTCGCCGTCACGTAAGTTTACTTCTCATATAATACTTATGAATTGGATACTAACAGCTCCTAGTATTATATATGGATACTTTGAAATTGCTGCCCGAGAGGGCGACTTCGGTTCTGGCCTCAAGGGCCTCGTCCCCGGCAGCTAAGCAGGGGAACTTTTGACGAACAGTATGAGATAGGACTGTAATTTCTTTTGATTCTTCGTTCAGAATTGGGTGCTGTTACGGCGCAGGCTTTTTCTGAATGTCTTCCACATGACGGATAATAATTTATGACGACAAGATGTGGAGCCTGAATACTTCATTATACATGTATTGATAGTGTCTTTTATGATCTTTTTTAAGTTATCTGTCATGCTTGGAGTTTGCAAGGAAGTGAGGCTGCGCTGTATATAGCATCCAATCCTGGTTTGTAACCATATTATGAAAATTCAAAATAGGTATAATTGGCTTTCATCCCTACACTTTAAAGACTAGTCGCCTGTACATTTGAAAGACAAATCGACAACTCATATACATACACAGCGAAGTTGGGTATAACAACTCAACTTTTCAATCAACACCTTTCGGCTTAGGTCCGGTAGTCACCGTTGATAGTCACATATTCATGACTAAAGTCACAGAACCAATACGTAGCCTCCTCACCACCAAGACCCTTCTCACCCTGCTCACCACCACCGAGATCAACCAGAATCTCCAAATCCTCATGCTGCAGGATCGCACTAGCCCGATCCTCATCAACCTGCTCAGGCTCACCGTTCACCAAGAGCTTCAGCACAGGGCTACCATCAACAGGCTTGAAGCTCACGCTTGTGCGCTCCGGCACAACAGTACCCTCTGCGACGCCCTGCGTGTAACCAATAGCACAGAGAATACGACCCCAGTTCGCATCGCGACCGTACAAGGCCGTCTTGACAAGCGGGGAGCGAGCGATAGTCGAAGCGATGAGTTTACCAGAGTCGTAGGACGGCGAGTTCTGCACGCGTACAGTAACGAACTTCGTAGCGCCCTCGCCATCACGAACAACAAGCTGCGAGAGCGACTGCGCAAAGGTCGTCAAGACATCACGCATGGCCGTATAATCATTCGACGAAGACGAGTTAACCGGCGCTCCGCCAGCAGCTCCATTCGCGAGAATAGCAATGGTATCGTTAGTACTCGTATCTCCGTCTATGGAGATCGAGTTAAACGAACGATCGACGGCGTGCTTGAGCAGGGACTGGAGGGCGGGCGGTTCGATGGGGGCGTCTGTGCAGAGGACGCCGAGGAGGGTGGCCATGTTGGGGTGAATCATGCCGGCGCCTTTGGTCATGCCGGCGAGGGAGTAGGTGCGGCCGGGGGAGGAGGGGAGGGTGAAGGTTTGGGAGAGGAGTTTGGGGAAAGTGTCTGTTGTGCAGATTGCGCGAGCGGTTGTGAGCCAGGAGTCGTGGGTTGAAGAGAGGTTGGCGTGAGCTGTGGGGATTTTGGAGAGAATTTTGGAGATGGGCAGGCTTTCTAAATGTCAGCTATTATATAGATCTCAATGAGCGAGGATGGAGACGTACCGTTGTCCAATAACACCAGTACTCATGACAATCGTACTCGGCTCAGCGAGTCCATTACACTCATCCACCTTGCCCCCCATTCCAACCGCATCCTCCACACCTCCCTTACCAGTAACAGCATTCGCACACCCGGAGTTAATAACCACAGATCGAATCCCACTCCCCCGCCGACTCTGCAACGTCTCCCGACTAACCTGCACCGGCGCAGCCTGAAACTTATTCGTCGTAAACACCGCCGCAGCCGAGCACGGCGTCTCGGACGAGATCAGCGCCAGATCTGGAAATTTGGTATTAGAGGCTTTCACGCCGACGTGCGTGCCGGAGACGTTGAAGCCCTTGGGGTAGGTGCCAGAAGCAGGGATGAATTGTTTCTTGGATTGCGGTATGGACATTTCTAGTGGTGCGGAGTAGTGGCGGACTTGGCCTTTGGCCATGCGCGCGAAGGTTGAGGTAGCCATTGTGGCTGCAGGTTGGGAGGCCATGACACTTTGAAGTGTTAGCAATGATTTTGGTTTCAATGTGACGAGGCTGTTTCAATTTATATACTCGTGGGATTGGTGACTCACGATACGCCTCTATGCAAATTCCGGTCAATTGCTACGTGGGGGCAGCAGATAAACCTCCCACTTCACAAGACTCGAATAAATACCTCCGTGCTCGTTAATTAAACAATTCCGGCCGCTGAGGCTTTTATCATCTCCGAATCATTGCTCCGATATCGCGGGACCGGAGAAACCTATCGGCATCTTTCCTGATTAGGACGCGTTCGAGACGCGCAAAAAGACCACGCCGGCGGATTCTGTTCAGGTACAAGAACCACGCTTTGAACATTCCCAGCAAACTTCAGCCCTTGCATTGCCGCTATTGTACCGGCGCTTGCCCCTTCTGTTTTAATTTGAAGATTCACGGCGTCGCGTTGACTGAATGGTATTAATCCGCCTTGATCCTGATATCCATTGACTGGCAACTCACGAGATGAAGCGCAAACAACCAGATTCCGGATCCGAAGATGAATACCGTCCGGTATCCACGCCCAAAAGGCAGAGAACCACGGCAAATGGCTATGTGAATAACAACAACAATGGCAACGGCTCCCCCGAGGCGAGTCCGACGAAACGAACGCCCCGAAAATCCAACGCCGCGACTCCGGCTGCTCTGAAAGAATCTGGACTTAAAACTCCTACGCAACGAACGAAGGCAAAGTCCTTTTTTACTACCCCTACCAAACCTACAGCTATTTCGACGCCTACACGAGCACGGAATGCGGACCGGTCTGCTAAGAAGAAGAGCGCGCGGTTACTACTCGAGCAGGATGATGAGGATGTGTGGGATGGAGCTGATCGGTTAGCGGAGGAGATATTGGAGGATGAGAATGAGGCACCCGCCACCACCGTAGCTGGGAATAAGGAAACGAGGGAATCTGTGGAAGCATCAACAGAACCAACAGAAAAGCCAGCACAAACGCCCAAACGCCGCGCAGGACGACCAAAGGGCGCGAGAAATAAACGCTCTCCAACGCCAGAGGGTGAACTTCCGCCACATGAACGGTATTTCTTCCAGAATCGGGCGGGTCCGACGCATACCTCGAATAATACACTGAATAAGGTGTCGCTGTTAACGCACGAGGAATACTTTGATACGTTGGCGCGGTATACGGATCCGCGTAAGAGGGAGAAGGAGTTTCTGCTTGACTTGCATCACCGGTCGTTTCCGCAGTGGGATTTTGAATTTGACCAGGGATTCAATATTTGTTTGTATGGGTTTGGTTCCAAGCGGAGGCTTATACAGTCCTTCGCGGATTGGCTTTATCAGAAGCATAGTCCAGCATCGCCATCGATTGTGATTGTCAACGGACATACGCCTAATATCTCCATTCGATCTATCTTCGCTACGATCGCCACAGCCGTCCTCGGTGCAGATCTCCCGTCGAAACTGGGTTCCCAACCTGTCGAAGTGTTGGAGTTGCTGCAATCCGTCCTCAAGTCACGACCGTCCCAAGAGCCTATCACTGTCCTCATCAATTCGATCGATGCGCCTCCGCTCCGACGAGCAGTGAACCAAGCCCTCTTATCCCGACTAGCCGCAACACCTATGATCCGTTTACTCGCGACAGCGGACACACCAAACTTCCTTTTGATGTGGGACATTAACTTTCGTGATCAATACAAATTTGTCTTCCACGATTGCACCACATTCGCCGCCTTCGATTCAGAGTTCGACATTGTTGAAGAAGTCCACGGCCTCTTGGGCCGCAAGAGCCGCCGCATCGGAGGAAAAGAAGGTGTCGGTTTCGTGCTTAAGAGTCTTCCAGAGAACGCACAGAACCTGTACCGCCTTCTCCTAACTGAGTTGATCACAATGATGGACGAAGGACACAACTCCGACGACGAGGACGGTGGCCAAAGACAAGGAGAGAACAATTCACACGACGAAATAGGCATTGAGTTCCGCATGCTGTACCAAAAGGCAACTGAGGAATTCATCGCTTCGTCGGAGATGATGTTCCGGACGCTGTTGAAGGAATTTCACGATCACCAGATGATCACCTCACGCATGGACGCGAGTGGGATGGAGATACTGGGTGTTCCCCTGTCTCGGGAGGAGATGGAAGGTGTCTTGGAGGATTTGGTGCTGAGCTGAGTTGTCATGATACCCGTGCGTATATATGTCTTCGTATGAAGGGAACTTGTATTAATTTAATGCCTAGGGGGAGTTTTTATTTAGGTACATAGTACTGCAACATGAACAAGGTGATCATACTATCCTCCACACCTATTATCAAGAACCTCTGACACTAGAACTGCGCAAACGCAGCAAGCGACATGGTGATACCGAAGGTCACCTTGAACGGCGCATATTTCGACAACGTCCTCTGCAAGTCGGCGTTCTTGACATATCTCTGCAACCAGTTCACAGGCACAATGTTATACCCCTTTGACGCAGCCCACTATCAATTGTCAGCATCCATCTCTCATCTATCTAGCGGGGTACAATAACATACCTCAACAAAAACAACCCCCATCCCAATCAACACAACCAAAACCCTCGAAAAAGCCCTCAACCCAACCCCCGCAACCAACCCCAACACACTCCCCAAACTAACCTGCTTCATATTATTTTTCGTCAGAAGCCCTGTGCCAGTGTTCGATTTCGTCTTGCCCTGCTTGGACAGCAGATGGTCGTCGGAGGCAACACCCCAGCCGGTTTCTACGGCGGGGGTTTCGGCGCGGTAGTAGGGGGCGCTATATTGGCATTGCATCGGGGATGCACGTAGGGGCGAGAGGGGGTGCATTGTGAGGGAGAGGCCAAGGCCGATGCCTAGGACTGTGGAGGTTCGGGAGAGGAGGAGGGACATCTTATTTTGTATAGCAGGTACTGGTTAGTTTGGGATTGTTAATTGTTCGGTGGTGATTTAGTTGTATTGGTTGTGATGGATGATTGTATATGGTCCACTATGGAGAGGTTAAGGATACCGAAGCAATTGACAAACTAGTAAACATAATAGGACAACTGGAATGTTGCTTGACCGTAGCAACAGACGGTGATTGTACACTATGACGTCAGAAGGCGGTCAGTTCATCTGTAACAAATTGTACAAATTTACCATACAGCACAATCTTCAAGTCACATGACTTGCCCGCGGGGAACAGCGAGAACCAGTGGCACGTGAATACGGGGCCGGGGGCCAATCAGAGCACGGCTGCCCCTCGGAGGGAAAAAGTTCGGCGGGGGAGGGGAAAAAAGGTGGTTCGTTCGCCGCTGGAGGCAATTCCAAGTATTTTCTGTCTAGAACTTGTCCGTTGACTCATTCCTTTCTTTTTAAGCGGGTATTCTTTCTCTCAAACGGTCAATTCATTCATTCTTCTGTTCTTGCTCAATCGCTTGTCTTCTTATCAACCCTATTTATTATATCAATCACAATGGCTCAACAGAACGGTGTCCCCGACTTCACGGTCAAGGCCGGTTTGGCCCAGATGTTGAAGGGTGGTGTTATCATGGACGTTGTCAATGCGGAGCAGGTATGTTCACAAGAAAACAAAGACTGAGAATGCGAAAATATACTAAAAATTCTTACTACAGGCCCGCATTGCTGAAGAGGCCGGTGCCGCCGCCGTCATGGCCCTCGAACGAGTCCCCGCCGATATCAGAAAAGACGGTGGCGTGGCGCGCATGTCCGACCCCGGCATGATCAAGGAAATCATGGAAGCCGTGACCATCCCCGTCATGGCCAAGGCCCGTATCGGCCACTTTGTTGAGTGCCAGATCCTTGAAGCCGTCGGCGTCGACTACATCGACGAGTCCGAAGTCCTCACCCCAGCCGACGACGTCCACCACGTCACCAAGCACAACTACAAGGTCCCCTTCGTCTGCGGCTGCCGTAACCTTGGCGAGGCCCTGCGCCGTATCTCCGAGGGCGCCGCTATGATCCGCACCAAGGGTGAAGCTGGTACTGGAGATGTTGTCGAGGCCGTTAAGCACATGCGCACAGTTAACTCCGACGTTGCGCGTGCGCGCGCGATCCTGCAGAGCTCACCTAACGCCGAGCCCGAGCTGCGTCTGTACGCGCGTGAGCTGGGCTGCTCTTACGAGCTGCTCCGCGAGACTGCTGAGAAGGGCCGTCTTCCTGTTGTCAACTTTGCTGCCGGTGGCGTTGCTACTCCCGCTGATGCGGCGCTGATGATGCAGATGGGCTGTGATGGTGTGTTTGTTGGATCTGGTATCTTCAAGTCTGGCGACCCGAAGAAACGCGCGAAGGCGATTGTGCAGGCTGTTACGCACTTCAAGGACCCCAAGGTTCTTGCGGAGGTCAGCCAGGGTCTGGGCGAGGCCATTGTTGGTATTAACGTGTCACACATGGCTGAGGGTGACAAGTTGGCCAAGCGCGGGTGGTAGACTTGAGTGTGTTCTTTTATGGCGTTTGGAAGTTTATTTGTACAGCATCTTGCCTACACTTTCTGTTGTTGATATGTATTCGAGCCACTGAAAAGTGATTGTCATTTACGAGCTATGATAGTTCCTAGTACACCACATTGAGCCGTTCAAAACATGAAGTCGCACTCTTTTAGTTCACCGGGCCACGATATATACCCGGGCTACAGCTGCTCAGGCCTCTAGACAACCTTCACCAGGATTCATTATTCCCGACAATATCCCGTCCATGAAATAAATCAAACCCAACCAATTTCCCGAGCTCTGCTACATGGAGAAACCTTGGCGAGTGTATACAAAATTACAGCCATACACACTATAACCAACTATAAAATACATCTGGCAGAACCATACCGCCTTCTGCCAACTTGCATCGAGTCTGAGTCAGATTGAACTTTCTCCTATCATTATCTCATTGCAAAGCATACACCTTTATAAACCCATCAAGACCGCGTTAGTCGAATCGAGCCGAGTCAATTCTATCCGAAACGCAACAATGGCAATCCCAGTCGAAAATGGCTACACAACCACTGCGCCCCAATTCAAACCCGAATCCCTCTTACCACCGAAACAACAACAAAACCACCAACCCAAATCCCAACCTCAATCCGATAAAAAATCCAAAACCGAATACCTCTACTCCATCCTCCAAAAACACATAACCCCCCCGGCAACCGCCGCCCTAACATCTCTCCAAAGACACTTCAACGCCCACCCACTCTTAACAACCTTCATCGTCGCCCAATTCCTGACCTCTATTCTACCGATTCTCTTGTTTACGACTGGTGTGTTGACGGCTGGTCTCGTTGCAGCGGGGTTATTTGCATGCTTGGGATTATTGGTATTAGGTCCGGTTTTGGTTATTACGGGGCTTCTGGGGGTTGTGGCTTGGGGATGGGGATGGGGGGTGGTTTTTGTGGGGAGGTGGGTTTGGGGTGGGTATGTTGGGAGATATGGTGGTAGCGCTAGCAGTGGTTATAAGGAGGAGGTATTATTAAGAGGGAGAATGGGACGTTGAAGGTTACTATGTAAGGTTAGGTTTGGATGTGTGTACCATGGTTAAGTTGAAGGTCATTGACAACGTCTGAAGATCTCATTCAATATCCTATCCTGTTATGTCCAATATACTAATCTAGATTACAATGCAATATGCACATATCAAAGTTTCTTTTTTTTTTTTTTTTTAAAAAAAAAAAAAAAAAACGGGGCTAACGACTCTGCTTCCTCTTATGCGCCTCCGCCCACTCACACCACCGCCGAATAGCCCCATCAACCCACTGCAATGCCTCCCTCTCAGCTGATACCTCAAACCACTCCTGATGCTTCTTCCCGCAGTCCGGACAAGGCCCCATATCCCGAATGCGAAGATCCCCCAACTCAATATGAATTAGATGCTCGACGCGATGCACAAAGGGGACTTTCTTCTCCGTTGCACTGGCGGACGGAGGCAGCGATGACATCTCCGTGTACGGGTAATATCGCAGCAGGGTGAGATCGTTCGAGCATTGTTTCGTCCACTCGTTAATACGGCGATGAACGTTGTTCGTGCGTCCGATCTTCAACCGCACGCTACCCGGGGTTTGGTCCGTGGGGTTGGTAGCGAGCGCATTGTGATCGCGGGCTGCGCGGATGGCGTCGCGAATGCTGCGGATTTGTTCCGGCAGTTCTCGGTTCTCGGCAAAGTTGGCAAACAGCGAGGAGCCGATTTCTGCCGGGGGAGGGGCGGATCTGGAGCTGTCTGTGGGTGTGACCCAGAACATGTAAATATAACCGTCTTCGTCCTTGTCTGAGACGGGTTTTTCTATTTCTGAGAGAAGCTTCTTTTGTGTCGCGGGCGCTAGGGATGAGGGGATCCAGCGGGATTGTCCTGCACTTGGACGTGCAGTTGGGGGCTTAGATGAAGGCCGGGAATGCGACTGCGACTGCGACTGCACGGGCCTGGGTGGTGGTGTTGGTTCGTCGTCGCCGCCGCAGATGAGATTGAAGCAGCAGCAAAGGAGGCCTCCCTTTGATTTGGATTTCTTGGGCGGCGCCTGGGGATCATTGATGTTCAGTCGCTCCATCAAAGTGTCGACGCTGGTTCTCGATTGCGCTGCATAGTTGCTCGTTGCATGTGTGGTTGCAGGTGCAGATGCTGCTGCTGCGGCTTGGTCTTGATGCTGCCAGCAGTAATACTTGGCTGGGCCAGTTTCATCGCCCGCCAATGGCCGGCGACAGGGTCGACCGTTGCCCGTGAGGCCTTTACATGTCGTAGCTGGATCCAATGAATCGGTGCGCTGCATAGTATTGGAGGTACGAGCCATTATGCAAGATACCGAACAATGCCCGATCGGAAAGTGATAGAAAATTGATAAAAATCAATGCAATGAGGAAGACGATGTTATATCAATGACAGCTGAACGCAGCCGAACAGCAATCAGGCCTCTAAAATTAAGCGGAATATTCCACTTCACAGTCGGGCTGCCAAAGAATCACCAACTCAAAAGGTGCCAGACACTCTTTCAGTCCAAAACAAAAGTCCCTAGAGAAAACCAATGCCACCGGGACACGAAAGAAACTGACATGGACACGGAACACGGTCTGCAGCGACTTTTGTATGTGGAGTTTCGCATTGGCGTCTAGCGTGCACAAACACTGCACCGCCTCGGTGGCTGGGCTGAAGCTGGCCCACAGCAATCTCACACATGTCGGTGTCGCCAGTATCCACTGATCGGAGGGGTTCTCACCAAAATAGCATCTTCGCAGCCTTATGATTACACCGATACTCGTGCCTCATTTTGGACTCCTCAGTACTCCGTACTTTTTCTTCTCTTTGTTGTCGTCTCTTTGTTGAATAATATTTTCTTTATGCGTTTTTGTTCTTGACTACTAACCAACATAATCAAATCCCGCTCCGCGACACTTGACCCAGAAACCACGAACCACCTGAATGGTTTGCGCCCTACCATTCCTGGCGACTGTGAGTTGTGCAAGGAAACGTTGTCTCTCCTCGGGCGATACAACATGTTTCTGCTGTTCAGCTTGGCTAGCTGCCACGGCGTCAAGCGTTGCAATTAAGTGTGGGCGAGCTAGTCCTTGATACTTGAAAATGACCCTGCGAAGGACTTCAGAGAGATGGTCGAGGTCAGACCGCGCACATTGACCAGCAACCCGCGACATGAGAATACGGCAGAGCGCTGGAAGACAGTCTCGAATGGCTGTCTGAACTGGATCGGACGTGTGGGGAGTCACACCGCCCGGAAGGTTGAATACGCTTATCCAGAACTGGGCAGCAGAGCGAAGAGGGAGAGGCTCCTGTCTTTGCAAAGCAATAAGTGTAAAATTCAAGATCGCTTGTAGGATGGGTGGCCGTTGCGAATGCCCACTCTCGTTTTGTCCCAGCTCTTGCGGCGTCATGGTAAGTGCAAACAAGAGAGGATGGTATTTGGGGATAAGGCGCGTAAGGAAATCAATGCCACTGTTCGCAACCTCAGGATCATAGGATTCTGGCCTTTCATGCATCCAGCAGAAAGCGTCATACAGATGGACAATCAATGCGACAACTTCGTCTCGAATGCACTGTGGATGGGCACTGTGAGATGCTAGGAAGGCAGAAGCCGTCCCCATGACTACATCGGCCCCAGTGCTCCCCAGTGGGAGACTTTTAACGAAGTTGACAGTTAGTATGGGTGGGAAGACATATGGGCCACTCTTCTCAGTATAACCGGCCTTCAAAATATCACAGGCCGCTTCAATCATGGTGATGTCCAATGGAAAATCGGCCATCAAGAGCTGCATACATTCCATGATCATGCTCTGCGCCGAATTGTTAGTATTCCAGAACGTCGGTGGATAAGGGTCTCCGGAATTAACGTCACTGGAGTCCAGTACGATCTCCCCGTCAGCTCGAAGACCCTTTCCAATACTCGCGAGACACCGTAGCACCAATTGGCCGCGACTGGTAGCAGGCTCCAGCAGTCCATGGGACACTTCCTCTCGTGCAACGTCCGCTTGCTGCCGGAAGAAACGTAAAATTCTCTCGAGATGTTGCGCTTTTTCTTCCTCTGTATGCAATGTCTGTATAATGGCCGCAATGCCCTCCAAGACCTTCTCCATTGTGACGGACGTAGCAGTGGGTTTGAATTGGAATTGTTCAAACTGGTCCACGAATGCTGGCAGTTCAAACTTGAGTGCATGGCGGCATGACTTACATAGATAAGAGATAGACTTGGACGCAGTCGGCGCACATGGACCAACTTCAAGTGACGCAAATAAGAAAGTCAAGACGCTAGGAAGCAAATCGTGTGAGCGTTCAAAATACGACTTGTATTGTCCCAGCATGTCCACCAATGTCTGGCGAGGTGTATCAGGAATCGTTACACCCTCACCCATGCACAGTCGGGCGAATTCACCGCTGAAGAAAATCGCATTCAGGCACGTATCGGCATGTTGATTCTCATCAACGGCCTCAGAGAGTTGTGCCATGCAGAAGATTGCAGCCTCAAATGTTGTCCAATCCTGAATCGCCAAGGATGATGTCGCACGTTGTTGGAGGACTTGGATCAACTCCACGCCCAGCATGGGATAGACTGCAAGAAGAAAGTCGCAAACGTCTCGCCGAAATACACTAAATTCATTGCGGTTTTCGCTATTCCACTCGCGCAACTCCTCTTTGCTCGGGTATTTAAGCTTTTCAAAGCATTCGAGGGCAGTTTGAGCCAGATGTTGCTTGGCAAAATTATGGCTGGGTTGGCCCTCCGCATCATCGATCACCATTTGCAGGTCATCAGCAGCTGCAGTCCACCATTCGAGGACGAGGGGTGATGCCGAATCGTCAACTACAGCAAAGCCCGGTGCTTTGAAAATGGTGTGGAGGAATGTAAGAACTTTCTCGTGTCGCGAATCCGACGGTCCTGAGAGCAGCTCTTCTTGCTTTAAAGACGAATAGGCCAACAACAGCTCCAAGAACGTAATGTTTTCGTCGTCAAAATCACCATCCATGATAGAGGAGACACGAGTGGTCCCAATATCACTGACAAGGTATTCTAGGATGGTATTGAAATGATCTTGGTCGAAGACGGAGTGTCGCGTTTCTATTAATTCGTTCAGAACTTGAGCAGCCGTCTTTGACATATCGTCCACATTCAAGCTTTCAATTACAAGGCTCGCTGTTGAAGCCAGTTGAGGTGCTGATATCATTTCACGAACTTGATTCACACCTCTAACAGACAGCCATGACTTGTGGGTTGAGTCAGTTTACCGAGCAGATGTGATAGGTCAGCCTACTTACATTGTATGAATTGATGGCTTCTGTTCCCGGTGTGGCATCAGGGACAGGGTTACCAGATGCCTCCCGCTGCAGAACATGGCGAAGGACAAATTCGACGAGACAAAGAGCGTCCGCGATGTTCTCATTTATTCGCTTGTTATCGTCAGTACCTTTGATTTCCGCGCTGCATTTATTGATTTCTTCTCCAAGGATGTTGGAAAACATGAGAAGTGCAACGATCTGAGTTTCGGACATTGCTGAAAGGATTGTGCTCCCCAGATCTAGTGACTGACATTGTTCCTCGGATAGATGCTTGCCGTTTGCCAATGAAGCAGCAAGATTCCAGACGGCACGAATCCAAGGCGAATTAGGTTTGAGAAAGATGGTTGACAGGCTTGAAGCAAGTTTCCTTATCACAAGGGCTTGCTCCCCGCTGTTCACTAAGAAGACAAAATGGTCGATCAAGCGTCCAACTAGCTCCAGGGCCTCGCCCTCACTCAACTGTTTCCTGCAAAAATTGTTAGCAATTTCATAAACCGGGGTTCCTAGGAACCAGCAGTCAGAGCAGCCACAAACCAGTCTTGGTTGATTTTGACAGTAAACGTCAGAGCCCCGAAGAACCTTAAGTCTGTACCATTATCACTGAGAAGGCTGTTGGCGATCAGCCACGCCTGAGGGCTTTTCTGAAGGGTTTGTAATTGCTCTTGGATGAGCGTGATCTTGGGGGGATTGCCCGCATTTGCTGGGTCATAGAGCTGGGACACAAGCTATAAGACGGATTAGCGAATTGCTTTAGATTAGGTGCTTTTCGCGCGGAAAAAAGGACTTACCGTCCTGGCCTCATTGATGACCAACTGCACATCCGAGGCCTGACCTAATCCATCCATAGACATGGCCGAAACAGAATGACCCTTTCCAGTCGAGGAGAGAATTGGAGAACGGTGGAGTCTTGCAGTGGACTATTAGAAGGGACCGTCGATGAGAAGTCACGTGCTGATAATACTATCACGGAACAGTTAGGCGGTGAGGAAGGTGGGATGGAGGGACGATGTATCTCTGTATTTTTCGGAGACGAGATGAGACGAGACGTTGGGAAGATCTTAAAAGACCGTTTTGTTGGAAGAGGAAAGGATGGACGAATCCTGTCTCTAATGCTAGTAATTTTTAAGAATAAGCAAACGCATTCGTCAATCCTGCCTGCAGGGACAATTCAGCTTCAATCCTAGCAAACAACTTCGGTCAGCCACCAGGATTGTGGCATTATCTCCATCCTGCTCAACCAGTGAAGGAAGGAATCAGTTGATATTCTGGATATAATATTGTCAACCGGCCTGGGATTTCTGCAAGAAATGCAGACGGCAATTTGCAATCACATGGACTAGAAAGGGCTTATTGTGAATGTGAACGTGTCTCTGATGTATAGAAACGGTAATCAACGGTAATTACCGAAAATATCGGGGAGACAACTCATCCGATATCATCTCATAGCTTAATTCTTGCATCCAATCCATTTCTTCATTGCTGCAAAGACACGCGACAGTGCCTAACATTCTTGTCTAATCCCACCCCTTCTCATACAATTCTCACTTGTATCAGTGCAACATCCCGCCAAACAAAGGGGTTGGTTGCGCTTCCAGTCGCGGTCACCTGCATATCCTCACTTCCTTTTCCTACCTAACGTCGCCCACCCAAAACAGTCGATGCTATTCTACCGCTCTCCGGCCCGCCTTTCTTGGATTTCTACTTTCAGATCGATTCGCAAGATACCCCTCCCTTGTACCAGGTTATTTTCTACCTCTGTACCACGTTACACCGTCGACATGGGGCCCGTGGACACTTCCGAACGCTTGTCGAAGCTCAGGCAGTTGATGGGGGAGCACAAGGTGGATGTATACAGTATGACATCATATTATATTCTTGATTATTGCAAGAAGAAGAAAGAAGAAATGGTCCTGACAATTCCAAGTCGTCCCCTCAGAAGATAGCCATCAGTCGGAATACATTGCGCCGTGTGATGCTCGTCGAGGTTAGAATGTCGCCCTTTTGCTACAAGACCGCTCGCGTGCGGCTACCAACCGTCACCACTTACACCTATCCTCGCAGAGTTTATTTCTGGTTTCTCTGGTTCGGCCGGCACTGCCCTTGTGTCTATGACCAAAGCAGCTTTGTCCACAGACGGGCGATACTTCAATCAAGCTTCCAAGCAACTGGACCAAAATTGGACTCTTTTGAAACAAGGAGTTGAAAATGTTCCGACTTGGCAGGAATGGTATGACACATATTGAGTCAACCTCAGATTCCAGAATCCGGAAACTGAATGATGTCTTAGGACGACCGAGCAAGTGGAGGGTGGTAAGGCCGTTGGTGTAGACCCGGCCTTGTTCACAGCTTGTAAGTGGAAGCGATCACGACGCATGGATTGGGCGAGAATGCTTACACTCATATGATATAGCGGATGCGCGCAAAATCGCTGAGACCTTGGAGAAGAACGGTTCTTCGTTGGTGGGGATTCAACAGAATTTGATCGACCTGGTCTGGGGCAAGGACCGGCCTGCAGCTCCAAGAGAACTGGTCAAAGTACACCCACTGAAATATGCTGGAAAGAGTTTCCAGGAGAAAATCGGCGATCTCCGTAAGGAGCTTGAAAACAAGAAGAAAGCTGGATTTGTTATCTGTATGGCTCTTTATTGGTCTACTATATAACTTTAACTAACAGACGACAGCCTTACTCGACGAGATTGCGTGGTTGTTTAACCTGAGAGGAAACGAGTAAGTCCACGAATTACCAGGTATACTCAGATGTCGCAGGCTTAATGCAGTATAGTATCCCATACAACCCCGTCTTCTTCGCGTACGCCATTGTCACACCCACCACCGCCGAGTTATATATCGACGACGACAAATTGACCCCGGAAGTCAAGGCTCACTTGGGTCAAGACGTTATAATCAAGCCTTATGATTCTATCTTTGCCGACGCCAAGGCCCTTAGTGAGTCCAGGAAGCAAGCTGCAGGGGAGGAAGGCGCCAAGTTCCTGCTATCCAACAAAGCGTCATGGGCACTAAGCCTCAACTTGGGGGGCAAGGAACAGGTTGAGGAAATCCGCAGCCCAATTTCGGACTCTAAGGCCGTCAAAAACGAAACAGAACTCAATGGAATGCGAGCTTGCCATATCAGAGACGGCGCTGCTTTGACGGAATACTTCGCTTGGCTTGAGAACGAATTGATTAACAAGAAGTCGACCCTTGATGAAGTCGACGCTGCGGACAAACTGGAGCAGACCCGGGCTAAGCATGACCTTTTCGTCGGCCTGTCGTTCGACACCATTTCTTCTACCGGTCCCAACGCGGCGGTGATTCATTACAAGCCCGAGAAGGGGGCTTGCTCCATCATTGACCCCAATGCCATCTACCTGTGTGACTCTGGTGCTCAGTACTTGGACGGCACCACCGATGTGACTAGAACATATCATTTTGGAACACCAACCGCACTTGAGAAGAAAGCCTTCACTTTGGTCCTCAAGGGACTCATCGGTATAGACTCTGCCGTTTTCCCAAAGGGTACCAGTGGGTTTGCGCTGGATGTCCTTGCTAGACAATTCCTGTGGAAAGAAGGACTTGATTACCTTCACGGAACCGGCCACGGTGTTGGTTCTTATCTGGTAAGGAGAGGCACAGAAAATTTCGGTTAAATACAGCTAACTTTAGTCCAGAATGTTCATGAGGGACCTATGGGTATCGGATCTCGTGTTCAATATACCGAGGTTCCTATTGCCCCCGGTAACGTCATTTCTGATGGTACGGCGCCTTGACATGCTCGAACTATTTCAGTTGCTAATAGTCTTAGAACCCGGATTCTATGAAGACGGCAAATTCGGAATTCGTATCGAGAGTAAGTCCCTCCATACAGGCATCGTAAATGCAAGATACTGACCTATCATCAGACATCATCATGGCGCGTGAAGTGCAAACAAACCACAATTTTGGTGACAAGACATGGTTAGGCTTCGAGCACGTTACCATGACCCCAATCGACAATAACCTCATCGAACCATCCCTCTTGTCAGATGTCGAGATTGAGTGGGTGAATAAGTACCATGCGGAGATCTGGGAGAAGACCCACCACTTCTTTGGAAACGATGAATACACGCGAAACTGGCTCCAGCGGAAAACGCAACCTATTTCTAAATAAGGGACGGATGTATATAGACACGGCCATCAATACATGATGAATATCACCCGTTTCATGTTTTTGGCTGATATCGAGGATTTTGATGTTAGGAAATTAAGAGATAAGCTAAATAAGCCAAAGACAACTGCCCCAGAGCATTCCTATCGGAAGAGCACTGTCTACTCCATGGGCACAACTGGCTTTACTCCGCTTTCACTCTTCATCTGTCGCCACCTCTTCAACTACATCTCCGAAAGCGAACCTTTTAGTAGCCCTAAAACGCCACAAAACACCATCTTCAATTGCTTTCAACACTTCATCCATGTCTTCATCCGTCTTCAATTCTGTAGCGACAAGTTTGCGGAAAGGCCGTTGGCAACGCTGAAACGACCCCCAAATACCAGACCCTCCAGAGTATTTAGATTGATACAGTTGATCAAAGCGGCCTTGATTCTGATATGCAGATGCCTCGATCGACTCTTGAAGAATCCTGTCAATCCACCGGACAACCGTAGCCTCTTGTGTAACCCACGAATAAGTCTGACACAAAAAGATTGCGGTCTCCATCAAGCAAAACAAACGTATAATGTCTCGAGTCAGCCATAAGTCCAAGCATAGAGCAGTCTGCTTTCTTTGCTTATTTTCGATGGTTTTGGTTAGAAGTGAGATATATGATGAGTGGGGAGTTCTTTGGTTTGTCTGGATCAGGTTAGTTTCGGGTTCACTTTCAATATGGTATACCGTGTTTACAGAAAGGGAGGAGTAAGGGGTGTACACACAGGTTAACCAAGGTAATCTCAGCTGGGTTGACCTTTGCTCGCTCTTATCCATATACAAGTCACCAGTCTGCTTTCGCCTGGACGAGCGAGCTATCTGACTTGTCTTCCGCAGACAGTTCAACCCCCCGAAACCAGTTTAAAGGAGTCCCTTGAGCAATGCCACTGCGATAATCATGATAGACCCAACTACAGAAAATAACATCAAGAATAGTCCTAACCCGCAAAGCGCATGGATCTATTTGGAGCCTCCTGACAGCCGAATCTGAATTCATATATCATGAGACCCCCCGCGTCCATGACTGCCATGTATCAATCATACTGTAGCATAGCCCCCCTCCTGAAAGATTTCCATATGTTCGACTAGGCGATCATGGTTCCTGAGTAGCTCTAGGCCCCTTTTTAGACCCTAGGAATAAGTAGATCGCTGTACCCCTTGTCTTTTCCTTTATGACAAATTCCAGGAATGGAATGGTATGTCTGTGGAATAAATCATATACGCTCCTATAGAATTCCCTTTGATAATGATCCTCCCTCGAGAGCGATGTATCGCCCTCCGAGGAGCGGGTGGATGTAGAATGTTGACTTATTGATATCGATGGCAGAATCCAGCAGCGTATTGCGCCACATTTTCACAGGACGAGTCGTGTCCGCAAAAAGATAATAACATTACCTATAGCTATTCTTAGTCCTGACGAGAGCCGGCGTTGACTTAGTGTTGGATTGGTCCTCTACGACCATCAGCCATGGAGCATGACCACAGACCAGGAGAGGAATTCTAGGATGTCAAACATCGAAGGCTAATAACAAGGATACTACTGGCGTTTTGAAATGACGAGGATCAGATAGGTGCTCAGCGGCGAGTCCACATATTTTCCGATACCCACATGGTTCGTGAGATCTGCGACCGTCTCTCGCAGAGACAGCTGGAAGAGATTGTCGATCAAAGCATTGATATCTTGGAGCAACTGCATCGTCGCTCTTGGGGCGCAGTTTCGGGGCTCACCTTCGCTCCAGGTTCCGGTGAAGTTTTTGAGACCTAGTGGCAGGTACCGGATATAGCGCGATATTTCTTAACTGAATTGATTGAAACCTTTAACGTCTATGGTCTGTATGAGTCCTATGCTGTATGAATTATAGCTTATATCCGTGCTTATCAGCATGTGATTCGCTTGCAATCCTCCCTCGAGCCGTACAGGGACCTTTCCGACTGGGCGACGCATCCGCTCGCCATTCAAAACTAAACACTCGCAACGTCCTTGCCCATAAGGATCTCCACGTGGCCAACACTACGTACAATGAATTCAACGAACGCATTACTGGTATCCTCGACTGGGAGTTCTCCGGCATCGTCCCTATTCAGCGGTGAGATCCTCCTCGGGCATTCCTATGGGACGGGCAGCGCAGTGCGCGCCGCCGTGGCGGAGCGGAGGCGGATACGAGGGATCTTCCAGAAGCGATGCCGGGCTCAGAGTTTGGATCAGTTGCTACTGACTGAGCCAGGTTATACTTTTTCGCTGCAGGAGACTATGCAGAACGGTTTCGTATTTGCGGGCGATTGTCGAGGTTTGTCCTCAGGGCAGAGACAAGATGAGGCTGGGATGTGGCGGACTGAGGTGGAGGATTGTCTGGAAGCGTTTGGCATCTAGTTGTCCTCTTTATCGAGAACTTTATCATCAGAGTGCTCCGAAAGAAAATACAACCGTATCCTTCCAAGTACAGAAGGACGTTAGAATGGTCACATGCTGCTGCCCTGTGATGCTGCACTACCTCAGATCATTTGCATACAAGCGCCCACAAAAAATGCTGGCACGAGCCTAGATCAAAGTATGTGACGGCTCTGATCAAATAACGAACCCAATAGCGAAAGAATATCGACTTTCGAAGAAGATCTACAGTTTAGATCTGGATAGAGTCAATTCGCATGAACTGGGTTGTATTCCATGCCCAGGGCATTTCTTCGATAGGCCCCGGTATTTGGCAATTACCAATAGCCGCTGTAGTCCACGCATGCCATGAGTCACGGAAACTGTACTCTGCCTGTGGTGCTGTATGGTGTTGTAGTTGGCATTCCGTACTCGGTCATCAGGCAGTGCAACGAATCCTCAGCACAGACCATGATATACCGGGCCGGCAGGCTTGACAGAGATGCCGATGTGCCTACCAGAGTGCTCTGTGCCTTTCCAGAGTAATATTCGGGGTGTTTATACAGCGGAGACGTGTGTCGTACTTTATTGTATGAATCACACGTGACTCCGGGTGAGCCCCTCTCCGACACCCGAAGACGACCAGCGAATTAGAGCAGCGAAATGGACTGCTGAGGAGGGGCACGGGATCAGAGCACATGACTCGAGGTTGAGAAGGAGGGAGGAGAGGCTGTGATAAATAGTAAATATTTAGCAAGGTTGAAAGAAGCGAATGAGGTGTTATAAATATTGTTGGATATTGTTGGTTACAGGACAACTGATGTGAGATGGTCAGGTGACTGCGCCTCTGGTCCCTCTCCTCCGCCGCAGGCAGTATCTCGCCCACGTGAGTCGCTCTACTCGAACTCTCAATCAACTCACCTTCCAAGAGTATCCCTTTCTTTAACTTGATATTGGGCTCTCTGGGCTCGCTGTGTTTCGAGGGTAATTCCCATTCTTGTGCTTGAAATCCGCGTTTTTCCCGATCTTTGCGAAGTGAAGTCGCGTTTAGACGACTTTCGCTTCTTGTTGTTCCCCGTGAGCAGGTGACTTGCTGTCAGGTGATATCCCAAGGTACGGACTTTCCCTTCTCCCTTTCCTTCTTTCTTCCTTTTCATATCTCCGTGGGCTGCGAAATCTCTTGCATCTTCTGCAAATTCATCATCTCGATGTTTTCTAGAAGGCATCCCGATGAATTCCCTGTTTGCCTCGGTTCTGTGATTTCTCGTGGGTTGTGATGATGTCGACTACCCGCTCTGTGTTTCCCCTATGCTCTGACCGTCTCTAGCCGGTCGTGATGTGGTTGGCACACAGGCTCTGGGACTGAAGAAGAAGTATTGCTTTTATTTATCTTGCTCTACTGTACTTTTGAGAGATGGTGGTTCGCTTTGAGAGCCGCCCATCCGCTGCGATGCGGAGAGGCGCGTCTCACCCAACGCGTCTTTTATTTACACCCGCACCACACGGCTACCTTGATGCTTTTCATCACTGGATCTATACTTGCTCATCTTGATTCTATGGACGCGAAAACTAATCTGGACTTTTAGACATCTCAACCCAGCTTAATCAGCTGGATCACTACAGCCATCATGTCTGAACCGTCCATGCCACCTTCGGACAATGTCGCAAATAAGCGAAAGCGGGAAAGCACTGACAGTGCTGGCCCCGAGCCTCAGCGGAATCGCTCTTCTAACGCAAGTAATGGTAGCATCCAAGGCTCCGACCAGTCCAATTTTCAGCAAAACTCCCTCGGTTCTTACGACCACAACCTTCCCAATACAAACGACCACGGTATTCCGAACTCGTCTTCAGAGCTCAACATCGACCAGCAGATTCTGCAACATGTCGGGACGCAAAACGGTATCTCGGATGACAGTGCTCTAACGGCTAAGGCTGCCTTGGCTGCCCACACCCCTCAGAACAAATACCCCGCTCCACCAGATGCACCCTTCGATACAAACAATCTGACTCACGGGTTATCATTTGGCGATGACATTGGCCAGGGGATTGGTGGTGGTCACAACCACAACTCCACCGCTGCGGCGGTTTATGCAGCCCGCGAGGCTCAGAGCATGAACTCGAAGCCTTCAGTTGGCTCTCCTGAGTGGCATCAAGTTCGCAAGAACAACCACAAAGAGGGTACGCGTCTCATCCCGTGTTCTCTCTAGAAAATGCTAACTTTGGTAGTGGAACGTCGACGCCGTGAGGCGATCAACGAGGGCATCAACCAGATTGCCCGTCTCGTCCCCAACTGCGACAAGAACAAGGGCGCCATCCTGCAACGTGCGATCGAGTACATCCACCAATTGATCGACGAGAAGAGAACAATCCAGGAGCGATGGGAACAAACTAACATGACCACGCACCATGCGATCAGCGAAGTCAGCGCGCAAAATTCGAAATTGAAGATCGAAGTCAACCGACGTGGAGAAATCGCACAAAAATGGATACACCGGTGTCAGGATGCAGGTCTTCAGTTTGAGGACTATAATGAATCCGATGAACTTAAGCCGCTTGAAGTTGACCAAAGCCAAGGCTGATTCTTTTATCTGCTTGAATTGTTGCTTTCGGATATCTTAGGTGGACTTTCCACTATGCATGTGCTACGACTTGTTCATTTCGGGTTTGAGATCTGGACATACCTTTATTTCGATTTTTTTTTTTGTCTCGTGTTCCTCGCGGTCTGAATTTGCTGTTACTTGGTTTCGGTATAGTTTGATGGTGGACGACACCCTGTCCAGGGTGGACATAGGGTGCTTTTTCCCTTTCTTTTTTCTTAGCCTGGGGTGGGTTTCTTATTGTGATTGATTTTTTTACTCTGATTCCTTATGTATGTTATTGTTTATGGGCTGGCGAAATACGGCTGGGGTTTGTTCATCCCGGGCAACGGAGCCTGGGTTATCGGAATATTACAAATTGACTTATGATATGGATTCATTGCGGTTTGCCTAGCCGGCTTGATGACATTTCGGTTAACTTGACTAGTTTCAGTGGTAAACGAGCAATTACTAGTATGTTATTTAACAAGCTAATCTGCAAATCCATCCATCCGTATCCCCAAAGCACAACAAAATCACCTAGAATCCCACATAATCTCATTCAACCTCAACAACGCATCCGCACTCGCCTTCTTCGCAGCCATAAACCCCTCCCGATCCTCCGCCCCGCGAGGCCCCCGCAACACATCCGAGAAACACAAATCAACCA
The DNA here is from genome assembly GCA_039880875.1 of Aspergillus pseudoglaucus. NCBI lineage: Eukaryota > Fungi > Ascomycota > Eurotiomycetes > Eurotiales > Aspergillaceae > Aspergillus > Aspergillus pseudoglaucus. The sequence goes on from JBDODC010000017.1 coordinate 256,152, forward strand.
AAATCCTCAACTCATCATACGTAAACGGCTCCCCGTTCCCACTCGCCAGCGCCTTGGCACTATCTGCCGCAAAAGATTCTTTCTCTTCCTTTGCGTAGTCGAGAGCCTTAACGGCGCCTTCGAGGAACCAGTCGAGGAATTTCGCGCTGAGAGGGAGTGCGACTACTTCTTCTGATGTTTCCTGAGGTTGGTGGTTCTCTGTGTCTGGTTCGGGGGCGTGCGAGGAGAGTGGGTTGTGATCTGGGTGGTAAATTATGATGTTTTTGAGGTTTTGTTGTAAGACGAGGACGTCGAGTTGGAGGCGGAGAGCGCCGTTTTCGTTCATCGCGCCGATGTGTCGCATGCAGGAGACGAAGGTTCTATCGATGAAGCGGGCAAGCCCGGAGGTGATGAACCAGCGTTCGGAGGGGCCGAGGGACACGGAGACGTTTGTGTCGAAAGCGATGAGGTCGTTGTTTAGTTCCAGGACTGTGGCTGAGGCGGCGGTGGGTGGGTTGGCAATGATGTGCCACCAGTTGTTGTCTGTGTTGGGGGATGGGGTTGTCGGTTCGGAGTTCCGGCTGCCTGCTTGGGTATTGGGGCCGGCCATTGTGCGGGTGAGCATGTGGATGACGCCGCAGCGGATGTCGACATGGAGGGCGAAGAGGGTGCTAGAGGCAAGGTCGCGGAGGGATTGGAGGGTAGTGTCGAAGGCTTGGGCGGTTTCGGTGTTGAGGGGGAGGTAGATTTGTTGTTGTTGGCTGAGGTGGTCGTGTTTGGGCTTCATAGCGGCGCCGACGAGGGTCCAGCGGCGGGGGGCTGGGCCGGAGGCATGAACTCGAGAGTTTTGTTGAGTTGAGTCGGATGAGGGGGCCGTTATTTTGCGGAGTTTGGTGAGGTGACTCGAGAGCCATTGCTGGGAGTTGTTAGTTGTGCCTGTCATATAATGGTTCGGGCTGACTTACCATGCTGTTGTAGAGGAGAGAAAGGGCAGCGACTGTCTTCGGGTCGGATATGATATCGTATGGTTCTAGCGGCACTTCATCGGTGCGCTTGATAAGGAGGTCGGTTTCCTTGTCGATGAGTTCCGACTTGTTACCACTTCCGGCCCTCAGTTCGCTGACTACATCTCGAATGACACCTGATTCAATGTACGATGCAGCGGCTTTGAGCTGGACACCGGCATCAGCCCGACGTGAAACCTTGGCCACGATGGCTTTGTACCATCCAAAGCATTTGTCGTAGAAGGTCACAATCTGGGTAATCACTAGTTGCGTAAATGCTGGGTCGTGAGGGATGCTAGATAGCATTTTACTGAACTCCTTGATGATAGACATGAATTTGACCGTACCCTGTCACTGTTAGCCTCTGCCTAATATGGCTCTGACATAAGGGCATATACCTTGAAAATAGGTCGAGGAGACACTCTCGACCAGTGAGGGTCTTCAGTAAATGCGTCCGGCGCAATGAAGCTGAGCGTACATAGATCCGTGACGGTCTCGTCCAATTGAGGAAGGAAAACGTGAACAAGGAAATCGTCCAGGAAAGAGGTCAAGGTGCTCATAGCGATTTCCGAGTCTACCGGAACAATATCTTTAAGTTTCTGAATAAATTGAAGGGATGGAGGAAGAAGGAGACCCATGTTGAACACGCTCGGTTCGATGAGAATCTTGTGTCCAGTTCCAGAATTCCCTTGCCTTGATTGCGAGTTGTCCATGGTGACTGCTCTTTGCCTCGACTTGGATACCAAACCGGGAACTGAAGTTTGAATAATCTCATCCAATTCGTCTTGCTCAGCTTTCATCTCCGTGTTACGGCCGATTTCGGACAGTTTGAACATTTTCTAAAACGGTCAGCATTGCAAGGACCCAACTTGAACAGTTTCAACCCACCTTATTCTTATCTCTTTGGCCGTTGTAAATATGGCGCTTATTGTCAGTTTCATCTGGATGAATAGACGACTCTCCATCCGTAGCCAAATAGTCATGCATAAGAGAGCGGATCTGTTTTGACGCGATTTGTCAGAAGGATGCAGAAATAAGGTACATTTAGGGTACTTACCTCGCTCTGGTATAGCTTCCACAACTCCTTGAAACCACCGGAAAGAGCACTGCCCTTGGGAATCCCTTCGCGCTCAACAATACCAGCAATCACATCATGCAGGACACGATGACCTTCAGCAATCGCCTCAAACTTGGAATACAATGTCCACAGATATTCTGCTAGAACATGACCGCGCTTCTCGATGGCCTCCGTTGGCGAGTCGGTCGTGTTTTCTTGAGCGAAGCCGCCAGGGGAGCTAGGATACCGTGTATCGATCTCGGCGTTCGTCTTATCCACAACGGTGAATAGTTCCACGGGAAGTCGCTGCTCGATCTGATTGACTGCAATATCCAAATTGCCCATCTTGTTCAGGGCTTCAATCAGTAACCGAATGTACTGGAAGGTATCAGCCTCCGGGTTCCGGGACGCATCTTCGACCAAAGGTGAGGAAGCATCTAGTTTAGCAAGGAACCCAAAAACGGGCCTTTCCCAAGATCCGTTCCCAGTCCAGGCATGTGGATTTCCGCTGCCGTCGTTGTCCGGCGCTGGTGGCTTCCACCGGTCAGAGCAATATGGTGATTTGAGATACAGATGATCGTGCAACTCCTCAACCAGGATATCTGTAAGCGAGATTTCTTGGTTGCTAAAATAGGCGCGAATGTCTCCCAGTGCTCCAATGTTCTCGAGCTCTGAGCGACGCAAAAGTCGGAACGCATCGTGGAGCACTTCAACTGCCGCAAGGAATCGCTTGTCGGATATCCGGGACTCCAACTTCTCTGGAAGCGACTGGATTTCTTGAATCTGGTTGAACAGCTGAATTATATCGTCATATTTCTGGGAAGATGTCGCTAGCCCCTTCAGTTCGGGCTTGGTTGAAAGCAATCCGGCTTTCGCCTCATCAAGCGCACTCCTGAGCGTACGCACCCGACCCTGCGAGCTTTGTAGATTTGACTGAATTTTGTGGTATGTACCGATGGAACTGTTGAATCCCTGGTGATGTTCGTTTACAATTGACTTAAGCGTCTTTTGAATCCGATCGTGCATGTCCAAAAAGTCCGGCTCGCGATCAGCTTTCCCAAGAGTACTCGTATCCATCAAGCTCAAAGCGACCTGCACTGGTACGCAATCGTCGGAAGACATGAAATCCCACTCGCGCTGAATCGATCGTAGTACATCTAAAATAGATTGAATTACCAGTTAGCAGTCCGTATCCAAGCAAGCACTTCCATCAACCCCAAGAAGTACGTTCATACCTTCGACCGCCTGCGTCCCCGGCGTATCACCAACCTCCGAACGGCCCCTCTCTCTGCTTTTTCCGGAATAATGACTCGCATCTCCCGGGCTCCGGCCATTCCTCGTAGGATGTAGCATGTCTCCCTCCCTCGTCCGCGATCGCGAGGAAGACGGCGGTTGTCGACCTCGATCCATTCGTTCTCGGTGCCGCTCTGGCGACTGAGTCGGAGGCAGAATGGAAGAGGGCTGCTGCGACGATTCATAGCCAAATCCACCATATCCACCGGAGCGACTGCTTCCATATCCATTGGCACCTAAGTTGCCGTACCCGCCATCGCTGCGGTCGTATCCCCCGGCATCGGAATACCCGTACCCGTTGGCGTAGCCACTTCTGCCGCTCATAACAAATCACGCGCTCCTCTCGACGCTTAGGAAACGTAAGTAATGATTGAAGTCGGACGGTTTGCTCGTCTGGTTTGCGGTTTATACGTCGTGGAGTATGGCGGGCTGTATAGGTGTGCTCGAAGGATTGTGTTCTAGTGCAGATTCAGGTAAGAGGCAGCCGGAGCATTATCGTTTTGCGGTGCAATGCAATGATCCTCAACGCAGTGTCTCAATAGACGATTGGGACCATCTGCGTCGCAAAACCGAGCAAGAGTGATTGTTGAAAAGACCGGGGTGCCGTCCTGCGGGAGTTCCAGGTGTTACTCCACATGCCGATTGACTGCCACATTTCTCAGGCATAAATTATGGAAAGGAAGTATAACTAACTACTTGATAGTTATTATTTACTGTCCACTTTCATAACTATTTATTGAAGCATTTTAACGAGATGTGCAGCATTATCTTCTAACATCCACCCATTCACTGAAAATAGGCTCATGAGACTCGGGTCGCCTTTGGATAGGGCTTCATAAGAGTACTATCAATGCCATACCCGGTGTCATTCACAGAGACTGGATCGGATATGCCTAAGCCGAGAAATAGTGAATTAGGCAGTAGGTATAAGTTTCAATTAATGATGCCCTGCTCACTGCTTAGTATCGCTCTGACGAGGCGGCCACTCATTATGGGCCCTACTGCGTTCTTGCTAATTTGGTTCAGTCTCTTTTGTCATGCTCTGTATCCGAGCATTTTGCTGTGGTAATGACTCGCGCACTCAGAGTGGGCATGTCGTCCTTATGATTGACATTTTGGTTCTGATGGAGCCAAATGAATCTCGAAATCAAGAGATTCAGAGAATGGCCCAGATGTGATTACCAGCCAGCCTCTCGACCGGTGGATATGATTCTCACCCTAGTCCGAAAGTTAAAGATTTTTTTTATCTGACCTTCGAGTTTGACTGCAACGAGGATAGGTGGATATGTCTCATCAGATTGTCAATTCGCACAACATGCGAGATCTAAGCTGGGCCTACCAGATCCGGACTTGGGCACCGGACCTCTGTCCGCATCCAGGTGCATTAACGTCCTAATGGATCGGTATACCTGCATGTGGCCGACCAGATATATTCTCTTGGATGAGTTCATAAGCGGTGACCATATTGACGGACACGCTAGTCTAAAACAACAACTTCGGAGGCCCCATCAAGCTTCGAAGTGATAGTATCGTTCCTCCTGAAACCAAGGCATCGAACGTGTAGATGTAGAGACTCTTTCCAGCCAGGTGCCACATCTCGCCGTCGAGCGTAGAAGGTCCAACCTTATCATCGGACTCACAAGGATATTCCCATGCCTCTGGGCCAGCAGGCTCTGTTGTCACATTGTACGAGACCAGCCCATCTTGCCTGCGCTCTTTCAGGCCGCTTTACGTCGAATCTTCCAAGCTCATGAAGTTCACAATATGTTATAGTGCTGTCCTGCCCTGGTTGACTGCCTGGTGATTCTTGGTTGACGTTGCTTGACCGCTGCTCTCAAGAAATGCAATGCGCCAGGGCGAATGCCGTTCCAATCAATCAAACCTGTTCCTGGCTAAAGGTCAAGCTCGCTGATTTTCCCGTTTATTCCATAGTGTATCAGAGCGGTACCAGGGGCCCTTCCTCAATGTTCCGAGGACATACTTTTGACTTGATTGCTTTCGAACAGACGTACTTCGGTTGCATGGCTCATTTGTTTGTATCAGACTCAGTTGGAGACAATCTCAATATCTGCACTGCGCAATCCGTGAATGACATCGTTAGTATCTCTGATGATTTGTATCGCCCTATCGTTAATCTATCTTCACGCTCTGATCTCGGCCACTAATTGGCCAGGCGTCACGAGATGGCAACTTGAGTAGCCCGGCGTCATCGGATCCAGAGCCCGAACCCGAACAAACCGGGTCGGGGGGTGTCATGTACACAGTCTATCGAATCCTGAACATCGGGCCTCCAGATCAAAACCTGTGTAAAATGGGCCTCGATTCGTTCCAATCCCTCAAGCTGATCACGAATCTCCGCAAATCCATCCCAAAATTACCATTGACACTCCGAAGAATAGAATAGCCGAGCATCTAACTTTTGCCCGCTTAAGTGCGCACCTCTTCTAATACGAATCCGTTCAGGGAAGAAAGGCACCAGCAAGCTCCATGCAACGACAACTCTATCTTCCGCAAAGGGTCTTTGGTGATGCGACATACAGCTTGTCTTTGACTCACGATTGCCTACCCCTCTGATTATACGCAATTTGGAGGCTATGATTGCAAACAAATATGTTTTCTCATCTTGTTTCCCCAATTAAGAGAAGCCGTGGCAGGTCACCTCGAATAAGTCTCCTGTAAGCTTTCAAACACACACACTGCTTTCATCATGAGACCGAGAAGGTAGCATAGGATCAGTTGTGCCTGGGTGACACAGGAACCATTTGATCTAAGAAAACTCCCTCTTACCCGCTGCTGTGGGTTCTCCAAAAAAAAAAAAAAAATGAACGGTGTCTATATCGCGGTGCTGGCTCTGATGAGGGCCCATTTGCCTTATTCCTCAAGGAACTCGAGACGGATCAAGGGGTCTACTGAACGGAGCTTAACTATGCCTATCAAGAGTTTGCAGCCTCTGAGCGAAATAATTCGGAAGGAAAGATTGGACAACGATCTGCGTATCTAACAGAGTACCTAGTATATTGAGCAGAAGGTCTCAAGAAAGGATTGATATTAAGCAAAAAGGGAAACATAGGGTTTTTCACAGATCTCACGTCTTCATGATGTATCAGTAAGTCACTTCTTATAATCGAGATGCTCGAATCCCTCTAACGTTCTATATTCTCTATTATAGAAGACGTTTTAACTCATAAAAGGAATTTAAGCTGCTTAATCGGCTAATTAAAAGCAACATCCTCTTCAACCTGCCTCAGAATTTCTTCGAACGCATCTCTGACTGCTCATTCGCCAAGGGCCTTCCTAGACCAGAATCTTTACGGTCCAGCACTGTCGTTACGTTCTGAAGAGAGCAGTTGCTTGCGATGGTCTTCATAGGTCCCACTTCCGCCAGGAATATTGGGAAATCAGAGAAGCTCTAGAGTACATTTGTTACAAAGCGTGGCTACACGGTGATTCAACAAATGCGATTATCACTTCGGATTTGTGTTTCCTTTCCATCGTTGATATGTGTCTATCTAATTGATTCCTGCTCCTAGTTACCAACTGGGTTTTAGGCATTTTCACACGTTTCTTTTCGTGGAGACCACGGTGGCAGAGCCCATCAGCGAGATACAGCACGCTACACCAATTGATGTTATCAGGCAGCTCAGTCCCTCTCAGCTCTCCTTGAGCACCCAGGACCATTACCACCAAGAATTCCGCCACTACCTGTTTATAATGCTTGGTGGCCAATTCGTAATGTTGCCCGAGTCTCTGATTGAGCTAGAGACCAAAGGTGGACCGATTGACCTCCTCATCACTCAGGGGAAATGGGGTCTCGAACTCCTTAGGGGTTGCGATCATCTAGAAACTATTCAGAGGATCCAACAAACACAGGACATGAAAGAGTACCTCATCTTAAGTTTCATGGCTTCGCGGGCGACGGAAGTACGCCCAGGTAATAATCTAGTCTCGCATTGCGAGCTTCAACTGAAATATTCAATAGAATACTAGCAACTATACCACGTCGTGTTTTCGGAACAGTACCAACAAGCCGATATTATCGATTCCGATCTGAGAGCTGTGGCTTCATTCATCTTGCAAGAGGATACTAAGCCAAAGTGTGATCCCTAGTGGTGCTAGTAATTTGATGCCCTACCTTGCTATTGTTGTCTTCGCTCCCTGGTAAGCACTTAAATGTTGCAGCATGCTCTTGTGAAATAAATTAAAACCATGATTGGCCGATATTCCATACTTGAATCCTCATCTCTTGCAACTTATATTATTTGTCAATTTGTTACTTGCTTGCGATGCACATAATATCCGGTAGTCTATCACAGGACGCAGCAGGGAGGGTAGCTTAAGCTGGCTGAGAGTCAGCCTAGGCCACACCATCCTGCTCCAAAAATACAAGGAGAGAACTCTCCTGAGGCTCAAAATCTCTGCGCATACAAGTGGCTTGAAGCGAGGGAAAGGATCAAAAAGATTATAGAAGGGAGCTTGCCTCAGGAACTCACAGGGACAAGGGGCTGCAGGCCTCTGGCTGGGCGAGAAGAACTGATTGCATCCTCGCAGACTTGATATCTGTATATAGTTGGATAAACAGTACAATCATTCAAGTAGATCACTGGCCACCTTTAACGAGGCTAAAAGCCATCTCCGGATCATCCCCCGTATCCGCAAAACAAATCCCCTCCTCCGTGGCACCCATAAGATCCCAGCATAAAATCTTAACATTAATACCATCCCCAATTTCTTTCCCAGACGAAGCAGAACCAGCCCTCTGCGAGAACCCAAGCACAGCACTCGTCCCCGCATACCTCACCGGCTCCTTATCCTCCCCATGTCCCTCCTCCTCACCAACCCGATTCGCAAAAACAACAATCATCCTTTTCTCCCCTTCATCTTCCCCACCAAGGCCACTTGAATGCTCCATATGCCGTCTAAACAATGGCATCAATCTCTGAACCCAGTAATCAAACGTCCCGAGTTCCGGCTTCGTATGTAGCGCCTGCAACTCCTCGCGATCTGAATGCGTCAACCACGCCATCGACAGAACAACCAACTGCGAGCGCGTGTCGAGAATGCGGTTGGCGAATTCCCATGCTGTCCAGGGTGCTTCAAAGCGGTAAGGGTTGATATCCATGCAGATTCCAAAGGACGTGGCAACCTCCTGCTGCTGCTGTCGGTCTTCATGAGGGAACGAGATATGCTTAAAGCCACGCTTTGCATCACCCTCCGCAGCCCAAGTCTCATCCGTATAATAGAGGAAAGTCTTGCGATAGTTTGCAAGAATCTCCCCCTTCTCATCAACAACAAGCAACGAATTATAATACGTCTCTTTCCCTCCATCTTCACCACTTCTCCCAATTTCAATCTCCGGATACCCAACGCAAACTTTACACCCCAACTCTTTCGCCGTCTCAATCGCCCAAATACCGCAAGGCCCCATCCCCGCCTCTTCAAGATACGGCTTAACAGCCTCTAAATTGGGAAAGTTATATCCCGTCAAGGCCATCTCCGATAGGACCAGGATATCCGGGTTTAAATCTTTAATTCCTTTCCCGAGAGTAGTTCCGCGGCCTCCATTTTTCAGCAGGTCGTCTGCCCGCTTGATGTTTCCCGCTGTGTCGCCAAGTTTGGGGGAGAATTGGAGGGTGGCGATTTTCATTTTGTTCTTTTGGCTTATTTCTTGAGGTTTGTATAATTGGTTGTGATGATTTGGTGGTATCAAGGCCGGGGGCCCGGACCTAATTTGTGTATTCGTTGAATTCACAAGACGGAGAGTGGGATGGTGGTTGATGTTCGATGTGGGGTGTGAGATAAGGCGAGGATTAAGATATTTTCGGATAATACTCAGGTACTTTTTGAAAGGAATTTTGATATGCACTATATTGTGTTCTCTCAATTGTTGTTAGAATGAATGTTCAAACTTGCATGATGACATTTAAATCCGGATAATGAGGTCATGTGACCCATATGCCTTGTCAGGAAATCGAGTATAAAAGAGATGTGAGGTGTATACACAGTTCATTAATGCGATATGTTATGCAATCCCACAGCGCCATGTAATTCAAGCGTATCTTGAACAAGCGAGATAAATAGAGAAAAACCAAACCCTCAACGCCACAAACAATGCATCTGATATCACCAAAGCCCAGATATCCAAACAGGCCAATTAAGCAAATAACGAAAAAGTAAAAGAGAAAGCAGAGATATAAACACCGGATCCACATCACATAATCCCAATATGTATCGCTAATTGGACTACCCCTCTAAGGATTTTCGTTTCTTCTCAGGCGTGAAGTCCAACGGCTTATACGCCAGTCCCTTACCACCGGTAAGTCGCAGTCTTTGTTCCGTTCGAGACAAACTCCGACCCAATCCTAAGTCTGCATCAGGTGCAAGCGCAAGATCATGTCCATTGACATGGTGGTGGGATGAATACGAAGGCGATTGACTCCCCGAGAGTGGGGGCATGGACGAGGAGAAACTGCTTGTGGGACTAAACGAAGAACGAGGCCGTTCTGTGTGATTATGATTGTAATAGCCGGACCAGCTGTCTGAAAGTCGAGGTCCACTTCGTAACGACTCCGCAGCGATGCGGGCTGCTGATAGGAGAAGTTCGTCTTCGTCGATTTGGTTGTATTTGAGCTCTGGTTCCGGTTCCGCGGGTTTTCGCGCAGTCGTCGACTTGACCTGTTCCAGGATAGGAAGCGTGGGCAGTGGTTTAATTGATGATAAAGCCATCGATGTTTTGCGAGGCGTTGGCTCCTCGGACTTGGATATCTTCGATGCTTTAGGGCCACTGCTGGTTAGTCGTGGCTCTTCCGACTCCTCAAGAACCCGTTTCCGACCGGAAGGTTCCCCACGTCGTCTGGAGGCGGCTTCTTGCAGGGTCTTCAACCAAGCATCGCGTTTCTCGGCTGCATCTGAAATTAAATATGTCAGCGACATAATGACAACATAGGCGACATGAAGTGGCATACCAATAGACGATTCCTCGTCCGCAGCAGGCTCGGCAAGTTTTGTCGTAGGCTTTTCTGGCTGTACCGGCGCTGGGGGTGGCGTGACACTCTCAGAAACCCATGCCGCACGATCAGGTTTTGCAGGCGGCGCAAGATCAACCGGTTTAAGCGCAGTCTCTTCCGGTTCAGCCGCTGTCAGTCCCTCCGTAACACTTGGTCGCTCTATCGGAGTCGTACTCTCCTTGGGCGTAAAGATAGAGCTCGCTGGGGCAGATGTTGCGGCTGGCTTAATCGACGAGAAAATAGAGGGCGCTATTATATTGTTAACAAACAATGGATCGACAATAAGTCGAATTGTCTCTGTTTTGTCATACCATTTTCTTTCGGCGCGAACAACGAGGATGTCTCTTGCGCGGGCTTCGAGACACTTGTCTGAGCCTGAGTACTAGCCTCTTTGGAAGCAGCACTCGGACCAGGGGGGTAAAATACAGAAATTGTGCTTCCCGAAAAACTAGATGGTTTAGTTGTGTCAACAACACTCTTGGGAGACTGTCCAGCAGCGACCCCCGGAGTCTGTTCAGTCGAAGTCGGAGCCTTGAAGATACTAAATGGTGAAGAAGCGGGAGCAGGTTGAGAAGTGTCAGGAAAAGCACTAGTAGTCGGCTTGGATGACATCGAAGTTTGCGAGATATTAAACGGCGAAGGAGCGGAAGCTGAGAAAGGGAACTTGACCTCAGGTGTCGTGGTAACAGGAGCTGCAGGTTTAGTAGCAAAAGGATTCTGCGCTGTGTCGAATATGCTAGTTCGCTTCTCCGGGCTGGGGGAAGATAAGGAAAAGGGTCCAGGAGCTTGGGTGACCCCTGTCCCAACCTTCGGTGGTGCAAAAGGCGCAGAAGCAATAGGATTGGGAGCTGCTGGTGTAGTTGTTGCACTCGTCGCAGGTGCGAACGGAGACGGACCACGAGCGAAAGGATTAGGCGCTGCCGGTGCAGGCGTAAAGGTGGACAAGCTAGAGGCGAAAGGGTTAGAGGAAGCCGGCGCAGACACCGCAGGTGTCGTAGACGTAGGCGCCGTGAGAGCTTGGCCAAATCCACCGCTGAACGGCGAAGGGAAGTGGTTACTCGTTTGCGACGCTGCCGCGGCTGGAGGCTCGTTGGCCTTTGGCGGGAATCCCCCAAACGGAGACGGAGCGAATGCCGGCGGTTTATCACTGGGTACCGTAACGCTAGGTGCTGGAATCTCGTTCTCGTCATCGCTAACGAAAAGAGAATCATCCTCCGTTGTCGGTGGACCAGTGGGAGCGGGTAAAGCAAGTGACCGTTGTGGTAGCACAGAACTGTCAACCATGCCCATGCTGGCGGCTTCTCTGATGCTCAGTCCGAGGATAACCGCGACCAGGCTTCTGCCTGCGCGCTTCGATTCGACATATGTTTCAGAAAATGAATGATCCGAAGACGGCTGGAAAGCTATTGTTTGGAATTAAGAAAACGTGTCAGTCGAACGTAATCGGAATGGGAAAAAGGCCAAGGCAGCAAAGAAATTTTTTTTTTCTTTTGAAGAATCCTGGAAGCATGTGCCGAGAAAACGTGAAAAGAGTTGCTAGTCGACGGAAGGACGCGAGAAGGAGGGAGAATAGAATGAAGAATAGAAAGAATAGACCGTTATCGACAAGTTACACACATACCAGTAGATTCAATGGGATCGCTGCCCCAGTTGAGATATAGGTCACCGTTAGCGTTTTCAGCGAAGTGCAAGCCCTGTTGTTCGCAGTATGTTCTTGTCTGTTCGTCGTCATCGAAACATAGCACCGTTGTCAACTCATCAATTGTCCACTCTTCGTTTTTGTGCTGCTGAGAGGCCGGGTAGCGACAGTATCCCTTCCAGATCGACCGGATGGCCGTCTGTCGCACGTGGTTAAAGTAGATCTCCGCGACACATGCCATGAGGTATGACACAGCAGGAGAGTCGACAATTGAGAAAAACCGCGCGTAGAAGCCTTGGGCAATCGCATTGGGCCGTCGAGAATCCAGTGTTCCCTGGTAATCCCAGGTATTACCGGCTGCAGCGAATAATTCCAATGCTGCTTGCACGCGATTCGAATTCCGTAATTCAGCCGGCCACTTCTGTACCCGTGCTTCCAGATCGGGTCTCTGATCCATGATCGAAAAGATGATATAGTACGCCCTGAATTCGTCTTCATTGGAAAACGAGATACGACCGCGGTTGTCATCGTAGTAATACATTAATGAGAGCATGGTGTTGTTGAGTTGTTCCCGTTCCTGGTGGCGGTCAAATGGTTCCTCGTTCGTAGGGCTGGAAAGCAGGTGAAGGGAAAGGATATGAAACCGTGCGATCCGTTCTAGACAAGTAACTGCTGTTCGGACATGGTCTTCCTGGGTAAGTTGCTGCACAGAAAAGTCATTCCGGATGGATCGAGTACGATCCCAGACGAATTTATGGATCAAGCCGAGAGGCTCAGGGCCTCCAACGACATGTCGAATAAGGTAATTCGTGGTCTGAAGGAGTGTGTTGGGTGTTCGAATGTCGGACGGAAGCTGTTCGTCATAACCGGCAGCCGATCTTCTGAACCGCTTGAGCATCTTCGTTTCCATATATTGTAACGAATTTGTCGCTGGGTGAAGAAACTGAGGTAATAACCGTAAGCCTGAGGAACGTTTATGGCCAATCGAGATGTCGGTACCTTTTCGCTCTTATCTACCATCTTCTGAACAATGCGCTCGACGCGTTCGAAGTCGGGGCACATGCTCGTGCAAGTGCCAACGGGAGTAATTGCCTGATTCAGAGAGGTAGGTTGGTTGGGATCCGCCATGAGACCCTTTTTGATAGCCGATTCTCTTTCTTTTGCTCTATCAAGTTTGAGCTGTAATAGGTCAGAATGCCGCCATATTCGAATCCATAATCCAAGCGACACCCACCTGTTCGTAGCGCTCAGTGTAGCCGCTCAAAACCGAAACATCTTCAACCGGCACAGCCCCAGTCGCACCATTTACCACTGGCTTCTTTGTTGTAACAGCCGGTTGCGACCCAAATCCACCAAAGCCCACGTCTCCAAGCGACCCATTCGAAGCAAACGGTGATTTTGTCTGCGAAGTCTGCACACCAAAGGGCGATGGCGCAGGCGGCGCAATCCATTTATTCGACTTCGACTGCGCAAACGACGACTCGGACGTACCATTCGACTCGGGCTTATTACGCGACGCGTTGAAATTTCCAGTCGGGCCTCCTCGACCTCGCATAAATCCTCTCGTTGACGTAGCTCGTCCTCGTCCTCGACCACGGGGCTTGTTGTCACCGGCTAATGGTGCTGTTGGCATTGTGGACGGAGGCGCATTCGGACTTTTAGGCTGGAACGGCGACGGTCGTCCTCTTCCTCCACGTCCTCCACGGTTCGAGGTTCCATTTCTCTGGTTTTGGGCTTGGGCCAAGCCAGCGAACGGGTTTGGTGGCCCGGCCATGTCTGCCGCAAGGAGCGGAGAACGTCCTCCCGCCTGAGGTTTTCAGTCGAAATGCGCAAATGCCTCGTTGTTTTTAAATATCCTTATCGTTTGAAGTCGACAGTAAAGTGATTCGATGAAAACGACAGGAATCGTGGGTATTGATGAGCGAAGATTCCTAAAGCTCTATCACCGCGGACCGAGTCGCAAAAGCGACAAAGCAAAAGAGTCAGCCAAAACAACATATTGCAAAGGGAACATACAAGAGGAATCCAGAAAACGAAGGACAAGTGATTTCTTAGAAGACCATGATTCAAAACGTAGGACCTGAGGACAATTGACGCAATTGGAGTACCTTTGACACGGTCGCTCACTCGCTTTTGATCAAAGACAATATTATTCCTTATCCAAAGCACGCACCAGTCGTAAATATCAAGTAGACTATCGGCGATATCACGAAAGGATACGAGAAGTAGTGGCGTCGTCGATGTTGTCAATATCGGCGCGGCATCGGGATGAATGAGGGAAGAGGTCAAGTCGCCGTGTATCAACAAATTGGAAAGGAAAACACGCGGGAAAAGGTATTGGCTAATAGACTTGATATCGATTAACAGGATGAGAGAATAAAATGGTAACTGCTGTCTGGAGAGCCCAGACAGTCTATGTACAATGGATGAATGAGATGGGAGTGACTGGCGGAGTTGCTCTTTGTTGCCGCGAAGCTACCCGCTAAGCGCTCTAGGCGCTACTGATGAAAGCTGAGTAAGGAACTATCGGGAAAATGGTTGGCCCGAGTGGCGAGATCAGTATACTTATATATATGGTCGACATGGCGCATACATGTATAGTTTAAGCACTCGTTCTATTATCAAGGTGTCTATAGGTTTCAATATACCCTTCTGATTAAATGAGACTCTTTGCCACATAGCCTTGTACAGTCCGGATTATCGACTCCCCGATTCCCCGATTCCTGAGCTACCCGCTCGTTTCAGCTACAGCAGAATCCACGTGACTGAGTGCCATATAGAGCCCTAATTATGCAGTCTTATGCGCGTTTTATGAAAGCATTGAATAGCACTACAATTTTTACTAGAATCTCGTTTATTTTTTGATTTTTTGGTTCTTTCATTGAACTAAATACACGAAGAAATATGCTCCAAACACGAAAGTGCTTTTTGCCAATCCAATCCAGCACATCAACGCCCTCGCTATTCATAGACATGACATAAAACATAACAGAACGCTCAACAATTGAAAAGAGACCGCCAAAAACGCCATAGAAAAGAGTATAGACAAGCAAACTCGAATATATAAGACATGTCGAACATAAGGGATATGACACAAAAGAAAAGGCACATATATACCATGGACCAATGCAGGTCTTGAAAGAGATGAGAATAAAGATGAAAGCCAAACCACCCAAACTCCAGCCGTGCAAAGCGTAGGAATGAGCATCAAGCCATCCGAGTCATGCAGCATCAGCTAAATCTCACAATTAAAACACCAATACTCCTTTTTCCGTTTTATTTTCCGTCATGACTATGTTTAGACATGGTGGGAGGGCATCATGTGGCTATGCGTAAGGGATCCAGGGTAGACAGGAGCCTTGACAGCCATGGGGTCCATGTGAGGTGTCCTCGGGTCGTGGTGGGGAAGGTCCTGCGTAGGCATGGGCATCTGGTAAGGCATCGAGGGCGGAGCCATAGCCTGGGTGGTGGTGGCGGCACTGGTAGCGGCAGCGGTGCTGTAGTCAAAAAGATTTTGACGGCCAAAGGGCGATGTCCAAGGGTCGAAGTGGTTTACTGGCGGCTGCACAGGCATGGAAGTCGGGCGGTGCTCTTCAGGGGAGAAGGGAGCGTGGCTCATGTAGTCAAAGGGCTGAGCCGGCGAGGTGGTGAAATCGTCGGTGTAGCTCGAGGGGGTGTAGTAGGAGCGGTCGTGGCGGACAGGCTCGCCAAAGTTGAGGGAGTCCAAAGAGAAGATGTGCTGGTCCTGCATTGGGCGGCTGGCCATGGGCATGGGTTCAATTGCAGCAGGCATAGAGCTGGATGCCAGAGCTTCTTCGGCTTCATCCTCGTCGGCTTCAAATTTCTCAGGCTCGCAGATCGAGTCACTATCCCTGTCGGTCTTGGGGTTGGTCTCTCGGCTCTTTATGAAAACAGTGGTGTTTCCGTCTGGATAAGTGTTAGAATCTTTTCACTCATCTCAGTTTGCTAAGTGAAACGTACCAACTTCGCCGCGCTCGTAGCGCTCTTCCAGTTTCCGCACCTTGAGCATCTCCTCCATCTCTTCAAGCTTCTCAGGGCCTCTGAGCGAGCGTTTAGAGTCCTGTGCAACTTCCCTCAACTTCTCAGCGGTGATGCCCCAACGACCAAGTTTGCGCATAATGTGGATCAGGAGCTGGAGGCGTTCTACTATAGTTAGCATATGAAAATCAAAAGTAGAAGGCATCGGACTCACCTTCTTTCTTTAGGTGATCAGGTTCCTTGTGTTGGACACCAGTAGGCCACCAGTCAGGCTTGGTTTTCTCAGGGTCACCCTTCTGACCTGGGGGGGCACCAGCAGGGGGCTTGCCTCCGTTATAGGGATGCTTAACCTGCTTGCGAGGCTCAATAAACTTGATAAAGGCTTTGGCGATCTGGCGACAGTTGATCTGTTGGAAGTGCTTCAAGGCACACTCATAGTAGGCAAGGACCTTCTCGGTGTCTCCAACCTCGAGACCAACCATGTCGGGGGTGGAGGGGGTCATCTCTTCAACGGGCTCGGGGAAGTAGTCTCCATGCAAGTCGTGAGAAGCGCGGCGACGGCGGACTCGACGGGACTGAACCAAGCCATGCATCTCATCGGGTTGGGCATAGCCATAACCGAGAGGGGTGCCGCGGAAGGGAGAGGAGCCTGTGAAGGTTAATAAGAAAGCTCTGAAGTACTGAGGTGGGTGTTCACATACGGCGCATCATAGGGCGTTGATAACCAATACGACCACCGAGGATCTCCAAGAAGCGTTCGCGCACTTCAGGAGTGAAGACTGTGCCACCCTGTTCTTGGATTGACGAAGACTCTGATGTACGAAGGCGGCCCATGCTGTCAAGGTAGACCATAGCGTAGTGGGCAAATGGGAGATGGAACGAAGAGGGGCGCAGAGGAGGCATCATGGACTGGATAGGTTGTTAGTCTTGTTGTCCAGCTCCGTCGCCAGATGTAAGACTCACTGGAGCCGTGTCCCAGCTGGGAGCACATTCATCCTCAAGAGCAGACGAGGGTCGCTTGACGGCACTTGGCCCAGCGATAGGGGCGTTGACAACCATAATTTCAGAGAGGTAATGAAGTAAGACAAGCGGGGTGAAGACGAGATGTATCGAAGGATACTGCTATGTTCCGGAGAGTTGCACAAAAAACGTGTCAATGCAAAGAAGGCAATCGAGTTCGTCTGGTCAGAACATAAAGATCGAGATTGATGGTTCTGAAATGCCACGAGAACGGAGCGAACGTGGTCCTATTTCTAGGCGAACCTCGAGGGGTTGAGAGATCTGGACACAAGCACATTAGCCGGGCCCAATTCCGATGCGAACGCCAGCGTGGAGGCGGGAAAAGGGAGATGCAAACAGAAACAGTCCAGGAACGAAGGCAAGCATCATGTAAACAGGGGAGACTCCATCCGGAAGTCCTCATCCGCTGTACATATCCGATGACAGCCAGTGACAGCACAAGACAGGTGGGGAGAAAATGGGGATTATTTGATATCAGGCATGAAAGAGGAAAAAGGAATATAGAATACTTACAAAAAAGAATATGAATGAATGAATGAAAGAAAGACGGCAAAAGGCAAACAATCGGCCGTTGAATGTTCTCAATGCACCCGGGGAATCGGATGAGCTGTAAGCAACCGAGTGTTTCTTTGTTGCAAGAAGCGGATCGTATGCAATGGGAAAAAGCAGTGATATAGTATAATAATAGATATACTTATATCCTTGAAGCGTCGAAGTAGATATACTTGAAGTACAGTAAATATGATAATGTGGAAAGAAGGAAAGAAGCTGGGGAGATGGCGGTTTTTCAAATAACCTCAAAAGGCCCTGATCGTTTTCTGACTGATAACGGGATTGGCGAAAGCTGGACAAAAGAACCTAAGCGTATTCCAGCGTATACAGAAGCAATGTCATGCTCTTGCTGTATCTGATTTCTCTGGGCCCGTCAGCATGGATGATCCCTGAGTGCATCAGCCCGAAACATGCCCTGGTGCATAAGAGCAAGTGGGTTTAGTCAAAAGGTGGAGGCAGGGAAAATAAAATAAAAAATATTTAATTTTAAAAAAAATATTAAACACCAAAAGTACCCGCAGATCGTTCGGACGAGATTCCTCTCTATCGACATTGTGGGTTCGTTGGCGTTTGTTAATTGTTTACTTTTGTGGATGTCTGTTCTCTGCAGATTCCGAGGGGTCAGTTCTTGACTTCCGACTCGAAGCATAGAATATAGAGCCAAAGTACAGTATCTAAGTCTGTCTACAAGTACAGAGTATTCCGTACTCCTACTCTATTCTATCTCAAGGTACAGCAGATTGACTGTGCTCCAGCTATAGCTACTATTCTCCGATCAGTAAGCACCGCGAATCCATGTATCCAAAAACAAAAGCGACAAAAGTTCCTCGGAGATCCCGAATATTTTCGGGGTACTTTTGAGCTTATTCGCGTACTGTGGTTCTGGCATTCTGTCACGGATCTCCTGTTCCATGATCTGCTGCTCAATTTCTCCCCCGGTCCCGGAAGGGTATAAAAAGCCAAATATTGAGGTTCGAAAGTCATAGAACTCAATTAATCGAATACATTGCAATAATAACACCCCCATATAATAGCACTGTAAGGAGTGCTGCCCATAATAGCACACAGTAATAACACTCGATCAGATCTGGCCTTCCCGGGCTTGACTTGCCTTGCCGGACGATCATACGGGCAGGACAGTAGGCGGCGTGTGCCTGTCCATCAAGGCTTTGGATTGGTTGGGAAACCGCCATAATAGCCATTTGTTATTGCCGCGCCGCTAAAATCAATGCCACTCGGGACACCTGATCTCATGGTGTCCGATCGGAGATGCTCGGTGGACTTACAATACGTACTATATTACCATCTCGGATTTTGATTGACGGCCCCAACTTGCGACGGTTGGAAATAGTCGCGGATTAGACTTCTGTCAGTTGCCTTATGGCAGCCGTCAGCCTGGACAAAAAGGGAAATCGACCATACAAAAAGAGTTTACCGAAGGCGAGGTTTTGGTTGAACTGTTTGCTGTCAAAATCAAATTATTCTCTGGTCCCCGGAATGATTGTCGCTCCTTGATATCATCATTCGTTGAGTCGTAGAACGTCTCTAGGCGAGACAAATTAGTATGATCCTGTTATATTCCCTTTCGGGTAATCGTAAATTATGCCCCCTTTTTTTTCTTGGGAGGGGGAATTCCAAATTTACGACAACATCTGACATTCTGAGCATTGGCATCGCCACTGCGGAGACTTTCGTGGATTTCATTTATATCGCTGGCCAGGTTTGTACTGTACCTACAGCACGATGCAGGTCCAACGTGCGATGGTCAAGATGTAGGATATATGTATATGTACACGATACATTTATTCACACCGTGAACCGCGACAAGCATTTCTCGTGTTTACATACTACAGCATGTCAGACTCGAGTCGAACTGTGTTCCTCAAGCAAAACATGAAGTACCATATCTGCATACGTATACAGCAAATATATTTCCGAATCAGTACATCCACAGCGACTCAAACGCCATATCCGTAACCTGCATCAAATGTCGAACATTGAACACTTCACTCAGAAATCCAAATCATTCCTCACATCCTGAAACGAACCAAAGCCTCACCTCCTGACACCACCCTGTCCCGGCTGTCATCCTGTCGCTTCGACTGACAAGAGTTTATCGAGCGCATGACAGGCAGATCCGGAGAAGAAGGAGGTATGATGTGACGGACCGGTTTGGCCAGGCTAGCCTATTGCAGTATGTAGATTGTATTTCTACAGGTAATCTGGGTATGTTCGGAGATATTCAAGGACTTGGTCATTCGTGTATCGTATACCGTATTCGGTTAGATGAGATTCGGCAGTGTATACTAGCTTATATTTGTACAAAGGATCGTAGTAGCACCTCCGTGCTCCTACAAATACAGCCTCGTACCCAAAATAATGCCCAAAGTACTCCGTACTAACGAATAAACCCAAGCCGCGGAATCCGTCCCGGCAACCCTCCTACTATATCCGGTAACTCCACCACAGCACTAACCGGAAAAGTACCCCCCAGCATCCGGGTTCGTCTCAAGCCGTCTTCTGGGAAGGTGTTCACACGAGAGCAGATTGACTCGCGATTATTGGCGGACAGGCCGTGATCGGTAGCATCTAGGCTCGATCGGTAGACGTACGAGGACCTTTCTGCGTTTATTATTGGATACGAATAAAGTACGCCTATCCTTTCTACTATGGTAAGAATCGGTTGGGAGTGAACCATGGCCCCGGTCGAGGGATTCCGGTGGCTGGAACAGAGCATGACGATCCAAACTTCAGCACTTTGATATGTAAATAAAGTCTGTCAAAAGCATGTAGCAAGCTTAATCGAGTTTTTTTCTATGCACAAGTACTTCGTTCTACGTAGTAACCCTGTACTTCACCCGTCTTACAGCTGTTTTGCCATGTTTTGTCTACAATTTCGCACTGATTACCGAATCGGGATAAGTATACTGCAGTCTGGTGTCGCGCTAATCAATACTAAACTCTCAGCCAGCCTTATCGATCACCAGACAGCGCATTTGTATCATCATGGTTTGCACTTGTGCTCCGTATGTGCTCCGGAGAGTCAGACCCAAACCATGCCTCCTATTATTATGAGTACTCCTTACTCGTAGGCTACTTTCTTGCACTGGTTGATCTACCGGACGTGGATCATCCGACCGGGCCGGGCCTATGGGCGAGATGATATGGAGTGAAGTTTTATTGCCATTATGGTGTTTGTCGAGTTATTGTGCCCCCTAGACTAATTGGGATATCACTGCGTAATGAGCATGAGTATCTGAAAAGCTCTTGGCTATGATAGCCATCGTAGTTCTGCATCGTGTCTAGAATACTCCATGCGCTTCTACTCAATCCGGACACCACAGAATACTCTGGTATACATTGTAGACACCATACTCGGGGCTTGTCCGTCTCAGCTCCAGCAATTGTACTCCGTACCACGAATATTGCACTTACAAACCTCATCCTCAGCATAGTAAAGCACCGTATATCGTATCTGTACATCAATGCACGGGCTTTGCCACCGGTGACTCCGGACCATTTAGGTTACGGGCCGCCCCCCCCACTATCTATTTCCCCGTGTCCCTTGGCAGTTATGCCAGTAGGATTATATTGATGTATCGACTATCAACCTCCTAGAAAAAGCCCAGAGCATGTCATAAAAGCAAGTAAAGTAACCCTCTAGCAAAAACCACCCTGTAGATGTCCAGAAACGGAATCCTCAATGCAAATGACCTATCATAATCACCATGCATGATTAGATGATTACATGTCTCTGAACATGCATGCACTGAGTGGATACAAATACCCTCAATTCACCAGTACTTAAAAAGAACAGAATTCCAAATCATGGAATCAACCTCCACTGGCTGCTTTTTTTGCCCTTTGTTTTTGTTGCTTTTTTTTTTTTTTTTCGACAAGACATTTGACATTTCTGACACCCGTTAGTGTCTTGTTTGTTTTTTTCTTGGCCGTACACTAAACTGATTGGGGCTAGATTCATTAGGCGAGTAGGGCTCACTAAGCCATAGCCGGTCCACCGTGATTCGGTTCACAATTGCCTTTGTGGAAGAGTCCTACTCAGAGTAGTATGGTGGTGTGGTGCTCTACAGTGTAGAATATGGCGCAGTATGCAGTATTTAGCCAGTACATTCATGTACGCTTTCCTTACGGAGTCCTGCACACTAATGCCACCACGGAGATATTCCCAATTCAGTGGAGTTCGCCCCAGCCAGATCTACGAGCCTCATCCTTCCAGCCGTGTTTTCAGTGAACATTACTATGACAGAGTACAAGGTGGCTGGACTGGCCGGTGGCTAGTGCGCTGCCAGTTGTCAATATCAAAATGGTCCCTGCATTGAGAATCACTCCAGGTCCACCAATCAAACCGCATACCTTTCGGGCTAAGCCGCTGCCATGTCTTCCGGACCACGGTTGAAGAGCGTTTGGTTCTCTGGCTCTGGAGTTAAACGTAAAAGTAAAGTCAACACCCTGTATTTAGGGATACTTTGGCGCGCGGAACCGGGAGAAAGCATATTATCGTGTGCTCGGATCCCGAGAACTGGGCTTCGGCTGGAACTTTGTGCCGGAGATGGGTGAAGGGCTGAGATGGGGTCCCGGAAACCAGGTTATCCTGGCGTGTCATGCAAGATCTGCGGTTTTTCTTTTGTAGGTAGGTACTTGTGCTTGTATGGGATACCCTGGATGGAGATGTATGCAGAGTACAAGGATAGATCTCGGGTTACTGGTTATAGCTACCCTGTACTTGTACAGAATACGGCGTCAGCATCAATAGTATAGGAACCAATGCAAACAAACATCCCCTTAACAGCACACGAACCATCCTGCAAGGGGCATCGATAACACCTCAATACCGATCGATAGCTTCATTATCATCATCATCATCATCATCAACAACAACAACAACAACAATAACATCAGCGGCACCATCAACCGAGCCGCTCCCCGCCAACACGTACTCAACGCAAACGTAAAATCTGCACATCATCCTCCCTGTACCATGTAACCGTGCCCATGCCCCGTATCCGACAAACTTTATACTCCATACTCCGTTGTCAATGCTCCTCTCTCACCACCCAGAAACCCGGAGAAAAGGTACCAAATAAACTCCCGCCAAACTCTATCCCATCCTCCATATGTTCCGACTAATCACACCCCAGAGTTATATATATCACTGCACGGACAGAAGTATATCAGAGCAACATACGTACATGTACTTCTAAATCTCCGTCCTTGTGCATAACTGATGGTTTACATATCACTCGAGACGCCCCATTTGCTTTGCTTTGCTTCAGCTAGACCACACCCCGGCCCTACCAACTAACTACAGCAGGAGGTACAGTAGCTAAAGTTAAAGCAGGAGGTTCGTTCGGTTCGGCCATCTATCGTTACACCATCGCCATTCAATCCCCGTTGGCCTCTGCTCGCCTCCGTCAGTCTCCATCTGTTCATGCTGTATAGCTTCCGGACGGCCCGGACGCATGGACATCTGTCTAACTTGTATCTACCTATCTTCTAGGATACAACTTCCGGGGAAAGTCCAGATGGCAAGACCCGCTGGCTGCCGGCTCGTCGTTGACCTTGCATCGTAGTGCGAAGTCAAAGTAGAAAGACTTTGTAGTGTTGAGTATCAAGTTGTCGAGGATCGTACTTGTGTTCGAGCTTGAGTGTGCATCGGCTGAACGAATGGTAGATCAATCGTGGCTAGATGCGGTGCCATGGACCATGGATTCGGACGTCGATGCCATGTCATGTCGGTGTCGATGGCGATATCGACGCGATGCGATGCAGTGCGGTGCGGTGAAACATGTACGTACCTTTGGAGAGGCCGTGGGCAAAGCACTGACAGGCGTTTGCTTGTGTACGAACTCGCCCTCGAATTCAAGCTCGAACCGAACTGCTACAGTTCCCACACCGCTACTATGAGATCTGTCAAATTGGCTGTCCGTGCTCTGCAGAACCTTCAGAACCGAGCAGAGCCATTTTTACCCAGTACTTTGTGTTGAAGGATTGAAGCTCTGGAGAAACGGCAGGCTTGAAGCCAGGGTATCCCTGTTGCTGCAGACTGTCGGATGTATGAGGAACATTCCGGCGGTTGGGTGTTTGTACGTGGGGATGATTAGACAAGCGGTGCGATACGATCGATAGCCGAGTGGCTACAACGATGCGATCGAGATTTTTATGATATGATTCATTCTACATGATTCTATGCTGTACTTGTATGGAAACTCCGCTATCGGGGATGATTATGAACAACGCCAACTTTTTGTTTCTCATCTTGCTTGCAATATAACAAAAAAAAAAAAAAAAGAATAACGACAATGACTATGAATATGTACTTCGTTTCCGTTCATGGTATGTACTTCCCGAATCTTAATCCCGGTCCATGTCCATTGCCTGTAGCCCAGCCACGCGTCAAGGGATCGGGGATCGCTTTCTTTTTGCCTTTTGCCTCGTCTATGTGGCCAGATCCCAGTTGAGCTAGCTAGCCACTGATAATGTCCACACAGCGCTGCCCGCCACCGGAGCATCGCAGACAAAAAACCAATTGCCAATCGATTGTCTCCTCGAGTCAGGGATCGGTCCGCATAGACGTAATCCCGCTTTCCCCGAGCCACTCACACGGGAGAGATCCAAGATTTCTTTTTCGATCTGTGGAGACTTCGATGCAAATTGAACCACATACAAGCCGATTTCCCCTCTTTTGCAATATTAATTAATCAATCTATGAATCATTGCAGAATCGCGATTCCGTCGTTATCCAGTAATCCGGCTTCCTTGGCCAGGTCGTAAAATTTCCCGCGCTGCTTGACGAGCTCCGCGGGTGTGTCGAATTCGGCGACTCGTCCTTGGTCCAGGACAATGATTCGATCGGAATCAATGATGGTGTTGATACGGTGCGCGATCGTGATGATGGTGCGGTCCGAGAAGACGCTGCTGCGCAAAGTCTGTTGCAGAAGTGCATCCGTTTCCACATCGACAGCCGCCTAAATCATCCGTTAGTCGTCGGCGTTTAACGCGATATACCCGAAGGCACAAAAAAAAAAAAAAAAGCAATGACTTACTGTCGCCTCATCTAGAACGAGAATATTGCTCGGTGTTAACAAAGCTCTAGCAAGCGAAACTAGCTGACGTTGGCCTTGGCTCAGATTCGATCCTATCATACGTTAGAACACGGATTTGCCGTGAACAGGGGCACCAGATGCTATCGGGTCACACCTACCTCCTTCTTGAATTCGGGCGTCTAATTGCCCTTCCATGCTAGCGATATGGTCCTTAAGTCTAGCATGTTCCAGGACACTCCAGAGCTCCATATCGCCATGCGCATGTCGCGGGTCGAGGTTGTCTCTCAAGGTACCCTCGAACATAGCCGGATCCTGAGGAATAATCGCAAGGCGACCGCGTAGATCGAACAAACCAATCTTAGAGATGTCCAAGCCATCAATCTTAATACTACCGTTGTCCGGCTCGATAATCCGGAAAAGTGCCAGAGTAAGAGAGCTCTTTCCAGCGCCCGTGCGACCAACAACACCAATCTTCTCGTGAGGCTTGATGTCGAGGCTGATGTCCTTGAGCACCAGGTCAAGTCCCGGTCGGTAGCGCGTGCTGTAGTTGTTAAAGGACACCGCGCCCTGTCCTGGCCAGCCGATGGCCGGTCGGTTCTTGAACATAACTTCCGGTGCTTCACTGGGAAGTTCGGCATACTCGAGAACACGCTCGACGGAAACAATGTTAGTTTCCACTTCCACCGTCTGGCGAACGATCCAGTTGAGAGACTGGGTAATCTGCAGGGCGTACGACATGGCCAAACCGACCATACCGGCGGACAAACCACTGCGGCTTGCGACGGACACGATGGAGAGCAGAGCAGATGACAGAATGACCATAGACCCAATGAACTCGAGTCGCACAGCCAGCCATCTGTTGACGCAAACCGATGGGAAGTAGGCACGGAGGTTGGCATCCATGCGCCATTCGTTTTCAAGAGTGAATCGGTCCTCTTGCTTGTATGCTCGGATGGTCGACACTCCGCCCAGAGACTCCTGGAAGTGCGCGTAGATCGGACTCCGGCTGACACTGTCCAGTCGCTTCAACTCGCGAGATGTCCTCAGGTAGTACTTCTGGTAGCTGAGATAGACGTAGCCTAAGGGGAGAACAACCAAAAGGAACGCTGGGGTCGAAGAAGAAATGACGATCATAGTAAAGAGGGCTTTGGCGGAGTTTCCAAACAGCATGTTGAACGTACGAGCAAGGACTTCGTCAATACGATAGATGTCACTAGAAAACCGGTTGAGAATCCGTCCAGAAGGCGTCGTCTCGAAGAAACTCATGGGAGAACGGAAGATTGAGAATGCCATCCGTTCATGCATCTTTCGCGAAGCCTCAATCGAGCAGAAAATCCAGAGAATCAAGTTTTGGAGAATGACCAACAGAGACGAACCCAGTCCGAAAGCCAAGTAAACTCCAATGAACTTGCCCACGCCCGCGTTGTTACCCTGCCTCTCACTCGACTCGGAAAAGTACTTCAACCAGTAACTACCAGCAACCTGGCAGGTCTGCCCAGCCAAAAGAGCCAAGAGGTAAAATCCGACCGCGATGACATTGCTGTTCTTGGCATATTCAATGTAGACATCCCAGCTGACCTTGCCTTGCTGCGAGGTTTCCTGGGTCTGTTTGCTCTTGAGGGCGTTCTCTTCGTCGGCCACCTTGCGCTGCGGACCGTGCCAGCTTGCTGTACTAGCCCGGCGTAGAGTAACAGTGCTTTGCCTCCGAGCCTGACCGCCGGACCTGATAGGGACCAGGTTACCAACTTCTCCTTCGGCCTCATCTGCATCCGAAACTTCGGAGTCAGGGTTGTCAATCACCGTGGCGGAATCCGAGCTCTCAGGGCTAGCAAGGTTGCTGCCTTCACTTTCATCATCCGAATCGTTCATGGTCGTGCGGACGAGGTTCGCAACTTCACCCTTCATTGCCAGCAGTTGCTCGTAGGTTCCCTTCTCAACCAGGGTCTTGTCACGTAACAGGCCAATGAAGTCGGCAGTTTTGAGAACCGGAATGGAATTCGTAGCCAGAATTCGCGTCTTGCTGCTAAGGATACCATCCTTACCGAGGACCCTGTTAATCAAATGGCGACCGACATGTTGGTCAACCGCAGACAAGATATCATCGAGAATGTAGATATCCGCACGAGCATAAACGGCTCTTGCAAGGGACAACCGGGCTTTTTGTCCGCCAGAGAGCGAAATACCTCGTTCTCCAACTTCTGTCTGGTCACCATCGGGGATGTTCTTGAAATCGTCGAGCAGAGCACAAGACTCCACGGTAAGGTCGTAAAACTCGGGATCCCATCGGTGTCCAAATACGATATTTTCACGGACAGTGGCGTTCATCACCCATGGTGATTGTGCGACATAAGCAATACGGCCTCGGACGACAACCTCGCCTTCCAATTTCCACAGATCACCAATGATCGACTGTAGCAGAGAAGATTTTCCAGAACCAACTCGACCGACAATACAGCTAAGTTCACCCTTGCGAGCGCTAAAGTCGATGTTGTCAATGGCAGGAACTTGCTGATATCTGTCCCAGGTAAAGGAAGCGTCACGAATTCGGACCGATTCATCACCAATGTGCGACACGGGGTCCTCAAAAGCCACAGCATCAGGCTGCAGTTCTTCGGCTGTGAAATAATCAGTCAAGCGCCTGACGGCCACCGAAGCTTCAATAATCGATGTGATGACAATTGGCAGAATGGAAAGTGGGAAAGTAAGAATGTTGAATAGCGTCAAAGCAGGAAACACCACATCCGTACTCAACGGTTGATCTCTGGTCAACACAAAAACCGTAAAGGTAGAGCATGATACGAGGAACGGGGTGGATTGCCAGGAGAAGTTGGCAACCGCCTGCGTCGCACCGATTTTGCGAAGAGTGTTCAGTTCCAAGTCGTTTCGGATATGGCTGAGTTTGTTCATGAAAGCGGTGTTCCACGCATAAAGCTTGATGCTCTTGATGTTGTTCAGAATCTCTGTCATCAACCTCGATCGCATGTCCTTGTTCTTCATCTGCGAGATTTGGAGTTTCTTCATCATTCGGGCAATCGTGCCGTTCAAAGGAATCATAAGAATCATGACACCGATACCGGCAAACATGCTATATCCTACCAACTGATAGAGCGAAACCATGCATAGGACGATTTGGAATGGCGCCGACCAAAGCTGTGCGCCAAATTGCGTCAGGTCAGACAAGCGTTGCTGGTCAACAGCCATGTGGTTGACAATGTCGCCAGAAGTCTTGGATGCACGGCCTTCGCTCGACAGCTTCAAGGACTTGGAGTAGATCATGGCTGTCAGCGACGACTTAACCCGCATACCGGTGTCGAAAGCTCTCTGGAAGTATTGGTGAAGGCACAGGGTCTGCCCGATTGAGACTAGGAACATGGCGAGAGCAATCGCAACACCTTGGATGACTGGCTGAGGCTCATCTGTCCGGTACGAGTCAATAAAGCTAATCAGAACCCGCAGAAGCTGGGGTTGAACGAAAGCAAGGAGATCGCTTCCACACTTGATGATGGCACCGTGGAAATAAGAGCCACCAAATGACTTGAACAGTGCGAGCCACAAAGACGGCTTCTTCTTTTTCAGCTCTTGCTGCCAGCTCTCCTCCAAAGTGTTCAGAGTCACGGAAGTTTTGTCTCGCCGGCGCAGAGTCCAAAGATCGTCTTGAGTGAGGTAGTTCTTATAACCATATTTCATCATTGGGGTCAACCAGCTGAAAGTCAGGACGGAGAAAATATCCGCATAATCATAGGGACATTCATCCTCCTCGCCCAACGCCTCGTAGGCACTCTGCTTCTTGGGAACAAAGTACTCCAGCACAAACTCCAGTATAGCTAATCCCAAGCTCACATTGAATGAGACAAAGTACGGGACGCGATTCTCGTAAGCCTGTCGAGAGACGAGCGATCGTAATTTGATAGCGTACGCGATGATGAAGAAAACCCAGTAGAACAGAACGACTGCGTTCGGCTGCCGGCTGCGCCAGTGTTCAAAGTATTGTACCGCGAAGATCACACCCAGCGACGCGAGCGTAAGAATCGAGCTCCAGAAACGAAAGTCGGCCCACCAATTGTTCGGATAAGTTTCGACTTGAAGTGCGGCTTGAAGCGCTGTCGCGATAATCAATGCGCCCAACACGACCTAGATAAGAATTTTATGCGTTAGCCATGCCACTTCTCGATTTTTTTTTTTTGTTAGATGCACCCAAAGTAGTGGCCAGCGACTTACTAGTTTAGCGTAAAAATGCCAGTTTCTGGATATTGGTTGAGGAACGCGCTTCTTCAACAGGAACCAGATAGCACCAGATCCCATCAACAACCCAAATGCTGCAACAATAGCCACTCCGGCATCGAGGAAACACGGTGTTAGATCGAATCTGAAGGGGCTCATAGGACCCCAACCCTCGACATCACCGCAAAAAGCCTGTCGATGCTGGGGTTGGAATACCGCCTCGGAATTGGAAGATAACGGAGACGATCCCGGGATGGAATTCCCTAGGATCGCCTGGGAATTTCCATCGAGCATCTTTCGTAGAAGAACGTCCCCAGATCCTAAAATCTTAGGTCCTTCTTCTTTTCACAGCAAGGAAAGAACAGGAAGAAATGAATCTAAAAAGCCGCGGAGGCAAAGGACGTCAGCCGCAAGCGGTTACTAAGAAAAGAGCGGAATCGAAGCCCGGGGTTAAGATCGCCGTAGCTCCGACATGCTGACTAACGAAGTAGAGGTGAAGCTTTTTTTTGCCAACGAAGGATTATTTGTTTGGAAGCTGAATGGATGGCTATTTTATTTTCATTTACAGCGTGCTGTACTTTCTATGCCTTTTTCTACACCTCTACACCGTGTAAATGCCCCAGAAACACTTGTTTCCAGCCAAGGCTTCGTCCGAGAACAGTGGAGTCTCGACTATCGTCACATGACGTATATCCTGCATGGAGGATATTTCTTTTGGCGGTAAGCGAGTCAGTCCGACTATATGAGATACCATCAAGAGTAGCAACCGTGATATTGTCATATGCGCCCAAATATATATCCCTATAAGGACAGACTCTGTTGATGGGTCATCATAGACCTCGTTCATGGGACCGCAGGACTAGACTAACTAGGAAATTTCTTCAGAAGGCTTCCATTTGCTGTTGCTTGAATTCTCTCCACAAAGCCTGGCTGCTGATACTGCGAGACACATGGGCACCCGGAAGAAAGAGAGCGATTCGTTGATGTGCTCCAGACCTTCAGCTTCTTTGTTTTCCAGATCAGGTACTTCCATTCCCACATGGAATCTCTTCAGAACTTTCATTAGGTAAAACAGGGATATTGCCTCCTCGTCTTGGATAGTTGGACGAGCGAGAACAAGCGAGCGCACATGATCGAAGCTGATTTGTCGCTTACACGCCAGGATTTCCTGGCAATATTGTAGCCGGATCCAGAGAGATCAGAGAGATGGCAAATAGAACCAAGCCATGAACTGACCAGGCTCACAGGAAGGGTGGCCGTCTACATGGCCACCATTCACGTACTCGGGATTAGGTAGTATCGGGAAATTGCTACCGTAATCCACAGAAGCAAGAGACTCGAAAGTTGATAGTAAGCCCTTCAGTGCGGTGATGAGAGCATGCTTCAACATTAGACCCGGAAAACCTGACTTCCGGACAAATGTGAAGTCCAAACGAAGAGCACAAAAATTATGCAGTTGGGACAGGAGAATGGCAACGAACGCATAAGCATTTCCATTTTGGAGAGCCTTCTTCCACATAGCAGCATCTGGGAAGCGAGCTTCATCAGAAATGGCCTGGGCTCGCGCCACGGCGTCTTTGAATTCGTCACAGAAAACGATCTGCCTGTCTGTGTTATATACACCGAGGTTCTCGTCTTCAGTCCACCAATTGTTCTTTTCGCTGGATCGTAGGTCAACCCGTTTGATCCTTGAAGCCACATCTTGGCTCCGCAGGACGGTTCTCGACAGCTGCAGGATGCGCTTCAGAGAAACCTTGCATCGGTCCCATGAGATCGAGCGGTATAGAAATCGCTGAGTGTACGTGTTGAAGGCTCTGGACACCAATGAGGCAGAAAGCAGGTCATTTAGCTTGAGATGGTCGAAGACAAATAGCCAACAATCACTAGACAATGAGACAGATCCGCATGCTTGTTAATTTATGTTCTCGTAGTATTAGTTTCAGTCTACCCTGACTCGAACATCACCATGTTGATATATATCGAAACTGCAGCTTCCTGAGAAGTAATTCCCAAAGCGTATAGCACGAAGGCCGAGAAGAGAAGAGACATTCAACAGAGTCCATAGCTGTAAAGGCAAATAGACAGCTGCCTCCAGATATTGATCTCATCTATATTTGTCCCAAAAAGGTTAGTGGTTGATGCCTGCCCTAAGCAAGAAAATATCATCACGACAATTTGATTTTTCCAGGATACCATAGATTAGGTAGTAGGTATTTCATCCGTCATCCCAATTTTTAATTTATTTTCTTTATTTTTTAATTTATTTTCTTCATTCTTTTCTATTCTTTGTTTTCTCTTGGAAAATTTGCTCTACACTGGGAGACTGCCTTACGTGAAGGCGGTAAGTCTTGCTGAGGGGCGTTGCCGCATTTCTTGTTTGGAGTCATATTCCTTCATCATCATCGATAACTTGCTAGCTTTATAACGTTGCAATGGCTGCAGACATAGTAGCAGCTGAAGAGCTCCTGAAGCGACCATTATACGGTTAGTGCGCGCCATCGATTCCACTACCAGAAGTTCTATCGCTAATTTTCGCAGTGTACGATCTCCCGCCGCAAATCCTCCCAACCTTAAGCGCCAAAAGCCAGAACCAAGCCGTCGCCGTACAGACTGACACCGAAGAAGACGCTCAAGATGCGACCGAAGCAGCAGAACAAGAACATGCTGTTGCGACAGCCTCGTCATGCGCCCTTTGCAAGGTATCCTTCACCAACGTGCATGACCAGCGAGACCATGTCCGATCGGATCACCACCGGTATAACCTGAAAGCGCAACTACGCGGGACCCCGACTTATGATGAGACACAGTTCAACAAGGCGGTCGGGGAGTTGGACGAATCTATATCTGGATCTGAGTCGTCATCGGAAGAGGACGAGGGAGATGCGTCGCAGCCGACACTCACTGCTCTTCTTAAAAGGCAAGCTAAGATATCCCAAGTGAATGATGAGGAGGAAGTATTGTCAAAAAAGCAGAATGCCGGGAAACATCCTTTGTTGTGGTTTTCGAGCTCCGCTTTGCCTTCGAACACGTCGCTGGGTATCTACAGAGCTCTGTTTAGTGACGTTGAGCAAGACGAGCCCATATACCTCGCCGATTCGCTACGGAAAAAGCAGTTGGACCCAATCAGACTACAGCGCCATAATGGATCTGCTTCACAAGCCTCTGCGACTCAGTTGAAACCTAGTCCTCATATTTTCATGTGCATGATCGGTGGTGGTCATTGTGCCGCGATGCTGGTTTCTTTAGCACCAGAAATTCATCGTAGACAGGGTGGTATAGAAGACAGGCAAGCGCGCGTGATTGCGCACAAGTCATTCCATCGTTATACCACACGACGGAAGCAAGGTGGGTCGCAATCTGCTAGCGACGCTTCAAGAGGCGCCGCGCATTCGGCAGGTTCCAGCTTGCGACGTTATAATGAAGCTGCACTTGAGAAGGAGGTTAGGGAACTATTTAGGGACTGGAAACAAATGATAGACGATGCCCAATTTCTGTTCATCCGGGCCACGGGAAGTACGAACCGGAGGATCCTGTTTGGACAGTACGAAGGCCAATTCTTGAAACATAACGACCCAAGAATAAGAGGCTTTCCATTTAGTACTCGCAGAGCTACCCAGGCCGAGCTTTTGCGATGCTTCAAGGAACTCACTCGCGTCAAGGTGAGCCAGGTTGACGAAGCGGCCCTCGCTGCGACTGAGGCCAAACAGCGCCAGGAAGTGGCAGTGAAACAACAAGCACCACGTCAACAGCAACCAGTAAAACCGAAGATATCTAAAGAGGATGAAGAAGCCCTTCTTCACACGACACAGATTCAAGCGTTTATCCGTCGCTCCAAAATTCCAGCTCTAATGTCTTACATTTCCAGCAACTCTATACCTCCATCTTTCACCTTCAAGCCGTCTGATGTGCAACAAAACTTCAGGTGCCCAACGCCACTTCATCTCGCAGCAAATCTCAGCTCGCACTCTGTTGTTCTGGCGCTTCTTACAAAAGCCAACGCAGACCCAACGGCCACTAATGGTGAAGGGAAAACGCCTTTTGAACTTGCTGGAGATCGCGCCACCCGTGATGCGTTCCGTATCGCGCGTCATGAACTAGGAGAATTCAAGTGGAACTGGGATACTGCTAAGGTTCCCTCGGCGATCTCCAAATCTGACGCAGACAGCCGAGCAGAACGAGAGCGCAAGTCTGCCGAAGAGGAAGAATCGAGCAGACGCAAAGCAGAATTGGACCGTTTAAAAAAAGAGGAAACAGAGAGGGCAGCACAGACAGAGCAGCGGAAGAATGCTGGTGGTCGGACGTTGGGAGCATTGGAGAAGACGCCTGCTGAGAAACGGGAAGAGGAGATGCGGGGAATGACACCGGAGATGAGGATGAGATTGGAAAGAGAGCGTCGTGCGAGAGCAGCTGAGGAGCGATTTCGAAAGATGCAAGGGAACTGAGATTGCTGCAGTGTAGGTGTATTTAGTTGTTTTATGATATGTTGATGTCCTGATGATCATGCCTCATGAAATTTTGCTAGAACTTGAGTATTCGTCAAATAGTGATAGAGTGTATATAATACTTTTGGGTGTAGCTACTCAGGGTCCCGTGATCACTTGTCTGCTCTGGATCGGACATTGTCGCAGCGCGACAAACCTAACGCGTAACAACAATCACCATCGCTGTCATATATCCTTGTTCTTTTAGTATTGATATACTTTCACCATATGACTTTACCTTTGCAACCCCAGTGATTCGAGATGTCCTTTTCAACCCAGAGCAGCACCGTGGGCACATTGGCCAGATGGGATCCACGAACCGGCCAAGCCAGTCACCCAAGAAGCATCGACAGCAACGAAGAAGTCTACGTTGGCCGTGACAGCAAGCGATGGTAGCCCCCCATCCAGCCCAATTCGATACACCCAGCATTAACATCCCATTGTACCGTCTAGTCAATATGTTATCGATGACCCCTTCATATCGAACAAGCACCTACGTATATACACCATCCTTTTCGATCGCGAGAATCCAGGCGAAGTGGCTCCTTTGGTATACATCCAGGATCTCTCAATGAATGGCACAACGTGGAACGATTATCGGATGGGCGAAGGGAGTGGTAGTTTTCTGTTGAGTCATGGCGATAAATTAAAGTTGACACCAGATACCCACCTTATATTTCTGTGCGGGGAGTATAAGGGAGATCAGGGGTTTGATATGTTGCAGAAAATTGAGATGAAGGTGGGCACCTGCGCTTGGTTGATTCTCGATCCTTTGGGGAAAATGTGCTGACTATGATGAAGGTCTTCCAGGACCAATACGTTATTACACCGCGCAAACTTGGTTCTGGAGCATATGGACGAGTCCACATGGCATACAACAAGGATAATGGTCAGCAGCTTGCGTGTAAAGTCGTCGATCTCCGGGCCATGAGGGATAGGGCTACGAAGGAAATTGAGGAACAAAAGTCGAAGTTCTTCAGGAACAAATGGCAGGCGTCCATGGTCAATAACAATAACAATAAGCGCGCCGATGTTATTGCCGTTCATGGACTTGAGAACTATCTTATGAAGAAGGTTCAGGAAAAATTAGCTATCTATCACCGTGAGGCTAAAGTTCTAGAGAACCTGAGTCATGTGAGTAGTCCATGGGTGATATTGAATACAAGAATACTGACAATAGTAGCCCAACATCATCAGCGTGGAGAAGGTTATAAGGTCTAGCAATACCATGTAAGTGACGCATTAACCTATTCTCAACATCAATCTGAACGGAGACAGCTATCTCTTCCAAGACCTCATCACGGCAGGCGACTTATTCTCCTTCATCCAGTATAAAGGAGGGAAGTTAGGTGACATAGGGTCTGCTGTCGTGGTCCGACAAGTGCTCATGGCACTGGATTACCTTCATGACCACGATATTGTGCATCGTGACCTCAAACCGGACAATATTCTTATGACATCCCTCGCGGATGGGGGTCGTGTGGTCCTCACGGATTTTGGATGTGCCAGACTCGTGAAGCCTATGGTTGAACGGATGTCAACCATAATTGGCACGTTTGAATACAGTGCTCCGTAAGTAGACGACCTACAGATTCGAGAAAGTGCCAACTAATATGTCTACAGGGAGGTCCTCCAATCCAACCAGAAAGGCTACACAAAAGCCGTAGATCTCTGGTCCTTGGGTTGCGTCACGGCTATACTCCTCACAGGCGACTCTCCCTTCCGAGACCCAGGAAACTTGGACCATGCACAACCACCCCAAGATGGCGACTTCGAGAGACTCGAACAAGATATGGAGTGGCATCATGTCGGAACGCGTGCGAGAGACTTTGTCCGACAACTTCTGGTGCTCGATGAGACGAAGCGGATGACTGTAAAGCACGCGCTATGCCATTCGTGGTTTACTAACAGAGCGCATAAGCATGATTTTGAAGCCCTGTACAGGCGATCCACCAAGGACTGGAAGCCTCGAGCACATCAAGGACCGTTGATGGTTGATTTGTGCAGTCTCATTGAGATTCGCAAGTCTCACGAGTTGCACCAGGCTAATGCGGTTGATGCATGTATGGAGAGGAGAGGTCAATTATCTCATCCATTAACCTCATCCCCCGAGAATTCCTCACAAGACTCCTTGTCCTCCAGAGGCGCGACTGATTGTGAACGCCCGGTTTCTCCTACCCTATCGGACCCTGATCTCCCAACGCACAACAGGGCCAGAGATGGAAGTTTTGAATTGGGCGACTCATCATACCACTGTCAGAAGCAGAAACCAGACATGAAGTCCACTGCGCTGAGTAGCATTCCTAATCTACATACACACACAATCACGGGCAAAAACAGAAGAGAACTCCCGTTTCCCTTCACAAGCGATACATACATGATCCCAATCAAGAAGCGAGCTCGAGACCCATGGGAGGTGCCTGAAGACGAAGTATACGAAGAAGTCAGCAACGCAATGACTGGAAAGCGCCAGCAAGTTGCTTATGGGTCCAGTGTCTTTCCGAAAGCTGCGCAATGGACCTAAGTGCGATTTCCACTCGTCTATTTTGCCATTGATTAGAATCTCAGAGTCAATTTACGGAGATATGTATGAGTAATTTAGCAGTTGTGTACGAATACATCACTTCATGTAAAACATAGCGCATAATATCATTTTTATTTATCTGTCTATACTGTTGCCGTGGTCTCGACGCCTGTTAGAGCTGAGTCTGCTCCTTGCAGCCCCTCACATCAGTCTTCAAGAGTTCGTCGTCGATGAGTAAATTAGAGTCCTTGTTAATGACGATATCGCCCCATTGAAAGCTTACTCAACCCAAAACTAATACCAACCGTATCACTCCTTGATTACAAGCAGTTCTACACCCGATAATTCTACAAAGTACTTGCTTACCCCAACGGACAAAGTACGATATGCATTCTGTAGATTACACAGCAGAAATCCCCGAGACGCAATGCAACCTTTCTCTCAAACAGCCTCGTGAGGGCACGTACGTTTTGTGTACCAAGCAAATGCAAAGGCAAAAGCAAGGCAAAACGGCTCAGCACAGACTCGACTGACCGAAATAGAATCAACCAGCTACTACTCCGTACACTGAAACCAACAAAGACAGAACCCCCGCCACCGAATACGATGTCAGATATCTTTCTCGTCCACGTCCAGGAATGTGGACCTTGCAGCATGCTAACCCGGATAAGGGATATCTTTCCCTTATCACTTGAATGCATTGATTGATCG
Organism: Aspergillus pseudoglaucus; assembly: GCA_039880875.1. Taxonomy (NCBI): domain Eukaryota; kingdom Fungi; phylum Ascomycota; class Eurotiomycetes; order Eurotiales; family Aspergillaceae; genus Aspergillus; species Aspergillus pseudoglaucus. Next base: position 292,700 of record JBDODC010000017.1, read on the forward strand.
TTATTCCCCGAGATCCACTGATTGTCTAACGGTCAGATGTAGCTGGGCACGGGCCAATGTTACCAAAAAAGGCAATATTGGACACCAACGCGTGAAATCGCGTCCTGTCGCGTCCGAGCGCGTGATACGCGACGCGTTCGCGACACCGACGCAGAAACCGGATGTACGAGATTTGATGGCGAGAAATGATGTAAAATGGATATTAAAATCGAAATTCAAGAGGATAAGCCTAATGTGGTGCTACAAATGGCGAGTTCTTATATCATAGTGCTTGGGAGGGAGCTAGGATGGTGGAAAGGCATGAGACAAGCCTTGTCCTTGTATAGGCATAGAACGTGCGAGTGTTTTTACTGAGTGCAATACAGGGAGTTGTTCCGAGAACAAATAGAGCTTTGATTGGTTGTTTAATGGGAATGGCTTCAATGCGATGCACCGGACGCGACCCTCTGTAGAGCCCACTGTATGGCATCCACTACTATTGTGCACCGAAATAGAACAGCGTCCAATGTCCCGAATCTCCACGCTGGCACAGGCCAAAGAAGCCCAGCTGAAGATCGAAAGACCCAGCGAAAAAGGCTTCCTTGACAGATCGGAACCGGATAAAGATGTCGCAGGTTGATCAAAGCAAGTCTCAACCCTCCTTGAGGCTGTGACCAGTGAACAAAGCCGAAGAGAGACTGGGCAGAGTCATGATCAGCGTAGTACTCACTCGTGGTGTCGACGTTGCCTGTGCTTTTTTGGTGTCCTTGCATGGTGTATCCTGTGTTGTCCTCGACTCCCTTTCTCTTCTCCTTTCTATTTGCTGAGACAGTGTAGGAATACAGTTGTCAGGTAGAAGCGCATAGTGCCCGAGGCAGCTGGTACTCCGTAGACATTCAAAATATAGGGCGTCCGCCCCTCAGAGCAACCTTCGAAGGGCACTGAGCACACATTCTCTTTCTCTTTTCTTCTTAGACTCTTCCTTCTTTGTCCCAATTGGAGGGGGGAATTCTTCAGCCATTTGCCAGGCACTGCTTTATTGTCTGCTATATCCGGTTGTGTTATTCTGCAGTAACCGTTTTTGGTTCTCGCTTCGCCGTTCCCGGCAACCACCTGCACTAAACCGTTTCCGGAAGCCTCCTTTTCCGGGTTCTTATCGCTCCCCGCCAGTGTTTCTTCTCCCTCATCATCCTGTGTCATTCCTCCATCCTCTTCTTGCCTGACTACTTTTTCTACTCGTCGCATCCCCCGGACCACGTTTAGATTGAATCGCACACCGTTATTTATATCCTCGTCTGAGCTTCATCACCCCATCGCCCATCCCGCTTCTCAAGACCCCATCCGGCGCAAAAACACACAGTCGCTACCCTGCGCGCACATAACAATACCCGACAAGCCTTTTCCCACCTCAACAACCCATCCTCTGTCCTTAATCGCTCGCCTCCAACAACCACAGAATATAACATTTCGTTGCTGCGCAACATGTTACTCCCATCAGCGCTCTCATGCGACGTGCGACGACCGTCGCGCTTCGCCGCCACCCGCCTCCTCTCGACTCCTCCCCCGTCCGACGACGAAGTCCCCATGGGCAACGGTCTGTTGGGGACCTGTCGCGCACTACAATCTTTGCTCAACGGGTCCCCAGCGCCCTCCCCGCGATGCTCCAAGCCTGCGCGCCTACAGAGTCCCGTTCATATTCGATCTACGCCTTCTTCCACCCGGTCGCGACGACTGGCAACACCTTCGTCGCCTGAGCGGATACCGCAGCGCCGTCCTCGTGGTGTCAACAAGCGGAGGCGCGCCAGTTTCGAAGCGAATGAGGATCATGGCAGCAGCGACAACAATGACAACAGCGGTGCGACTACGGACGATCCCAGCGCCTCGCGCGATCGGTTCTCTACACCAAAGCGTCGCCGCCACGCTCCCTACAATCTTCCGTTGGGCCTGTCGCAGACTGATTTCTATTCGCTGAACTCTCCACCCATTACCGCGTCTCCTTCATCCCCTCGTTACAAGAATCAGCAAAACTCGTCCACGCAACAACTATACAACCCCGATGCCGCGCTTCCATCAATAGAAGTAACCGATGACTTAACACGATCAAGCCAATGGACAGCAGAGGACGACCAACGACTCATGGAAACAGTCTTCGAGCAATTCCAACTGTCAAAACAACAATGGGCCGAATGCGCGCAGCGCATAGGCAAAGACCAAGCTAGTGTTGAGCGACGATGGCAGGCCCTCGTCGGACGAGGCAATATCGGTTTGCGACGATGATGGGCTGCCCGCCCTTGATTGGAACGCTGGTCGTTTGAATCTTTCTTTTCGACTTCTGTTATCTTATCTACGCCTGACGATTAATTTTGTCACGTTTCTGTATGCCATGTATTATGCTTTTATGTCGATATCCTGTCGCCGATATCTCTGGCTGAATGTATTATTATGTTTATGTCTATGTTTTGATGTTTTGTTTTCTGGGTCTTTTGATTTACCGTCCATACTCCCACTATCCTGTGTCTACTTCATTACGTTCTTGTCATTGTTTACGGTCTCAAATTGTCATTTACCATGTACTCCATACCATGTACTCTATTTTACTTTGATTCGAATTACAATACATCGACGATTCCTGGGCGTCTTTGCTTGTCTCTAAAAATGAATAAGCTCAAAGCAACATACAATCTGTGGAGCAGGTTACTTGCCTCAGGCTTCCTACCGCTCAACGTAACGCAATTTCTGCCCGAGTGGTCCAACCGGCTGTGTGGACCAGTGCCGTATTCTATATACAATGGCAATTTTTAGAATACTAGTATCTCGACCACCAAGCATCCAGAATTTCTGAGATCGAAATTTTATAATCTAGTATCTGTTGTGACGGTTAGCGGGGCGCCAGAAACGGTGTATGGCGCCTTCTGTGTCAGGTATAGCGCCGCCTCGCGCTGCTTTTGGGGCCGCTCACATGCCGCCTCAACGCATCCATTGCATCTATATAGGCCCGACATCTCTCCCTCAAAGGACCACGCACTTTCTTCTCTTTTCTTCCTCTTGTCTGCCTCGCCCGGTGTACTGCCCTCTTACCAAGATGCCGCGTTATCCAACGATTGCCCTTTTCCAACATGACGCTGTCCAGTCCTCTCGGGGTGGCCGACGGGTCATCTGAACGATTGAGACATTGAGACATTGAGACCTTGTTACTGTCGCTTCATTGGAAACTGGGCTATACACTTCACCCTTGATGCTGTGCTGCTGCTTACTATTGCAGTTATGGGCTCCTTCACGCGTCCGCCAGCTGATCAGCGACTTTTTGAGTTGCTTCCAGCCATGCTATCCTATTTGGGCTTTCCCTTGAGGACCTCTGGATCCTCGGCTGCCTTGCTTGTGGTCTCTTATCTCAAAATGTCATGATTGCTTCTTCATCCAGGCTCCCAAGATTCTACATGGGAAAGGCAACTTTCTGGTTGTTTGGCTACCAGGTCTGGCTGTGAACCGGGTTGCGCCTGTCCCCCTACACAGCTGACTTTCGACCCCACCAGGCTCAATTCATTTTATGTATCCTCGCCATGTTTACCAGCCAATAGCGAAATTACCGTATTCTTTTCATTTCAGCGTGTTTGACCTGCGAGGCTTGTGTCACAACCTGGCTTCTCTCGTATCGTAACCTAGGGTTCTAGTGTTAGTAGTCTCAGTTGGGGCACTCACCTGAGTGTCCTTTGTTCCTATCCCTATGTCGACAATGACCCCTAAGGTTCGTAGTATCGTATCTCGTGGTATCTCGCCCCAGCTAGGCTCCGTAAACAAGTTAGGTCGCTAAGGTAACGAAGTAGAGAAACAAGGCCGACTGAGTACGTATACTCAGTTGTTGGTTTAGTGCTGACGAGTCTGAACTAAAAAGGTAACCAATGCTTGATGACTTGAATTAATCGCGAAGGACTAAACTAGATTTACTGATGTGACGGTTAGCAGGCGGCCGAAAAGGGCTACTTCGGTGTCCTGTTAACCAACTCCCGTCTTGGCATCAGGTGAGCGTATTCCCACGGCCACGGGCTTTTCCTCCACGCCAGGCCTCTTGACGCTAGTCTCAAATGGGACTTGTGTTGCTATTTGTTCAACATCATCTATCTAAACACTCTCACTGCGGTTGCAAATGGTAGCCAGTTTTGGCTCCCCTCGACCATCATGTTTTCTCGAATTTATAAATCCCATTGTGCTGACAGTGTCCTTCCCTGCTTCCATCCTTCCTCCCATGAGCATCTCTTGGAGCACTTCCCATTCTTTTGAGGTTTGTCTTCATCCACAAAACCGCTGTCACTCTCATCCTCTTTATCTTCTACTCCAGACTTTCTTTTTGTTTGCCAGTTTCCTGTGGGCTGTGTCGACCATGGCGCCTCACTCCCAACCGGTCAGATCTGACGACAAAGAGAATCAGACCGATGCCAGCTCCGACCTGACTGAGATCTTTTCAGACAACGGCTCTGATAGTGACTCCACCGGTGACCCGGAAATTGATAGTGAGGATTCAGATGATGAAGATGGAGATGAAGCCGACGACGATATCTTCAACGATGAGGGCCAGCTGCCTTGTGAACACTATTTGGCCCAAGCAGAGAGCTTGAATGTCTCTCAGCTTCGACAGAAGCGGTACAGCGACGCCACTCAGGAAAGACTCGATGAGACCCGCATGTACTGGAATAGGTAGATAGCTCTCTTGGCCATCAAATCATGTTGAAAGCTCACCAGTGACTTCCTGGTAGATATTGTCAATATATTGGTGTGGACCCAGTACAGCACTGGCAATGGATCTCAGACTCAGATGAGACGGTCCGTTTCCTGTATGCATTTTTTGGCTGGCGGTGTGATATCCGTCGTGGCAAGAATGGTCGGCACTGTCCAGGCATTGGATACAAGAGTTCACTTGAGTCATTCTGGAAGTGTTGGCATCTTGTTCTGAAACAGGAGACAGCGTCAGGACTGAGCCAAGACATAATTGTCAAGGTGCAGGATGTGAGTATATAATTTCCCTTCTGCTTTGGCCAAAGAAGGAACAGTCACCAATGAATATGTAGGTCATTGCCATTATTGCCAAAGAGAAGAGCCTTGAGCTCGACCAGCAACCAAAGAAGAACATGTATATTGAAGATGTTGCCGAGTTTGCACGCGTTCTCTTGACTACTACTGAGATGACATTTGACTGCGGCTGGCAGCACATTCAGATCCTTTTCTTCTGCCAGCTCGCAGCCATCACTGCAAGCTGTCCAGGGGCACTCCTCTACCTTCACTATCAGGATATAGCGCTCACCCTGATCTGAGATCCAGAAGGCGGACGCCCTCGATTATTTTTTTTTCTGAAGCTGGACTTCACAAAGAGATTCCTTGGGAAGAAGGCTGCGTAGGTGTTCTTGTTCTTGTAGCTCCTTGCGAGCCAGTCGGAATTGAATAGGAATGAGTTCAAGATTCCAGAAATTATCTTTGATCTGACTCTGGTACTCAGTCCACATGTATGTTTGCTGAGTATGCTCTTTCATATCAAAGGCTTCAAGAAAATTTCTACAACTGGGCCAGTACTGGATAGCCCGGAGAAACTTTACAGCCTTGGAGTACTGGACGGCGAGGGATAGCAGGAACTGAAACTTAAGCATGAAATACTAGATAAATTTGTGTTCTGCCAGGTGGATCGGGAACCGCTGGATACTGAATTGTCACGGGCTCGGTAGCTAGGAGATAAAACGAATGATATTCATATCTAACTAACTAGTAGCCATCGACGAGAATATCGAATCTGGGGGGGGGGGGGGGGGAAAGAGGAGGAAGTCTATCTGGTGAGTACAGTCTCTATAGACCTTTGTGCGGTGCGGCTTGAGCCCTTGTTTGTCCATGTTGCCTGTATGGCATATTTTAGCATGTTGGCACTGTTTGCCTGGCGTTGAGCCGTTGCACCGTTACATGAATCACCTTGGAGAAGAGACTGACGGCGTCTGTGGTGCAATTACAGATGCGTCGAGGCGGCGAGATCACAGGCTTTGATCAAGTTGCCAGGCCGTACCTCCTTCAATACACTGGAGCCAAGAAATTCAACAGCAGCAGTGAGTATTCATCAGCTCTTCAGCTAGTTAGGTAGCTAACCCTATGGATAGAAGAGGTTACCAATGCTCTCCAAAATGTCATCCTACAGCATGCAGATATCCGCACCTTTGTCTGACATTATGAGGTGGATGTTGACGTTGACGTTCAGGGCATTATCCGCAAAATGGGTTCTCAAACACCCTTGGTGCGATTTGCGTGCTCGTTGAGTGCCTCGATCGACCCAAATCAATCTTATGAGCTCTCTCCCGAAGAATCCAAGTCCCTCAATGGACTTCCTGTGGTTCGTGCGCAGCAGGACACAGTAAAAAAATGTGAGTGGAAATGGGATGACTGCAAAGCCATGTTAGACCGTGCCAATATGGCAGTCAAGCCGCTTTGGCCACGTTGATGAAGGAGCACTTTCCAAGCACCACCGTCATCTACGGAAAAAGCTGGAATTTTTCCAGGATTGGACAATGGAAGCAAAGTGGAAGTATAACAAAGCTGTCCGTGAACTGCGTAATGAGGAGCAATGACAGCGGAACCAACGGATCTGGGACAATCTAGAGCGGTATAGAAATGAGCAACCCGTGATTGACCTTGAATGTCAACTGGCAGAGAAGCTGGTGGATACCAAGGTAGTGGGGGCTCTGGAATACAAGGGCTTCATGCCTGCAGCATCTAATGGTAATTGACACCACCTTGAGCATGCCGGGTGCCACCCTTGAAGTGGAGTATCAGCGTCGGATCAACGTAATTAATGTGATGACTGCGTTCTGCCCTGTGGAAAAGGGGCGGCCCACGCCTCAGCCCAACCAATCTGGCTGCCGGCCTGTGCCTGATGACGACGAACCCTGTCCTCCTGCCAAACGGCAACAGTATTTCTCGGAGGATGAGACGAGATTACTCTGCGCCAGGCGATGGAATCTGTGCGGATCAAGTCTCCAGAAGAATGACCTAAGCTCTGCTTTCTTTGTCTGGGGAATGTTAATATCCTGCTAAAGAGTCAGATTGTGAACATGCAAAACTCAGTTCACTCAACAGGCATTTTTTACGAAAACATGTCAATCCTCCCTGGCCAACCAAAAAGGTTGAGTGTAATGTCTGTGGGATGGAGCTGCTTGAACAGAATTATCTTTCAAATCACGCAGAGGTACCATGGAACAGTTTTATGAGGTTCTACTCAGGGGAGGCTACCATTTGAATGTCAAAACCAAACTGGACTCGTGTCATCATAATAGAGAGTAATCCAAACAATTCTTAGTGATTGTTGACGAAGCTCTATTCTGGTTTACAAGCATCTTTTGTTCTTTACAATGTATAGTTAAGGAACATTTTGATTAAGACAAATACCGTCTTTGTACCACAATGGATTTAATCCTGTAACATCATATGCTATTGCATATTTAGGATTCGTAAGCACTAGCAAAAGTGAGTTTAGTTAGATTGAAGTAACTCAATATGATATTTGTCGCGGGCTCGAACTGATAGATACTGACGAAATGATAGTGTAGCTATCGATGAGAATATCGAATCCGGAGAAGATACGATTGACCTTATTGTCGGACAATTAGCACAGTCAACAAATTCAAAGCAAGCATGATACCAGGAATCGGAATAAGCTGCTGAGAGACACCACAGCCTGAGAACAGCATGTGAAAGGATGAGCTGCAGTTGAAATGACGCTGATAATTGGAATGATATGAAAATTTTGTTCTGGAGACCTTTTCTGGGCACAAAATTGTCTAGTTGTACGAATACAAGGAATGCTGGGAGGAGCGAAGCAAGTCACCAAACTGGAGGATGTATTGGCTAAACAGGATAGTGGGAGCAGGATCGGTCACTTAGTGTAGAAAGCTATCCTACTTGACGATGCCAAAATTTTAATCACACGATTCCGCAAAGGCCAAACCTAGAGTTTTCTCTGCTGATGGTTGCGCAGCAGCTTGACAACACCATCATGTCCATTCCGGGTGGCCCATGATAGTGGCGTCTGACCATAGCGTGTATCTTTTGAGTTGGAATCAACCTTGCCTGTCTTGAGCAGCAGCTCGACAACACCATCATGCCCCTTCTCAGCGGCCCATGACAGTGGCGCCCGACCAAAAAGTGTATCTTTTAAGTTGGCATCAACCTTGTCTGTCTCAAGCAGCAGCTTGACAATGCCATTATGTCCATTCCGGGCAGCCCATGATAGTGGCGTCTGACCATAGCGTATATCTTTTGAGTCAGCATCAACCTTGCCTGTCTTGAGCAGCAGGTTGACAACACCATCATGCCCTTTCTCAGCAGCCCATGATAGTGGTGTCCGACCAAAAAGTGATTTCGAGTTGGCATCAATCTTGCCTGTTTCAAGTAGCAGCTTGACGATGCTATCATGCCCCTTCTCAACAGCCCATAATAGTGGTGTCTGACCAAAAATTGATTTTGAATTGGCATCAACCTTGCCTATCTTGAGCAGCAGTTTGACAATGCTATCATGCCCCTTCTCAGCAGCCCATGATAGTGGCGTTCGACCAAAAAGTGTATCCTTTGAGTCAGCATCAACCTTGCCTGTCTCAAGCAGCAGCTTGACAATGCCATCATGTCCATTCCGAGCGGCCCATGATAGTGGCGTCTGACCAGAGGCTGTATCTTTTGAGTCAGCATTGACCTTGCCTGTCTCAAATAGCAGCTTTACAACACCATCATGTCCATTCCGGGCGGCCCATGATAGTGGCGTCTGACCAGAGGCTGTATCTTTTGAGTCAGCATTGACCTTGCCTGTCTCAAGCAGCAGCTTGACAACACTATCATGTCCATTCCGGGCGGCCCATAATAGTGGCGTCTGACCGCCACTGTCCTTCAAGTCTGGGTGCCTCCCATGTCTAAGGAGTGTACTTGCTGCTTCGTTCAGTCCGAAGTATGCTGTGAGGTGTAGGGCCGTTATTTGCTTTGGTACATGATCAATATAGCCTGAGTAAACTTTTGAAGCCATCAGGGCCTGGCTTGAGGCAGATACCTTCGCGTCATTCTCAAGAAGATCCAGGATTAACTGATCTGGTTTTGCTGCAGCTGCACGAGCATGATATCCCCAATTTCGCGCTACGTAATCATAGAGTGAATTTTTTTGCATTCGCGCCTCAAACTCCTCATCGGTCAGACAGGGGCCCTTTTCAAAGGTGTTGAATGAGAGATATGTAATGCAAATCATTGTCAACTTTGATTTCGCATCAGGGAACCAATATTTCTTCCTCGCCTCAAAGTAGTTCTGTGTCGTGTAGTGGACTAAACGGATGATGTTGCTTTCTTCATCAACCACGACCAATCCAGCACATACAGAGACCATGTCTTCAACCTGTGGAATGTTTTCTTTGTCAAGTTCCGGTGCTCCTCGTTCCACTGCAAGCGCGTGCTGAAGTTCCGAAGTAGTAAGCTGTCTCTTGGCGCAGGTGATCCACAGCAAAACGTCCATTGCGAGGTCTAAGGCGTCTCCATCTTGCCCTTTGATTCGCCCCATAGCATCCTTGTACGCCTTAGTATATGCTTCAGGCCCTGCTGAAAGGTTTGTTAAGGTTTCCTTGATCTTCTTGAATGTCTTCTTTGTTTTTATCGAGTCAAAGTGAAGCTGTGCAAGAAGAAACCTAGGCTAATGGTCAGTTTCTCCAGTCTAGTTGAGCAAATGATATGAGAGTTGACATACATTCCATCTGCAACCTCTGTAATCCTACTCTTGATCTCTTTCTTGTGTTCTTTCAAGAATTTTGATTCAGCTTGTGAAATGCAGCCCTCCAAATATTTTTGCACATCACTTTCATGAGCACGAATCTCTAAAGTAATACCATTGAATTTCTCAATAATCTCTGGTATTGGCCTAGCAGTGGCAAAGATGTTTACTAAGCACTTTTTCTGAAGGTCAAAAAGCTGGGATAGGAACACCTTTCGGCAGCCATCTGATGCCTGGCATTCGTCAAGTGCGTCCACAACAAAGAAGACTCTTGAATATGTTACCAGCACAAATTGGAGAGCTGTTGACAATTCATCTAGTGACGGCCGTGTCCGTCTATCCTTATGTCGTTTGTAAAGTTCTTTCACGCTTTCCGGTAGAGAAGATTGACACTGGGATAGTTGTTTGAGTATACTCGCTAGTAAGTCTTCAGCCTTCTGGTCGTCTTTCCGCCAGAAATTTGCAGTAGATGTATGCAAGACCAATGGTTTGGTCATCCAAACACTGCTTTGTGAGGTCGTTAGTCACGACCGCAGTAAGGATTGTCTTCCCAGCTCCAGGAATGCCTGGACAGAACAGCGTCTGCTTGTTTGACTTTAGCCAATCTCGGTACTCGGCAGATTCTAGAAGCCATTGTCCAGTTCCTGGTTGTCGCCGCCTGATATAGTCGCTTTGCTGAGGGCCGTAGTTGACCCGAGTGAGCCAGTCAAGTACCTCAAAGTCTTCCTTTTCAGTCAATTTTGAACTCATCACTTCAACGTTCGCCCCTGTTCTGGATACAGTGTCAAGGACTATTTATTATCAGAAACACGCTGTTACATAGATACAGACATTAGATAATGACTAACCAACAGGAAGAATTTCACTGATCCTCTTCTCAGATTCAACCCTGTTCGGGGCAATTCGATTAAGAAGATCTTTCGCATATGCAGCCGCCGTCATGGCTGCATACCCTTGCCAGTCCTTATTCTTATGGGAGTCCGCGTAGTCGCATATACCGCGAATAACCAGACAGGGAAAGTGGTTCATCAGCCCTGCTGCCTCCATCTCAAAGCACAGAACATCCTTCTCTGCAGCAAGTCTATCCCGAATCAAAGCGTCCTTCATCAACTGGTTTGCCGAAGCAATCAGGCCATAGTGAATTGCTGGACTATCCTCATTCTCTGTCCGTTCGTACCGCAATATCAAGTGTGATAGACCATCTCCACAGACTACCGCACAACTTCCTTCGTTGTGCGGAGTGTGGATAAATCCGCCTTGAAATAGCCTGTCACTATCTGGGTCCGGCCGCTTGTACTTCTTCCGCAGTCTTGGTTTCTTCTCTAGAATACTGTTGATAGCTTCCTCAAGCTGATGTCCTTCGCTCTCATATTGGCTCTTGAGTCCATTCACTGCCGCCCGCAAGGCTACTGGTGGCTGGTTCAGGAACCCTGTCGGTCGGAAGTTCTGATCTTGTATGGTTTTGCCAAAGTCATACTGGAACACGCCACCCTTCCCATTGCAAGGAGCGCTGACCACAATATCTCCCAGACGGATATCATGCTTTGGACTTGGTGCACCGCCGCCAATGCCGACCATCAGACCGATTCTGACGTTAGGAAAGCTGTGCAGCATATCTTTCGCGACACCTGCTGCAGAAGATATACCGTACTCCCCGTCAGGACAGACAGCAATGACGACATTATGTTTTCCAATCTTGCCTAAGGTGTAATCGTTATTGTCATTAGCTGACACATATTCTGGTCCTTCATGCTTCTCATCAAGAAAAGCCTGCGCGGCAACGTGCTCCGTACTTATGGCGCAGATCCAGCCAACGGTGTAGTCCTTAGGGTCAGACATAGTCACATAACTTGCTGGCAAAGTATTATGAAGAAAGAACACGACGTAAGATACTCCAGAGGACGAATTCGAGCGCAGGCATTCAACAGGGCCGGTCACATTTACTTCCTGTAAAGTTCCATAGCCTTCGATTGCCCGGAATGGGATCAAGTGCTCGGTATCTTTCGTGGAACAAGAAAATTTATTTTCACTCAATAGCTTTGAGAATCGACTATAAGAAAGTAACGCGAGGATGGAGTAAGTCAAAAAATCGCGACTGAATTCAGCTGCACGAGCTGAATCTGGTGTGGTGTTGGGCGCCTTATCACAGCCGCCCGCCACTCTGCCACATCATCCTGCATAAGGCTCCATGGAATCGAATACGAAAGTACATAATTGTAGTATATGATCGAATTACAGTAAGTCTTAGCCATTTAAACAAGGCATACTGCTTACCTTATATGGCTACGTAACGTAATAGCATCGGTGTAGAGACTTCGTCTATAGTAACTTTGTATGGTTGGCGTCTGCGATCGTGTATAGTGTCGTCTTGATAGCCCATGGAAGCTCTCTAATGGATGAGCCATTGGGCGCTACACGGTGGAACCGCATCGGTTTTGAGGCTGGCGATGGGTGGCCCGTCAGGCGACCTAATTGGGCCTATGCGAGGGCGGTCAAGAGTAAGGAACTCGCAAGTTCCAAGACTTCTCTAACGTAACCGAACACCGAGCTGGCCAGACCACCGAGCTGGCCAGCTGATTGCCGCCCGCTGCCGAATAGTACTATACACTGATTTTGAAGCCTTTCTCCCCACAAAATTGATGTACATATTATTTATAAATACAATAACTATTTCTCAGGGCATTTAAGCCGATTATGGCCTGTTTTATTACATGTGCTGCAGGTTGGTGGCCTACGCAGCCTGGAAACTGGCCGGTGTGCTCCCTCCACTATAGCCTCCTGTTCTTGTGCTTTTTGCAATCCTTGAGCACCTGTCAGGCTCCCTCCAGCCTGTATAAAGGCCCTAGGAGCTGCTCGTCTCTGCCTTTGATGCTTATTTTCCATGCGAAGCTGGTGGACTTCATGCTGCAGGAGGATGGCATTTTGCATGGTCATCTCTGCCCCTCTAATGACCTTTCCCATTGCCTCTTCCATAGTTGATGGGGATATCTGATGATTTTGGAGGTGGCATAGTCGCTTCTTTTGGGCCTCAAGCTGGTTTATATCTGCTGGAGTCTTGCCTGCACCGAAGGATTGGTTGCTATGTGATGATGAAGGTGGTGTTGGTGTTTTAAATGGTATGTGAAGTTTCGATAGGATTCGGTCAGGTGAGAATGGAACCAAGCCAGTTGCTGCAAAGCTGCTTTGGATATTTGATGATGATAGAGCATGGTAATGGACAGTGGGATATATATAGAGGAACTCTGTTTTATCAACAGTGTTAATCCCGTTCTGCACCTTATTGATGATTCTTTGGCCGTATAAGCGTTTCAATGGTGAAAAGCAGCCAACATCCAGTGGCTGAAGAATATGAGATGAATGCGGAGGCATATATAAAGGGATAATATTCTTTTCTGTGCAGAAATGGTCGAATTCTGCAGTGGCATGGCTGCTATGACCATCCAAAATCAGCATGCGATACTTCCCTAATGTACGGGAAGCTGTATGTGGCTCAAAGACTGTTTGAAGCCACTCCAGGCCTAATCCATTGTTTGTCCAGCCATTCTGGCTGACACTGATTATAAAATCATTTGGAATAGCATGATACCATTGAGATTGGTGGTTGTCTGCGGCCAAGATAATCTGGGGGGGCAAAGCCCATCCAGTTGCATTTACTGCAATAATAGCAGTTACCCATTCACGATTCCCAGGCTGCAAGGCCTTGGCATTGCTTGCCCGAGTCTCTGAGCCACATATAACTTTGGCTGTGGATATCATACCCATCTGAAATCCAGTTTCATCCATATTGTAGATATCTTGCTCAAGAATTCCATATTTTTCGATAGTATCATGGAAGCGCTTATACCATCCCATGATAAGCTTTGGATCTTCACATTTGGCACGCTGATAGTCATATTTTCGGCTGTATTTAGAGGAGAGTTCATCATGGCGTTGAATATACCGAGTCACCCAACGCTCGCCCACATAGGCAGTCTGGGAGGATAGCCGTGCAGACAGCAATAAATGTGCCAAAGAGCGTACAGTAGAGATTTGTAGAGGTAGGCCACGCTGGTCCATATTAATGATCCACAATGAGAGTGTCTTTTCTTCAGTAGGTGTCAATTTTCGGCCATTGGCCACTGATTCCTTGCGGCATGTGGTTCCTCTGACCCGGGTCTTAAAGGTAGAGAGAGGCACATCATACGCCTTTGCTGCTGCATTCCTTGATGGAAAAAGACCTTTTTTAAAGGCCTCTAGAGCTAGTTTTATGCGATCCTCTTTTGAATTATCAGTCATGGTTGTGGTTGTGGATAATTTGCAAGTACAATAGTAGGTGGTCGCGGATGTGGCCAGCTGGCCAGCTCGGTGGTCTGGCCAGCTCGGTGTTCGGTTACGTTAACAGCGCTGAACATGCAGCATTTTATCTCATAATTGCCGTTCGTAGCTTTTCTCCAACCACAACGTCCATATAATCAACGTAGGTTCCATTAATATCCGGAAATTCAGTCCGATATGCACGCTTGAAGTGCGGCTGACCATCCTTTCCATACCTAGCCACCAGCCCATCATTCCAATCTCCAGCTGGAAGTACCAATTGCTATTAGCTCAGGAAATGAAGAAACATAAATCAATTGTACAATGCATCATTGAAGACCCACATAAGCGTCTACGACACTGATACAAATTAATTTTGCCGATCCAAAAAGGTACCAGCTGCAATACCAAAAGGTGTCGCAAGAATATTCAAAGTTAATGGATTCCCAGTATCTATATAGTTCATGGAGGTCCGTACCCTGTACCAAGGTTCAGAGAAACAACCAAAACAACATCTAATGACAATGCATCAGAAAAATCTTACTTCGGTCGTCAGTGCTTTACCAGATATTATAAGGCTAGGTGCCCTTACGACGGTGAATGTTCCCCAGGTTCAGGAATCAACCATTTGGCTAATATCAAGGCATGAGAAAAGACAAATATCAAATGTCTGTCAAGTGAAAATAACATCGGAAAATCTGAGATTCTTCATCCAATCAAATACCTTGAGAAAAATTCTTTTCTCTGTGATTATAAGAACGGTTGCTGTCACGGGCTCGGAATAGAAGATAATAATGAATCGATGTTCCTATCTAAGCTATTGTAGCCATCGACGAGAATATCGAATCTGGAGGGAAAGAAGAAGAGGGACCTATCTACAGGACGGAAAGGGGTTTTATCTGTAGGTTGTGTGGCTGCGCTTGGTGCTTCCTTTGTTTGCCTGCATGGTAGCGTTTGTCGATATCGGCCACCAGGGCGATGTTGAGGTTCCGAGCCGTCACACTAAGCATCAACTGTTTCCAAGGGCTCCTCTTTCTTTGAAGTTGTTGGATTGATGTTTCAAGGTGCTCAATGTCACGGCGCTCTACTAGGATAATGGAACATCCAACTCATGGGTTCTACCTAGGTAGCTATCGATGAGAATAATCAACATGAGGAAGGAAGAAAGAAAGGAGGTAACGCTGTATTTAACAAGGAAGCAAACAACTACGTCTCATGTGACAGCCAGCCAACGTGACCAGGCCGTCACACTCAAAGAGCTTGTTATAGATACCAAAGACACTATGGATAGTGACATCCTTGGTCTTCGAGAGCGCAGTTGTAAACTTGAAGAAGGGTTGTGTGATCCAAAGAAGATACTCAATTTGCCGCCATTCCTCTGGGCCTAACATTAGATGAGGATGCCCATATTGAGTGCAAAATCTATCAAGCATTGACTGCAGTCGCTTGGCACGCCGAAGCATCAGAAAGGTTGAGTTCCAGCGAGTTCGGACATCTTGAATTGGAAGCAGCTTGGCTGAACCAGCCTGAAGACTACAGAATGCTTCCCGGCGTTGCGGACTGGCGTTAACGAAGACTGCTAAGTTCCGAACCTGAAGTAGGATTTAGCAACCATAGAATTTGGGCAATGTAAAATAAGACCTTACCTTATTGAGGGTGTTCGCAATCTCCCTTTCCTGAGGTTGTGTATGAAGAGATATAGAATGAACTTCAGACCACTCTGTCTTGGTTACCTCATTTTTGGGGTCTGCTTTCATTTGTCCAAGGAGTTGCTGGAGACTTAGTTGAATGACATGAGCAATGCATGGAATGCGGATGATGATAGTGTCATGATTTAGCTCCAGTAACTGCACTGATTCCTGGATGCTGCTGACCAAAGTGTGATTATTTGAAGCATTGTCAGTTGTGATTGCTAATACTCGATCAGCAATTTGATGTTGTTGGAGTAATCCAAATAGAACACTGCTAAGATTGGTGCCGGAATGCGTTCCATAGAGTGGTTCAAAGCCCAAGAGGACTTCTCGGTAGCTCCAGTCTTGATCAATAAAGTAGCCTGTGACAGCCATAAATGTCTGTTGAAATGGAGATGTCCAGCATTCCAATGCAATAGAGATCTTTGCATTTAGTGGTAGTGTTCGAAGCAAGCTTTGGTGTCTTTCTTTGACAGTGCTGAAGAGCCGACGCTGTATTGTTTTTGCTGAAGGAAAATCTGGAAGTGCTGGGGCTGACTGCGATAGTTGAAGTAGGTTTTGGAACTGTGGGTGTTCAACAATCTGGAAAGGAAGGCATAGCATAGTAACTGTGGTGACAATTTCCTCTTTCCAGCGCTCTTTTGAGAAAACTCGGGTATTTTTTGAAGGTTGACAACCCTATTTGAGGTATAGATCAGTCTTGAGATCACCACAATATCAGTCTGGGTTCATTATTCATACTACATCTTGTACAAGTTGTCGGTTATTTAGCTGTTTTGCTGCATTACTAGTGGCTTTCCGACATTTTTCACCTTTCCAATGCCTGCCCATAGAATTTGTTCCATGTGAAGTGTAACCAGGATGGCCAAGGGTTTTCCCACATCGTTGGCACATAACCTTGGGTAGCCCAGTGGTGTGATGGGCTACCTGGTCAAAGTGGTTCCAAACATCAGAAAGTTGCTTAGTTCTATCCCAATTGAAGGTCTTCTTGTGTTGACTTCTGTATATGCTGAATGCCTGATATGTTGGCCGCTCCAACTGACCAATCAGAGCCTGACCCCCCCGCCTACCCTAAAACGTCCGACTTACTACTGCACGAACATATTGATGATAGGGTCGGGGACTACGGCTATGCAGCCAGCATCCTTAGGCTATAGACTAGTGCATACTCATAGTATGTACATCGCACGCCTTTGTCTTTGTCAGGGTGCAGGGTCAGATATCGATATATATTTGGAATTGACGAACAGGATAAGCTACGGTCAGGCTATCTACAGGTTCATAGACAAGACGCAGCTCGAAGAGCTGCAACAGGATCGGCGTCGAGCACAGATAGATATCTGATGAAGATCGGATGAAGATCGGACCGATCTAGTGAGCTCCGGAGAAGTTTTATCGTACGGTGATGGGACGCTCTTAGTTTATTCTTGTAAGCACTCTGTGACAACTTGAATACTACGTACATTCTTTACTGCGCGATACTATTGTTATACCTCTCGGCTACTGTATAGACCTCGTAGGGCTATCCGGACAATCGGCACCGCTGCCCCGAAGCTTCCCCGTTTCATTGGTTATGAGCCTAGTAGCAGACATTGATGCTTTCTCAACGATGCCTTGGAAATGAAAAGACTGCAATGGCATAAAAAAGGAACAGAAACCACTCAGTCCTGGGCTCGCACTGAAGGCTTGCCAGATGGTTCGCCCGCGTGATTTCAGCAAATGCTCAGCCTTATGCGGGACACGGAGTGCAGCAGTGGGGCGACAAAAGAATGAACTTAGAACCATGATTGGCAGGAGCTGTCTATGCCCATGTCACCAGCAAGAGAAACAAACATTGCTATCTTAGTCCTGGCTCGCATTCATCTCTGGCCTCATTTATTGCTTAATAGATGTAAGTGACTCGGTGCTTGAAGTCGAAGCATAACAAATTGTTGACTTCTGTATAGAAATGTGCGCATACACCGTGCATACAATCAGTCGAGGCTCTCGCCCGCTGGAAAAGCCCCAGTCTCTCCCTCCGCATGGTGCTGTAACTGCGTGCCAGAGATCGTTAATGCTGAGCAGTATGACAAACCTGGCGCTCCTTCCGGCTGTGCCTGGACATACAGTATGGGAACAGGCACTCATATTTTTGGGTCATCATTTGGATAGATGGACTGAAGTTCGGAGGTTAACCATTAGTATTGTAAATCTCTAATATAGTACGATTGGTTAGGCAGGAACGTGGGTAATGATGGGAGACCGATGGGAGACCAATGGGTGACTGAGGAACCTCAGATATTTGAGCCTGTCAGCCTGATACATGTAACGTAGTTATTCTGATGTATTTTGCTTTCATACAAGAAACTTACAGCAGCCCTGAATACCACGGTCGTCTAGCATTACCGCTTGCAGTAGATCAGTTGTTGCTAGGGGCATGTGCCTCACCGCCCTCGCTTTCTGCCCGGCAATCATATGGTCGATAGGCCATCCAATCAAGCATACCGGCATCACCCTCTAACCATGCACTTTTGACCATAACTCAGCTGAAACCATATATACCTCTTTACTAAAACAATTAGCACATACGACCATAGGGTGTGGAAAACAGGGCTTCCCGTCCGCTCAGCCGTACTTAAGCCACACGCCGGCCGGTTAGTAGTTGGGTGGGTGACCACCAGCGAATCCCGGCTGTTGTATGTTTTTTTTTTTTTTTAAGTTAGCATATTTCTCTTTTTGCCCTTTTCTCGTTGCCGCTCTAAGGGTGATTACTGGGTGAGCACTAGTTGGGTGGAGGTGATTGAGGTGATGCCTTCAGAGTCAACGGTGAGCGTTGGGGCGATCAGTGGGTGAGCAGTACTTTTAAAAAACTATTTGGCATAATTAGGCCATTGTTTCGCTTGACCATCGCCTTTTCCTTCATTTTTTGGCCTTGTGTCTTCTAGAGACAGTTATGATGCTATTCATCTTTTCAAGCATGTTACATGACCATGGTCATAGGACTGCAGAAGATTTTTGGTGGGTGTCACGGTGCCAGCCGTGATGTATACACGTGACTAGGCACGTGACCCACACAGGATATCTATCTGTGCTCGACGCCGATCCTGTTGCAGCTCTTCGAGCTGCGTCTTGTCTACGAACCTGTAGATAGCCTGACCCGTAGCCTGATCTGTCTGTCAATTCCTAATATACACTCTGTTCACCTGTATACCTGACTCGCACCCTGACATTACGCAGCTCCTACCCTTAGGAGTTGACGCCTGTGAAGATGTCCGAGGCCCCACGCCCACCATTCCTGCCAAGCAGTCTGGAGGAGTTCACTGAACATGCTGCAACCCATCACTCTGAATGGTTTCAGTACTGCTGCCTTGCTTATGAATATATTGCGGAGGCAGAGACTGCCATTGCTGAAGCAAGAGGACAAGCCGATCAGGCCAGCCTGAAGCTTCAAGCCTCTGAAATGGAAGTGAACCGCCTGAAGGAAGAATTCTCCGTCTTGCACCTCAAACATGAAAAAATCAAAGCCCGAGACCAAGGAATCATTGAATACCAGAAGGAACAGCTACAGGAATCACAGCAGAAATACCTTGAGGCCCTGAAGGAGAAGGACGAAGCGTTACGCCTAGCAACTCCTGTGGTTAATACACCTGCCCAAACTCCTGAACCTGCTGCTGAATTACATACAGTTGCTCCGGTGGGAACGCCTGCGTCGGTTGATCCCCCATCTTCCAGCTCTGCCAGACTTTCTGAACGCCTACCTGACCCGGACCGATTTGAAGGTGACCGGAAGGATCTTCGCCGATTTATCTCCCAAATCCACGAGAAGATGAATGTTAATCATGACCGCTATCCAACCCCGCAAAGCCGCATGACCTATGTGACCAATCGCCTGAGAGGAGCTCCGTACGCCCAAGTTCTGCCATACATCAAAAGGGGAATCTGCCAGTTGAAGGATTACGAAGAAATCCTACAAATCTTGGACCGAGCCTTTGGTGACCCGAACCGTGTGAACAATGCCCGTAATGAACTGTTCCGCCTGCGCCAAGCCAACAAAGAGTTTGGCATGTTCTTTGCTGAGTTCCAGCGCCTCGCTCTAGAGGGAGAAATGTCTGAGGATGTCTTGCCTACCCTGCTGGAACAAGCCATCAATCGAGAACTCCGAGGAATGCTCATGCATAATGAACCCCCAAGCCGTGAATACCACCAATTTGCCAACTTCTTGCAAGACCTGGAAAACCGCCGTCGTCACTATGAGAATAACCCTTCATCCGTCGCCCGGACTTATGCCTCGGCTACAAAACCCAACCATACAACCCACCCTGTCAGGCCTGCTGAACACCCTGCTACACCCCAGTCTGCTGAGAACAACACTGATGCTATGGACCTGTCTTCTGCCCGCCGCCACACAATGTCCCGTCGAGATCGTGGAGAATGCTTCCGTTGTGGCTCCAAAGACCATTTGGTCCGAAACTGCCCACTCCCTGATAATCGCCCTGTGGGAGTCCGCCCAGCCTATCTGTCACCTCGTTCCCAGTCCCCCGCCAGCCCAGAACCTACATCTGCACTACAACGATACCGTTCTCCATCTCCAGATCTATCAGCAAAAGGAGCGAGTCTGGCCTAAGTCGCGACCAGACGCTGAACGAGCGCACTATCCGTATATCTGCTGCTGCCACCCAAGGATTAACTATCGAAGAAGAAACCTGCCGTTCAAACCTGATGATTCTGCCTATAACCCTGTCCCGACATGAGAAGGAACTGCTGAGCTATGCCATGCTTGACACTGGTGCTGAAGGAAAGAGATTTGTTGATAAGGAATGGGCCCAAGACCACGGACTTGAGTTACTGCCACTGAAAAAACCAATCCGCCTGGAGACTTTTGACGGTCAAGAAGCTGAGAGTGGGCCAATCACCCACTATGCCCAGATGCACATGAGAATTAATGATCACCAAGAGAAAAGAGCTTGTTTTCTGGTCACACAACTAGCGCATTATCCTGTTGTGTTAGGACTCCCCTGGTTAAAGATCCATGATCCCCGAATTGGCTTCGCCGAGCATACTGTCCTGTTCGATAGCAAGTACTGCCAGGAACACTGCAATGTACCCATGAGACCTGCAAAAATACGAGCTTTACATGATATTCCGCGAAAGACAAGCCCGAAGCACCTGCCTGCCCGACCTGGAGGCCTGGAACACCGAGACATCGCTGCTATATCCCTGTCTGCCTGCTCTGCCTATGCACGAAAGAATTACCACCTGTTTACCGTCACCGTCAATGATATTGAAGCTGCTCTGAATCCCACACCCGATGAAGAAGACCCAACAACCAAACTGCTGCCTGAATTCCAAGACTATGCTGACGTATTCTCACCCAAGGAGGCCGAGCGCCTGCCGCCCCACCGCCCATATGACCATGACATCAAGCTGCAGGAAGGGAAAGTGCCCCCATTTGGGCCCCTGTATCCAATGTCCCGGGAAGAATTGAAGGCCCTGAAAGAATGGATTGAGGAAAACCTGAAGAAAGGATTTATTCGGCCCAGCTCATCACCTGCTGCATCCCCTGTTCTATTCGTCAAAAAGCCGGGGGGAGGTCTTCGGTTCTGTGTTGACTATCGTGCCCTGAATGCCATCACTGTGAAAGATCGCTATCCGCTACCATTGACCAAGGAGACCCTGAATAACCTGAAAGGGATGAAATATTTCACGAAAATTGACATCATTTCCGCCTTCAACAACCTGAGAATCAAGAAAGGACTTGAATACTTGACTGCCTTCCGTACACGATTAGGATTATTTGAATCCCTTGTGATGCCCTTCGGCCTGACTGGTGCACCCGCTTCATTCCAGCGATTCATGAATGACACCCTGCGAGACTACCTAGACGTCTTCTGCACTGCCTATTTGGATGACATCCTGATTTATAGTAAGACCCGCGAGGAGCATATCCGCCATGTCCGCCTGGTTCTCAAGAAACTGCGAGATGCAGGCCTCTTTGCCAAACTGTCCAAGTGTGAGTTTGCGGTGCCTGAGACCAAGTTCCTGGGTATTATTGTTGGCCGAGATGGGCTACGCATGGATCCTGACAAGGTGAAGACTATTGTTGACTGGGAGACCCCAACTTGTGTGACTGATGTCCAAGCATTCATTGGCTTCGCAAACTTCTACCGGAGATTTATCAAGGATTTCTCCAAGATTATTACGCCCCTAGTGAACCTGACAAAGAAAGGCATCCAGTTTAAATGGAACACTACCTGCGAGCTAAGCTTCAATGCCCTGAAAAAGGCTTTCACCACTGCACCTGTTCTCAGACCATTTGACTGGAATAAGGAAGTCATCCTAGAAACTGACGCGTCTGATTATGTCTCTGCTGGGGTCCTGTCCCAATATGACGACAATGGTGTCTTGCACCCTGTGGCTTTCTTCTCCAAGAAACACTCAGCAACCGAATGCAATTACGAGATTTATGATAAGGAACTACTGGCCATCATCCGCTGCTTTGAGGAATGGCGCCCTGAGCTGGAAGGAACCCCGTCTCCCATCAAAGTTATCACTGATCACCGGAACCTGGAATACTTCATGACAACTAAGCTCCTGAACCGCCGGCAGGCCCGCTGGTCTGAGTTTCTGTCCCGATTTAACTTCAAGATTGTTTATCGCCCAGGCAAACAAGGAGCGAAACCTGACGCCCTGACCAGGAGGTCAGAGGATCTCCCTAAGGAAGGGGATGAGCGCCTGTTACACCAAAGCCAGACTGTCCTGAAGAAAGAGAACCTTGAGCTTGCACCTGACAACTCATCTGTTACCCTGAATGTTACAACTAGAGCCCAGGCTCATTCTGCTGAGAACCCTGCTGAGAGCCTACCCAGAACACCCACTCAAACCAGGAGAGTCAGATTTGCTGACGAAGCCACCCAAAACGTACCAGAACCACCACAAGACATCAAAGACCTGCTGAATAATGCATACGCGCTTGATGAGACAGTACAGTCAATTCTGAAGGCCCTGGACAAGAATGCTATGCGACACCCTAAGATCACCCTAGCCGACTGTCAGAGAAGAGGCAATTACCTCTTCTACCGAAATCGACTCTATGTTCCAGATCATGGAGAGCTAAAAGCTGAGCTGTTGAGACAATGTCATGATAAGCCATCCGCAGGACACCCTGGTCGATCCAAAACCTATGAACTCCTGTCCCGAGAATACTACTGGCCTGGAATGTATCAGTATGTTGAGCAATGGACCCAGAACTGCCACACATGCCGCCGCATCACACCATCCAGAGAAGCCCGTCAAGGCGTCCTGCGCCCTCTGCCTGTCCCTGAGAGATCCTGGCAAGACATCAGCATGGACTTCATCACACATCTCCCACTGAGCCATGGATATGACGCAATCCTGGTTGTAGTGGACCGACTGACTAAGATGAAACATTTCATCCCATGCAAAGGAACCTGCAATGCTGAAGAAGTTGCCCGCCTGTATGCCTGCAATGTCTGGAAACTCCACGGCCTGCCGCAAACTATTGTATCTGATCGTGGACCACAATTTGTTTCCCAATTCTGGAAACATCTGACATGCCGCCTGCAAATCAAAACCCTGCTGTCTACTGCTTACCATCCTGAGACTGACGGCCAAACCGAGAGGACCAACGCTGTTCTGGAACAATACCTCCGTGCTTATGTATCCTATCTACAAGATGACTGGTCTGAATGGCTGCCACTAGCTGAGTTTGCTGCCAATTCTGCCCGTTCTGAGACTACCTGTGTTTCCCCGTTCTTTGCGAATTATGGATTCCACCCACGAATGGGATTTGAACCTGTTCTGCCTACCAGCCGCCCTGCCAGAGATTCTGAGGAGTTCGCCCGTCGAATGGAATTAATCATTGAATTTGTCCGTGCTGAGATCACATCTGCCCAGGCCCGCCATGAGGAACAGGCCAATCGGAAGAGACGGCCTGCTTGTCGTTATCAGGTCGGCCAGTATGTATGGCTGGATTCCCGCAATATCCGAACCCTACGCCCCCAGAAGAAGCTTGATTGGAAGAATCTAGGGCCATTCCGCGTCATTGAGATCATAAGCTCACATGCCTACAAGCTTGACCTACCTGCCAGCATGAGGATACATCCTGTGTTCAATGTTAGCCTGCTCCGCCCTGCTGCTGGGAACCCTGTTCCCGGCCAAAGGCAAGAACCGCCACCACCTGTTGAAGTTGATGGACTCGAAGAGTGGCAAGTTGAAGACACCCTGGACTCCCGCTGGGAAAGAAGGGGTCGTGGAGGACCTCGTCTGAAATATACAGTCAAGTGGACTGGATATGATGACCCTACTGAAGAACCGGCTGCATACCTGGAACACGCCCGAGAAGTCATCGCGAACTACCACCGCCGATACCCTCATAAGCCTGGGCCTGGCCTCGACGGAGCTCGGCCTTGAGGAGGGGAGTACTGTCACGGTGCCAGCCGTGATGTATACACGTGACTAGGCACGTGACCCACACAGGATATCTATCTGTGCTCGACGCCGATCCTGTTGCAGCTCTTCGAGCTGCGTCTTGTCTACGAACCTGTAGATAGCCTGACCCGTAGCCTGATCTGTCTGTCAATTCCTAATATACACTCTGTTCACCTGTATACCTGACTCGCACCCTGACAGTGGGCAAGAATTGGGGCTCACGGCGGGCGGCCTCAAACAGTATTCACGCTTGTCCGGACTAGCTGTATATGCGCACGTACATTCGATAGGTAATAACCTCTTCGTCTTAATATAGTCCTCTCCATATGGACCTCGTCTAATTGCGGATTATTCTCAACGCATTTGTTTGGGTTCATCTTTCTTTGTGACCAGATCGATACCTCCGGTTCCCCGAATCAACTTCATTCTCGCGACGGTCACATGACTGACACTGGTCATGTGACCTGCTATTCATGTACATGAATAAACGATGGATAATAATGCATAAGTCTGCACTGCGGAGGTCGCGCTGCGGCCTCCGTGCTACACAAGTTCTAACAATGATCAGGTACTGCAGTGCTAACTACAGTGGAAAGTCTGGCCAATCCTTGAATCATAAGTCATTGTTCCTGTGTCGGCTAGTGTAGTCAGAGGGATACTGATTCCATTGAATGCTATCTGACTATTCACATTGAATCCTTGTCCTCCAATCAGTTGACTAAGATCCAACTCGTTCGGGTCGACACTATTTAATCCCAGGTCGGAGACTTTCTCCTGGCCTAGACTTTTCCCGCGTTGTTGTCCAATTCATTCTCAGATGGTTTCTGTTCAAGTGCCTTTAATTCAGGGGTTGGGGACTTGGCAGGACAGTCTCGAGCAAGATGTCCATGTTCCTGGCAATGGAAACATCTACCTTCCTTCATCAATCGATCACGTCCAACACCGCTAGTCTGTGAGGCGGTAGGACTAGAGCTTCAGGATGGAGTTGGCTCCTTCTTGATGGTGGTTCCAGCCCGGGCAGTTCCTTTGCCTGCATCTTTGTTGGGAGTGAACCTTCGGTCCTTCTGGTTCCGGTGGTGGATAACTTCCAGTCGGCTTGCAGTCTGAGATACTGCATTGGAAAAATCCTGGAATGATCCATCCTGGTAGCTCGCAGAAATACACAGCTCTTGGAGCTTGGTCGTTAACTTGGTGTGGAGCTCATCCTTCCAGTCATCCTCAGCCACACCTGCTTCTGCAGCAAGGTACAAGAACTCAGAGAGGAAGTCATGGAACTTGTCACTAACTTTCATGTACAGCTGTCGGAACTGATGTTTTGCGGTGGTAACACGGTTTGGATCACTGTAGATCATTTTCAAATGATTCAGCATGTCCTTTGAATCAGCATAAGGGTTCAAGGCATCTTCACGCATGCGTGGTGTGATGTGCTTTCGGGCCTTGCCCTCACAGCGACTAAGCACATATGCCATGCGGAGCTGAGGAGTGTCGAAGTGGTCAGCATTGGCAGTGAGTTTCTGGGTTATTAGGAGCAGCCAGTCTTTGAATCGGGGTTCCTTGCCATCAGTCAGCATCGGGGGATCGGGAATCTTGGTGGTCTTTCGGACGCCGGTGGTCGCCGACGTAGATTCCTGATTACCGCTTTTGGTCAACTGCATGGTCATCTTCACAATCTGGTGGCCATAAGCGTCACGCTCAGACTTCACTGCGGCGAGCTCTGAATTTGTCTTGGAGAGCTGCTGCTTGGCATCTTCAACCTGCTGACACAGTTGGACAATCTCTCCATCCTTGGTTTTTCCCTGAAGTTTCTCTTCAGCAAGATGTACTCCATGCTCATCAAAGCACTCTTCATATCGTTGGTGGATCAAACGGAGCTTCTCATACAGCCACTCAGGCTTCTCAGAGACAAATTCCAAGAACTCCTCCAAAGTCACCATGTGTTGTCCTTCTCCCTCTTCTCCATCAATCATGATGGAGGATCGTCGGTTCTCTCGGGGGTTGTCATCGTTCGTATCATTTTGGTTGGCCCTAAGAGGGGCAACCGTATCATTTGGTCGAGCCATACCGGCCAGGGTCTTCGTGTCGGTTCTGATTCGCTCAGTCGGTCAATGGGTGGGAGACGCGCTACTATGGTTCCACGATCACTGGATCGAACCAATGAAGTAGGCGTGTTGAAAAGAAAAGGTGAGATTCGATATTATGTCACGGGCTCGGAATAGAAGATAATAATGAATCGATGTTCCTATCTAAGCTATTGTAGCCATCGACAAGAATATCGAATCTGGAGGGAAAGAAGAAGAGGGATCTATCTACAGGACGGAAAGGGGTTTTATCTGTAGGTTGTGTGGCTGCGCTTGGTGCTTCCTTTGTTTGCCTGCATGGTAGCGTTTGTCGATATCAGCCACCAGGGCGACGTTGAGGTTCTGAGCCGTCACAACTTTGA
Source organism: Aspergillus pseudoglaucus (assembly GCA_039880875.1). Classification (NCBI taxonomy): domain Eukaryota; kingdom Fungi; phylum Ascomycota; class Eurotiomycetes; order Eurotiales; family Aspergillaceae; genus Aspergillus; species Aspergillus pseudoglaucus. The sequence continues at coordinate 319,296 of JBDODC010000017.1, forward strand.
AATCCAAACCCTTAATTCCAACAAACTCACGACACCCCCCATTCGGATGATTGGGCTTTTATGTTGAATAGGGATCCAGCACAATCCATGGCTTCTTGGGTTCAGAACTCATGAGCAAGCCGCAATCATTAGTCGCCTGTCCTTTACAAATTACCACCCGGTACAGCTATTCCCGATTTTTTTTTTTTCTGCCACTGAGAGTAGTGCTGCCTGAAGGTTTTTGGACTGTTCTCTTGATTGAAAATTATCCTTTACTTAGGAAGCTGGAGTAACCCTGTTTCTTTCCCAGGGTATGGATCCTTTTATAAAGGATGACCTGAAGGGAGGGGGAATTCGTCGTAATCGTCTTCGCGTTCACTGGAGAACCGCGCCGACAACCAATTCAAACTTTGTATGTACAAGACGGTAGCGATATGGGGTCAATCACGCATGATTAGTCTATGTCTGCTTCATGTGTGCCCTTTTCGTGGTGCTTGTTTGTGCTAATGGTACTGCAATTTAATTTGTAGGGTCGCAAATGCAAATGCCGTGTTCTACGGATAGTGAATGATGGAAAATTCAAGAAATGGTGAAGGTACGCTCTACTTGCTTGATCTACGTTAATTATTTGATTATAATCAATAGAAAATCGGACAAGCCAACGCCCACATCCCTCACAGCGCCTACGGCGAGCATGACACTCGGAGTTCTGGAAATCTCGAGCATCTCTGGGATTCCGTTGATGAGGCCTAAAGAGAGACGGAGCTTTTCAAAAAAAAAAAAAAAAAACCATTGCTACTACAATATCAACAATAATGATTATGGAAACGCCCAGGTGTATTACTCTGTACGGAGTAGTCTTACTCCATGCTCTCTATTAAATGTAAGGTGTATATGTAACAGATGGGATAAAGTATATCCAAAAATCGAAGGACAACGCCAAAACACCCAGCCCAATGGACACAGGACAAGACATGACTAAAACCGAATCTCATAACTACCAGCACGCGTCATATACCGCACCCACTTAACGCTGCTATAGTTATTCTTTTCAAACACCTTAAGATACCGCACCAGCAGCCCCGAACTCGTAAACATGAGCAGACTAAACGACAGACTTAGCGGCGGCCGGCTCCAAGCCTTTTGATGCGTCATGCTAGTCAAAGTAGCCTCAGCTGTGAGCACGTATTCGCTCTGCCCTGAGAACCGTGCGATCTTCCAAACGATGTTGTTATGTTCGGGCTCGTATTTCGCGCGTCCCTGGCTGGTGCGTTCGGTAGTGGAAGCTGTGTTGAGAGGTGTGGGGATGCGGATGACGACATTTGTAGCGAAGAGCTTCGAGCTGTAGTTTGCCTTGATGGCGACGCTGTATTCGACCTTTGTTGTGCCGATCTCGCGGACGATGGGGTGGACTTTGAAGGGGAGGTTGACGTTTTCTGTGGCGCGGTAACGCATCAATTCGAATTCACCATCTGGTGGGACAAAGGAGATGATGCGGTCTGCGTCGAAACGGCCCAGCTTCACGCACTGGTGGAACTGGCAGTCTTCCAGCGTAACCGATCCCGCCGCGGCGCGGGTGGCCTTCATCGCTCCGTCCCGGTTCCCTGCCACGGACGAATTGGCCGTGCCACTATCCAGTAGAAGACGGTCGTTTAACCCAAACTTGCATTCTGGTGTACCCGAAAGATAAGCGCGCATGACAATCTGGCCATTGACGTCGGCGCGAAGGACGGTGCCCCCGGCGGACATGAGGAGGTTAACGTCTTCGATCACGTCGACAAACGCTTCGTTCTTGCGGTATTTGATATCCGAGCGACGCCAGGAGAGAGCACCTGTTGCTTGCATTGTGATACGAGAGGAATCGGTGGGATTGTTGGCGATGGCGGATTTGACGCCTTCCGTTGTAATGTACATTTTCAAGGTGTCCGTTTCGGTGTTTTGGGGGTATCCGAAGTCGAGGATTTCTGTCAATCGATACCGACTGTCAGTCATTGTACGTGATAAGATAAAAGAGGAGCAAAACATACCGTCGAGCAACTCATAAATTAAGACAAAATTGTTCTTAACAGCCTCCTCATCAAACTTCCCAAAATAACTCTTCCCCAGCGTTATCATCCGATACATAAACTCAAACACCAATGCCGCGTTCGCATTGCTCTTCGTAACCGCCACCAGGTATATATTCTCGTGTTTTACATGGCTAAACGTCGTCGATCCCAGGGTCAAAATGGGCGAGCGGACTTGGGGGTTAGAGACAACTTGGATCCGGAAGATGTCGGCGAGACGGGGACGGCAGTCATTGCGGAAAGCGCGAAAGATGAGGTTTTCGCCTTTTTGATTGAAGATCAGAATGCCCGAGAGCATTTTGGATATCGATTGAGGTGATTAGTTGGAGATGGTAAGGGGTCAGGGCATTTCGGGGATGTCGTTCGGGGGTCAATTGACGATTGTCCTGCCGCCGGTGGGGATCGGGCGATCTGCATGCAAGCTAAGTATAAAATCACGTGATGTACAACCCTTATTTCACTGTCAATACTCTCTTTCTTTCTGCAGTCTCCCACTCCCTCTTATTTTATAGCACTCCTAGTCTCATATTTTATATGGCATCATACAGGGATATCTTGAGTCTGCCTATATTTTCCTTATTATCTTGAATTACGAGCCTTTACTCGAAGAGCCACTATAGACTGCGTTTTACAGCACTTCGTGACTCGCAGCCAATTTCTACAAGAAAAAATATACAAGTGACACTCAGCAACTCCCGAGTTCCAAATTTTGAAAAGTGGATGCAGCCAACCACAGACCCTGGCATGAATTTACAGCTCACATGAACATGAAACACAACAAAAAGATGGACTGCGCTCTATTGCTTTCAACCAAGGCCCTTCTAGAAGTAGCCAGATAATCATTTTTTGGTCTATGGATTGCAAGAGATTACTATGAAGAAGGCCCTAGTCTTCATAGAACTTGAGGTAAAGTGATGGGGAGCTGAAATCCTACTACAATCATTATTTAAATCACAACATACTTTAAAAGCTGGAAGAGCCCGAAACTATTCTTGGCTATGGAAAATTCTCAGTAGTTGGATTTGTTGTACGTGTGGGATCTTTTCGTGGCGCACCAGGGCAACGGTTTTTTATGCATGGCCATCTTATTAGACGACTTTAAGTTTTCTGAGAAACTGTTCGCCGTGTATGCAGAGACGGTGTGACATTGGGGCATATTTCAAATTATAGACTTGACCAAGCGTTTTATTATTTACGTGGGAAACTAAATTGGCTGACGTCCTATAAACAACACCTTGGCCACAAACGCATTCTCTACTGGCTGGATGCACAGAAGACACAAGCCTTCGGTGTATCGCGAAACACCATAATCTACACATGCAAGAATGCCAATTATTCATTCTTGTCGACAATATCCTGGTTCTGCCTGGCCAACAGGCGCGAAGTTGCTGGCACGATCAGTATATCTCCTACAAGATACATGAATGCTTGAATGGAAATTTTCAAAATTGACTTGTCTGACGCAAGATCCCAGCAATACCTTAAAGATAGCGGATACTTTCTGTTTCTATTGTCTGGATTCTTGATCAAGAGAGAGGCTGTCGGTCTGTTTGTCCCGAATGCAAACGGTTGAAGGTCATACTGGGAACATAAACAGTTGGAAGATGTAGCAATTTACGTCTTGATATATGTGACCTTGGATGAGAGTCAATCTTGCAAGCAGAATTGAGTATGGCAGAAAGTCGTATGAAATTCAAGCCATTTAATCTCACAGTATATGGATTGCATATCCAGACACCCCGGCTGACAGTCTCCACGAATGCCTCCCTAACCCTAACTCAACCTAACCAACACAGTTTTTAAAAAAACGTGACGGACCTCAATGTGGTCAAGTCAGATTGGAGCGAACACCCCATCAATCTTTGCACATTCCGCAACGGCGTGATATACAGGCCTTAGTACTTAAATATCCAGACCAAAAGATGATGCGAGCTCAGCTGTTAACGGAAATTGAACTTCGTCTCTGTACAAAGCAGCTACCTAGACTATCCGTCCCTTTATGAACTCCGGTATTCTGTGTTGTTTCTGTGCGTCTTGGGTTTCACATCTGGTCATTTGAGATACGCAAATCGAATCGATGATCTGGTTTATTGATAATGGAGGGTGGTCTTCTCTGGTTGCCATATCCTATTCTACGCGATTTAGATAATTCATTCTTTTATCAGTCAATTTTAACGTGCATTCAACCCATCCATCATCCAATCCAAAGTCACCCAAGGTATCTTATCCGCATACTAAAACTTAGCAACTACTTTAGTTTAAAATTACAGTAAATCCAGAAATTATAGACACAAAAATTAGGCCCAGAGATAGAGACATATTCACAAAAAAAAAATAAAGGTGAGAAAAAAATAAACTCAAGACTGGGGTTCGTTATCTTCCCCAACAAACACAACACATGGATGGTATCAAGATCAAGGTTGGCGTCAAGGTCAGCGATCAAGCGTGGATATCGTAAGAAATAACAAAAACGAAGAAAAAAAATAAGGATAAAGTAATTAGGCCCAATTCCCAGGTATCATGCGGTGTGGTGGTGGTCCCAGAACGAAGATTAAAAGGAAATAAAAAAAGGTCGAAAGTGAAGTCGGAAGAAGAAATTAGAAAAAGATTATACCCCCGGCCCAACGCCGGTACTCGGCCTCGTACCAGGAAGCGATGGATCCTCGTTGTGTATAATGCCAACCTTCGGATCCGGAATCTGGATGTCCAACGACATATACGCCGATCTCCGCAGACTCCAGATCCTAACTCCATCCTTAGCACCAACCTCGCGGTTCCATTTCTCCAGCCAAGCCTCCACGTGTTGTAGATGCTGTTTGATAGCTGGGGCCCCTATATCCTCCCACAGCCAGCCGGTCATCAGGCCCAGAGCTCCGTCGATCCAGTTTCGCAGCCGGTACGGGTCGAACGCTTTGCTGAGTTCATCGTTGACGGTCGCAATGATTTTACGGAATTCGTGTTCGGGTAATAGCGGATCGAGGATTTCCGGGTAGAGGTTGGAGAATGTCGGTGCCAGGTCGCCCTTGACCATCCAATCGCGTCGAATGCGGATAACCCGTGTTGACGTGTATTCCGATGACTCGATAGGAACATGTGGGTTAATATGTGGAAAGCAAGGATGTGCTGGTCCCCAGGCCAATTCCTCCGCTAAATCTGCTTGTGCTTGTTGCCCTGAATTCGACGGAATAGATGCAATTTGCGATTGTGACCGGAGAGACACCTGTGATGGGACATGTCGAGGCAAATGCAATTCGCGAGATCGTGGCGTTGCCGGTGGTGGTGCTGCTGCTGCTGCCTGTGCCAGATGGGCCTGCTCCGGTGGCCGTAGGTTATCCGCAGTCGCTGCCATTTCTCCCGTAGCTATATTGAAGTCGTTCTCGTTGTCGTGGCCGCCGTCGTAATCAACGCCAGGCAAAGTACAACTGCGCCTCTGCCCTCGAGGCACTGCAATACTCGTGCGCCAATTCTCCGTCTCACCCTGACTGCGCTCAACCACCAAACTCGACGGAGACGGAGTCAACCGGCTGCGCCGCCGCTCGGGGATAGATAGCAGGGGATAAGCGTCGCGGTTCTCGCCGAGGGGAAGGTTCTCGTCGGACAACTGCCACGGATGGGGAACCGCGACGGGGGTGATACGAGGAACGTGGTTGACTGGGTTTGCGAGACGAACGGCCGGCGGTCGTAATATGCAACGCGGGTTGTTGGTAACACCGGGGTGATTGCTGTTCGATGGCGGGGTTGATTGCGCACGCTTATGCTGGTGTTGGTGCTGTTGTCCCTGATGACGAGGATACGACGTTGTCTTGTAATAATTTGCCCCCGTCAGGCCCTCGTCGCGACTGCGGTGGTGGTGGTGGCCAGGCGGGGCTTGGGCAACAGGGGGAGCAAATGACCTCGGAACCTCGGGCGATGATAGAACCTGGGAACGCGGAACAATCGAGGAGGCCGTTTTTGACGGGGGAGAAAACAAATGGGCGGTGGAGAGCGTAATGGTGAAAGAGGAGAAAAGGAAGAAGTTGAAAAAGCGATGGTCGAAAGGAGGCTGAAGATCGGGCGAACAGTGGAGCCGGCGGTGATTGGCGGGAGAGAGGCAGAAAGGGGGCTGGCCAACATTCAAATTTATAGAGAAGTAAATATTGAGTAGTATAAAGAGAGGTGAGGATAAAGAAAGAGAGAGAACAAAAGAGAAAGAGAGTACAAATGACTGAATTGAAAAACAAAAGTCGGGTTAGCAGTGCTGAGTGAGACTACAGATATAGCGCATACAACTGTCAATAGAAGTAAGACAACAAGCAAACATGCGATAAACACTCACGAAAGAGCAAAAACTAGAAGAGAAGAAGAAATGAAAAGAAATAAAAAAAGAAAAGCAGAGTCAGTGATTATAAACCTGATATATACCTCCCACTATAATAATGCCCAAGTAAGGATCCAATCGTTGCTTGCGCTCACCCGAAACTCAACCAAACCATACAAGAGAATCGGATCTATATCGAGTCTCGTCGATACAGATCTGACACAGTCTACACCTTGCTGTCTGGGGAATACATCCGACAATTATTGTGGTACACCTGCTCTGACGCTCCCTACGGTGATGCCAGGCTCACATCATAAATATAACACCCTTGCCAAGTTACCAAGGTAGGGTTGTCCGTTTGAGCTTTAAACTAAAATTTGTCCTTGATTCTGGAAATTGTATAATGTATAGGTATGTCTTCAATATTATTATGATTATCGTCGTATCGTTCCTAAAGGAAAAAGAAAAATTTATACCAAAACAAAGACAGAACTCAAAGGGGAATCTCAAATCTCAATATCGTACATCAAAAAGCAAACCCGCATGAAAAAACAAACGAAGAAAAATCAAACTATGCCCGTCGGGTCGCAGATGCCTGCATCCGTCTCATGGCCTCCCGGTGTAAATCATTCATATCACCCCGCTGCATCCCCTCAGCAATCGCATTCTCGATATGAAGGTTCACTGCCGAATTATTCCGCGGCGTCTGTGATCCAAAATACGATGACCGGTTGTCAGCCAGGCTCATTGGACTCGTCGGGTTCGAGTTCATGCCCAGCGGGTCGCGTTTATCTCGCAGGTCTTCGCGCACTGATTGGCGCCATGCAGCCATGACCGCCTGCGCGTTATTATCTGACATGCCAGATCGAGCCCGCTGCAGTGGAGCTTGCGGGGAAAGGGCTCGTGGTGTTGGTGGTGTAGGCTGTTGTTGCTGTTGCTGCAGCATTGCGCGCCGTTGTGATAAGGGTACATCGTCAGCTTCCCCCGGAGTAGGCAGAGCAATGATAGGCGACGTGGGCGAGGTAGGAGAAGTGGGCGACAACGGCCCAGAAGTCGACTGTCGAGGACCACTGCGTAACCAGGGATCGATTGACAACGAGGTCGACGACACCCGGTTTCGCATCAGATCCTCTCGTACTGCTAAAAGCGGAGGAGGTCCCTTCCACTTGGGCTCTTTAAGTGGTGCAGGCTGAGCCGGTTGAAGCTGCGGGCGAGGACGATCCGGGTATACAGGTGAGACAGTGGCAGGTTGCGGGCGGTTGGCTATTGAATTCGACCTCGATACAGGCCTGTCCGTTTGCCGCTGTAGGGATTCGTGTGATGTCCGATCCTCGTTTGAGTTGCGCAATTCCTTGAACGAGACGCGGCGTTCGACAGCAGGCGGTGGCTGTGCATTTAGCGGTGTTTGCAACAGTTCTTTGACGTTGACTGGAGCAGGGGGTGCTTCATTTGTCACAGGAACCTTCGGCTGTTCCTCTTCGATCGGTTGGATCGGTGGTGGCTCTGGCATTTCTGCATCGTCTAGATGTTTTGCCCATTCGTTTGTGCGGTATGACAGGACAACTCTGGATGTTCGTTCTGGAAGGTGCTTCACTGTTTTCTCGTTCAGAGTGACCTTTGCCTTCCTTGCACGGGCTTTCGCCTTGTCTTTCTGTGAAGAAGATTTCCGTTCATCAGAGCGCTTGCTCTTTGTCGATCCTGTTGCCGACTTGGGTTCAACAGGAGGCTTCGTGTCTTGCTGTTCTGCATGAGACCCTGGTCCCTTCGATGAAGCACATACACTAGGCTTCTGAGATGCTTCTGTCGATTTCACCGAGTCATCGTATAGAGCTGCCAGAGTCTGCACCTTACTATCATTTCGCACCCGGGGCTTCTCGCCTGCTTCATATGAAGACGCTGGTGGGCCATCGTGGCTGTAGTTTGAAACGGATGTAGCAGGCTGGTTCTGCTGCTCTGTTTGAGAAGTTTGGCTTTTCTGCTGCTTCTGTTCGCCAACGGAGGTATCCTTTTCGCTGTGCTCGGAGTTATCCGACTGTTTTGTTGCTTTTCCAGGCTCCAAGGTCTTCTCCTCATGTTCTTTTGTAGAGTCTTCGTGTTTCGAGTCTTGAGTCTGATCCGGCTTCTCCTGGTCTGATTCCGTGGAGTGGCGCTCCTCAGGGGATTCTTGTTCGGTGGTGCCCTCCTTGGGTGCAGGGCCATCCTCATGGGGCTTCAACTCACCAGCGACCGACTTATCTTCTGGTCCCCGGGAGCCACGCTTCACCTCACCATCCGCCGAGTAAACGCTCGAACGACGAGAATCCAAAACACTATCCCCATCAACACCCTCCTCAGACGTATTCGAAGCAGCATCATTCCCCTCACAAGCAAGCACTTCCCGCGACTGAGAAGCAAGCATTATGCTACTCCTCATAGAGTCCCGTTGCAGCATAGTCATTCCCGAAAACCGCTTCGTTCCCGCCTCAGAACCGATAACTGCGCTGACCTCGGACTGGTTGTCGTCTTTTATACGGGTTGCGGTGGCGCCGTCGAAGACTGGGGCTGGTGGTTCTGCTTCTTTTTTGGGGTATTCGTTGGGGGTTTGTTCGTGTTGTTCGTGGTTTGTAAGCGAGTGGTTGTCGTGAGCTGCTCTGGATGCGATCTCTGAGTCGAGATCGCCATTGGCTTCTCTTTCTCTGCACTCAGAGCAGCGATATGATTGTTGGGACGTAGCCGTGACGCTCTTCACGTCGGCCCCTTCGCCCTTTTCCAAATCGACATCCTGTCTGTCTTTTTCGTCGACCTCTTGGGTACTACTCGATGTTGGCTTCGAGTCAGTACCGTTTCCAAACTTCACTTCCCATTCCGCCCGTTCGCGCACGGTAGTCTCTTCCAATTGTCTCCCAGCTTCTGTATCAACTTCGTCCTTTTTCTTCCTCTCTTCTTCGCGCAGCTTGGCTTCGTTGCGGCGGCGTTGGCGGATCATTTTCCAGAGACGGAGTTGGGAGACGATTCCTAAGAGGGCGATGATGACGGTGACGGCAAGTTCGACGCGGATGTTGCGGGTTATGGGGTAGGTGTTTGTGTTTAGGGGGAAGATGTTGTCATTCAATTCTGTTCAGTTAGTCTCCCTTCAGCGTCAGTCAATGAATAGTGACTTACCCCAGATGTACAACCAAAACTCCTTCAATCCCGCACGACTGAAACAGTCAATCCCAAGAGAAACCGCCGTGCCTCCCGAGATCGCAGTAGACACGATCAACCCATGAGGTCGCGTATATTGACTGAACGACAACGCGTAGAACCCCACTGATATCCCCGCGATAAATCCACTCTTCGAATTCATGTCCGTCAAAAGACCGCCCGGCTTCAAACAAAGAAGCCACATGCTAGCACAGAAGCCGCCCAGGAAGCAGCCAAGTCCTTCTGTTAACTCTTTGAACACAATCGCGAGCGCTCCGAAGGTGATCCCGGAGAAGAACACGGCGACGAGGTAGGCTCCTTGGATTGCGTTGCTGACTGGGGGGTTCATGACGTAGAGAATCAAGACCTGAGAGGATTAGATTGGCGGGTTTGATGGTAGGTAAAGGGGTACTCACAGCTACACCTAAGCTGGTTAGGAGAGAAGCGGACAGGAACACTTGGACCCTGATACCCTTTGTTAGTATTATTTGCGCTATCTAGAAAATGAGAGCAGTGGTACCATAGATTCCGAATTCCGATCAACGCCAGAACCGCGCCTATCATTATCAGGATAAAACCACCAACACCCAGCGCAGGCGTAATCGAGGGTTTGATAGGAAGCTCTCCTGGCTTGGGTGAATCCGTCTGCTTCTTGTGACCTTAGAGAGAAAGTTAGCATATAACAGAGCAAAGATTCAAGAAATGCCAACCCACCATGCGATGTATTCGATGCATTCAAAGACGAGATTGTCGTCGAGGAAGCTGTACTTGTCGTGGACGTGGAAGAAGAATCGCCCGGAGTGGTAGCCGTTGCCGTCGTCTCACTATCCGATGCGACAGCTGTCGTGGTGGTATTTGTGGGTTCATCTCTCGCCTCTAGGATGGCAACCGCCTCAATTCCGCGTGCATCATGGGGTACCTGCGCTGCTAGTGTAACCAGGCCTGGTACCAGGAGAATGATCCAGGATAATAAGTGAAGAAGACGCATAGTGTTGGCTTGGAGAGGTCAAGATAGGAAGAGTATGTTGCACAATGCCCTGGACCCGGATGCGAGATTGCCGCGAGCAATAATGGAGACCCCTTCTCTGTCTATCGTTGTTTGAGCATCGTTCTCATGCACGTCCAATCTGAATAGGCAGTGACAGCTTCCAAAAAGGAATGAAGTGCATCTAAAGAACACAAGACAGGATATTCACCGGGGATGGTACAGAGTAGTACACGAAGGATTGACAGAGAAAACGTGACAAGCAGCAGGGCTCAAAAAGGACCGACTGAAGAAAAAGAGAGAAAACGAGAGCTCTCCCTGTTAGATAAAGAACTTATTGGATCTGGTCCATCAGAAATGATCAGAGCCTAACGCGCACATCATTGGCTTGATTGCGTTAATAAAGTTGTGACCCTGGTCCAGGATGCAAGATGCATCCCAGATGGGACGAGTGCGAAATGAAGCGATCCACCGGACAGCCCATAGTTCAAAGGCTGCAGCGGCATAAATTGGAAATCTCTCATTGGGCCCTGCACGAAAGGTTGGATGGAGTAATGTCAGAAATGGAACCCACGACTGGGTCATAGGGCAGATCAGGATTTGGCATGGCCCCACGCTTCCCAATGCGTTATAACAGAATATTGAAAGTATGACACTAATAGTCGGTGGCATATTTGGAATTGCTGTCTGATATATGTATCAGCGGAGCTTATCAGCCTGTATGCTACGAAATCAATAGCAAATATTGCATTGCTGATTCCATACTCTCTCCGCAGAGTACGGAGCGTGTCCAGTGTTCCCAATATTCCTTCCTCATGCCACATGAGAACTGGGCAGAGTAAAGAGAAAACAAGGCGAAGCAAGGATCGCAGCTGTTCGGGGAACTGCGCATGATCACCGATAACTCTCGCGAGGCTCATAGGTGCGGTCCGGCGGCAGCGGATGTACTATGCATTAGAGCCCGTCGATAGATTGAAAACCATTGCCAGTTCCGGCTTAGCCAAAGTTTGTTGTTGTCAATCAAGACTGGCAGCTGCAAATGATATGTTGAGTTTTTTTTAAATCATTTTTCTAATCGGGGTTCTTTCAACCCCTGAGAAAATGATTTCCCGGAGAAGCGCGATGGGGTAAAGGTTAAGTTCAGGAACATCTGGCGGGATCTGACGAACATCCGAACATCAGCGAACATCACTAGTTATCGTCATTAGTCGCAACGATCAGGGGAAATCGGCTCCTGATTCGCCGCGGAAGCCCGTGATTTTGGCCCTGTTCCTGAACCCGCCGGGCTATCCTTCGCTAACCCCCACATGTCTGGTCCGTTAGCGGCCCACCAAGTGTCAACACTGCCTTTGACAGAGCCCCGGTGACTTGGCATTTGCGTACGTGTTCTCGTCCTCGACAGTTGAGCCGGTGCGAATATGATGTGTAATAAAGGGATGTTCTCCTGTACTTGTATGCAAGCGCAGAGCACGCCGTACACGGTATCCCAATCCGGGATGAAGCGGTCTGGCTGGCTTTAGGTTTGGATCTAGGATTCTGGAATGGGCATCTCAAAGCTTCATCTTTCTGGACTATTGGCGCTATCTGGAGTTTGATGTGACAGGTCGTCTACCATTGGCATGAGACGTTGACTGTTGGTGAGAACCAGCTGCTCATGATTCATGGACTCGTGTCGCATTCTCTCATTGTGTATTGTCGTGACTTGATACTAATTGAAGATATAAGCCAAGACAAACAAGCAAGAACAAATTGACTTGGCTGATGGAACGAGCGGTGTCGTCACGTTCAAGCAAATGGTGCAGGTTGAAGAATGGTGCAGAGAAGGAGAGGTTGGGGTGATCCCTCACATGCCAGCACATGCATTTCAACACGCTCGAGTCTTTGACAAAGAGAGCTGCACGACGAGATTTACAAGGATTGACATTGGATATATGCATGCAAGAACTTGAGCGTTTGATTGATTCAATGGGCTTTCTGACACCGCAGGACAGGATAATATAAGCATTTCGCCACTGTCATGATTTCTCGCCTGGATAAACCAAGCATTCATCGACCTCCTCGACATTTTCAAGCATGATTCCCAATTGCTACTACCCCGTACTCTATACTTGTAATGGTAGAGATACTATAGATCATAGCAGAAAGTCATTGCCAGACCGCCATATCACGTGTCATACCAGAAACGGCAGAATACAAACAGAAAAACTACTCCACCTCCGAGACTGTGTTTTCCATCCATACCACCCCCCACACCCAACCTCAATTCTTATCCAAAATCTCCATCACCATGTCCGCCATCATGAACTCCCTCCGCCCCTCTCTCCGCGCCGCCTCCACAACCGCGCGTTCCTTCAGCACCACCTCGCGCCGCGATCTCGCCCGCATGATCCTTACCGGCCGTCTGGGCACCGAGCCCGAGCTGCAGGCCACTGCCTCTGGCCGCGAGGTTATCAGATACGTTGTTGCTAGCGACTACGGCCGTACGCAGAGCCGCAAGACGGACTGGTTCCGTGTGGCTTCGTTCCCAGATTCGGAGGGCCAGAAGAACTTTTTGCTTAACTTGCCCAAAGGGTATGTTTTTCTTTTTCTTTTTCTTTTCTTTCTGTTATGTTATATAGGAAAGAAGAAAGAAGTGAGGCTAACCGGTGCTTTTTCGCTTGCAGTTCGCTTGTCTACGTCGAGGCCGATACCAGTTTGCGTCAGTACGAGGATGCCGAGGGCAAGAAGAACACGCAGTTGTCCCTTGTGCAGCGTGAGTGCCCCATCAAGACCTCAAGTGGAAAGACAAAAAAGAAACTGACCGAGTGATTTTCATTCAGGCAACATCGATGTCCTCCGCCGCCCCTTCATCAGAAGAGAGGAGGGCGAGAACACCGAGGGCTCTGAGGGCTCCGAGTCCGCTGAGAACCAATAAATGAATTAGGAATTTAGATATACGGTGCCTTATGGAGATCTAATTGTCGATTATGCTTTAGCTTCATCTTGTATCCTTTGGCCCTTGTCCCCTGTACTATTATTACGATGTTAGTTGGTGCCAATACGATGTCTATGATTGTTCTTGTCATGTCGTTTTGCTGCCAAAATAACTTTGAATGATGATTTACGGTTATGGAATTGCTACATTTTGGCTATGCAGAAGAAGGGACGGGGCTATTATGGTGTGTTTCGTAGGAGCTTGATCTCTAGTTGAACCATTAGAATAACCTCCACTGATACTGTCTTGATATTCAGTGGAATTAGGTTAATTGCTTTTGTCAAGCGATCTATTAAACATTATGCACAATGAAAAAGCAAACAAAGGAACGAGAGTACGTAGACCCTACAACTCCAGGGTATCTATGTCGCATAGCAAATCAACTTAAAGAAACACCTCATACGACCTCCTGCATAACACTCTCCTGGCTAATCTCCTGCCTCACCCGAATGAAATCCCTCCTTGTAGGACTCGGGCTAAATTCACCGCTTCCACGGCTCCGACTCATGCCAGCCCAAGCATTCGTAGACACGGTATTCTGACCAGGCAATGAAAGGTGGGAAGGGTGTCTTTGGTAGTTGGAAGATTTCGATGAAGTAGGGCGGTGGAAGAAGGTTCGGAACCAGGATTTTTCTTCTGGGTGGGAGTGTTGGTTGTCATCGATGTGGATTGAGGGCATGCCTTTTTCGATGTCGTGGTAGGATTGGCACATCGTGGGGTTTGTGGGGGTGGTGTTGGTGTTCACGTAGGTTCTGGTGTTGTTAGAATATTGTATATTGTCAATTTGAACGGGTGGAGGGAATACGTACCTTGAGGTAGAAGACCATATCTTGTTCTTGTTGAACAACAACTTAACCCTGCTACCACTAGAGCTATTCATACTCGTCCGACGGTTAAACTCCGTGTCAAGACAAGCAAAGCAGCGATCAAGCCCTAAGGACTTCAGGAACGACCGATACAGCTCATTGGCATCTTTACCGCAGCCAAAGAAGATGAACACAAGAAAACATGCGGCAATAGGGACCCAGCGATCAAAAAATGCATTTCCACCGGTAGTATACTTGACGATGGTATTCCACTCCGGCCCATGGACTGCGCTCCAGGAATAGGTATGCCAGGGAAACGAGAGGACTGTGTTTTGCCAGACAACGTAGCATTGGATCGGGAAGATGACGACAAGCATGATGAAATTTAGGGAAAAGAGCCGTATGAATCGGGATTTGTTGATGTTGCTGTTGGATGCGTTGAGGATGTCCCCGAATTGGCTTCGATATAGATGTAGACGGCGAAGAACCAGACCTAGACAGTGTCAGCCACTAGTTTTATGTAATCAACGATTGTGCATACGTACCGCAATACCAGCACGCAGGCAAGCAAATTATCGGTGGCCAGATGAACGCAAGCGCAAGCGAAATGGGGCTATCGTCGAAGTTGTTGATGCAGCCCGAGACTTGATAAACCATGTACCGACTCTTCTGGTAGAAGATGTGGGTGGCCATCGAAAGGAGCGGAACCACAACACAGAACAGTATCTCCATGCCACGATTGCACCAGCGCTGCTTCTTATCAGGAACCAGGGTGGCACATCTGGTATCCAACACCCGAGCCAGACTGCGGAACACGCACAGCAGCCCTCCGGGGACCGCAACGTAACTAGCAATCATGATTTTGACCTCAAAGTCGCAAATACCAGTGCCATCCCACCACGAGTTGGTATCATCGCTCGACCAAATGAAGGCATTGATGATGTTGAAGAGGTTGAGTAAGACGAACCAGACGAGGATGCTGGCGGACGGGTAGTTTTTGTTCTTGATGTGCAGGATCAAGGGGACGATAATGATGCAGATACCAGTAATAGATAGGGAAGGAATGGCCACCGCCTGCGGATAGACCATTTTGACGAATATCGAGGGCTGTGATGTTTGCAATTGGGTATAGATGTCGACGGTTGTATGAACTTCGAGGTCGACGTCAGTCTTTCTTCGATTCAACGAGGCAAAGGAAATGATGAAAAGACAAGAATTAACGTACTGGCATCATTTCTTAAAGAAAAGACATGGAGGAGAAGAAAGTGAAGCAGGAGAATGGCCCGTGACATCTTCTATTGACGCCAATAAGAGAAACAACGGGATGAAACCGGGAGAGAAGTCCGCACTGCGCATCATAATGAGACAGAGCAGTCACTCTGCTGGATATAAGAATAAGAAGAGTGAGAAACGAGGTGAGTCGTTCATATTGAATCGGGGGACCAGGCGAGTCTGTATACTTGTACATGACCAATGGCCGTGACGGGGCCAACTGAATAGGAAACCTGCCCATTGATCGACTGAAGCTTGTGGTAATTGAATAAAGAACGAGTGAAGCTAAGATGAGAGCATAAAGAAAGAGAATCAAAAGGTTGTCGTTGTTGTTGCGCTGCGCGGTTATGGCGAGATGCCGCTTTACCGCATTGGGGTATCAATAGAGCCGTCTCCCATTGACAGCCGTTATTGATCCTCGTTTTAGTCCTTCCTTCGTCCAACTTCACTGCACATTCCGACTATGATCTCCATGAGACAGAGCTCCTGGGAAGTCAAAACTCTAGCTAATATGGTGATGAGGTCGCATTTCCGAGCTTTTCTCGAGATCTGGTCTCGCTATGGCCTGTGATGGGTGGACCATTGCCATCGCTCAACGCTATCGCGGGATGACTGGAAGGTAAGCCAAGAAAAAAAGATTTCTCTCGGGTTTTCCGTGAATCTATTGCCCATGACTGTGTCCTTCAAAGACCATTGGCTGACAAGCTCTGGCCTGGCAGGTTCTGACAGCGGTTCGCAATACAAAATGACTTCCATGAATAGTCCCATTCAGTAATTGTTGGCTGGCTTGACGATGCACACAGAGAAACAAAGGCCTCTATGAACGATACATTCTCCTTTCTTCAGGCCCAGAAAGAAATGTTGCGTACGGGGTATGGGGTTCCTGCGATAACCCGTTTTGGCCATAGCGGAGTGGGATGTTGACGAACTCCCGGGCGGCCAATTGCAGCATTGTATTCTCGGTACATAACCTGCCGCCAGCTATGGCAAATAGAGCCATGACCAGGTCACAAACAAGATATGTCCGCTTGTTTCCCAGAACCAGCAAGCCAAAACAAAGATCTCCGGCTCCGCCGAGTCACATGTCGTCATAGCTGAGTTAACCTGTCAGCCCTGTCCTCACCGTTCACTTGTACACCACACCACTTCACTTCCAAGTCGCGATTCCAGCAAACTGAGGCCGTGCTCCAGCGAAGTCAGGTGCATTTCCTATGGTACGTTTGCGGGTCTTTTCCTTTTTTTGCTGCCCCTCGAGCATGGATTATTTGATCTCACGTGGCTGATCGCGCTCAGGTCCCTGTTAATCATGACGGAACAATCCCGGCCAACACCTTCACCCCGGAGCTCTTTCACGGACAAAGATAAAGAAGAGAATAATTCCGGTCTCCGTCAACGCGGTCCGGCTCGAGCCGTGACAACAACATTCGCAGAAGACTTGAACTCGACATCGGTATCACGCCGGAATTCCACCTTATCGGACTCGGTATCCGAGGCACGGAACTCAATACGATCCTCCACAGACGACCTGTTCCTTCCCCGCGTGTCCAGACGAACCAACGATGTCGACTTGCAGGAGGAATCGCATTGGCAATCCGCACCGCTGGGTCTGGCCTTGTTCCCCGCAATCGCCGGGGTGTTTTTTAAAAATGGAGGTGCTGTAGTCACTGACATCACTTTGTTGGTCTTGGCGGCCATTTTCTTAAATTGGTCCGTTCGACTACCATGGTATGTCTTGCTTTCTTTTCTTTTCTCCTTTCATCTGCTGATAAAATTCAGGGATTGGTATCGTTCCGCCCAGGCAGTCCGCCAAGATAAGTACTATGAACCAGAGGAAGAGTCGGATGACGAGCAAGCAACATCAGGGAACACGCGCGAAAAGTCGCCCTCGAACACTGAAACAAGAAAAGAATCGCGGCGAGCATCTGCTGTCGCCAATGTAGCTAATCGCGAACTCATGATCCACGAACTCGCAGCTCTCGCATCATGTTTCATATTTCCCATGATCGGAACATGGCTCCTGCATACCATTAGATCCAAACTATCCCGTCCATCGGAAGGCTTGGTGTCGAATTATAACCTGACAATTTTCTTGTTGGCATCGGAAATCCGACCGTTTGCACATCTGCTAAGGATGGTGCAAGCGCGCACACTTCACCTCCAACGAACCGTCCATTCCGCATCACATTACGAAGAAGACAGGATCGACGCCAGCAAAGTCGCAGACCTCAGCAAGCGACTCGAAGAAATCGAAGTCCATATCGCAGAGGCCGCAGCTGCACGATTTTCCTCCGAACAATCGCCTCAAAGCCAACTAGAATCCCCTAAACAAGAAAACGACAAGAACCAAACCCTCGTATCCCAAACAACCACTGAAATTCGAAAAGCCATCCAACCCGAAATCGAAGCTTTAAACCGCGCAGTCCGCCGCTACGAAAAGCGCTCTGCCGTCACTTCATACGAAACAGATACTAGATTCCGGGATCTGGAAACACAAGTCCGCGACGCCCTCTCGTTAGCAGCTGCAGCGCATCGCTCTGGTGATCGCCGTCGACATCGTGGATTTGTGTTTCGGTTCGTCGAATGGATATATGCGATTATGCTTATTCCTGTTCAGATTTTTATGTCGTTAACAGCGTTGCCGTTCCGGCTTGTTACGCGGTGTTGGGATTATTTCAAGGGCTTTAGGGGGAAGCCATCGTCGCTATCATCGTCGAAACAGAGCAAAGTGAAGATGCCGCAAAACCGTGCGTCACCATCTCCAAGGCGGTTCAAGAAGGCTACTCAAGGTTTACCAGATGGGACGACGAGTTTGAAGCCTATACGGGAGCATAGCTAATTCCTTGACCTGCTTCTTGCTTTTTGATCTATACTAGTATTTTCAGATATACTAGCGGGCTCTGGTGACTTTTGAAGATATTTGGAACCATATATTCTTGGGCGTGACGCATATAGCGGGATATATATAGTAGGCTAATGCAATCTAACAATCTAACGACGTCTCATATTCCCGTAGACATTATGCTCTCATCTATCATATCTCTATAACCCAAATACCACGTACAAACTCCTAGTTTTAAACGGCACCAAAGAACACGGATGAACGATACATATACAAATCATTTCCATCCATCTATCCCATCTCTATGTAAATAAAACGTTTTTGAAAGACAAGAGAGGTTAAGACCCACCCCCCGAAGGCCCCTGGTTATCAACCCCAATTATCTTCAAAAACGGCTCAACAATACTCCTCTTCCGCTCATCCAACGCCCTCCTCTCCTTCTCCTTCGACGGAACAGGCACGTCCCCCGAAATCAGCAAATTCGCAAACATACTTGCGAACGCGGTTTCAACGGCCTGTCTATGCGTCGCTATGTTCCCGTTGATATTACCGCTAGCAGTAGCGGGTTTGCCGCTATCAGTCGAGGAGCTCGAGGAGGAAGAGGTGGTGAATGAGCGCGACTGGCGACGGAAGGAACCCGCTGAGACGAACGCTGCCGATGAGGCGGGTGTTGGTGGCGCGGCGATACTCTGGGCCTGCTGGTCTTTTGTTTCGCGGGGTTGTTGTTGTTGTTGTTGGCGTTTTTTGTCTTCGGATGATTTTTTGGAGTGTTGGTGGTGGGAAGATGACCGGGGTGGGGGCATCGAGGGTGCGGGTGCGACTTCGTTAGCGATGCGGGCGAGCATGAAGGTGACGAAGGTAAAGGAGACGCTGTGGGCGGGGGAATAGGATAGGTTTTCGAGGATCCAGGCCTGGGTTTCCTCCCAGGAGAGGGGCGGTAATTTGGCTTTCTCTCTTGCTTGGATTTGAGAGTTCATGTTCTGCCAGACGTCTGCTGTGATGATGCCGTCATTTAGGGAGCGGAGGAAGACCATTAGGGTTTCGCTAAGGATTTCTAGGCGCTCGAGAGAGGATATTTCGGGTTCGAAGATGGTGCTTAGGGAGCCGTTGGTGTCCAGCGATTCGCGGACACGTGCTAGAAGCGGTGCCCGCTCGTCGCGGCCTTTCAGTGTCCATGTCTCTGGGTTGAATGGCCATCCTGCTCCGTAGGGTTCTGTCTTCCATGGCGGAATGCTGTCTTCAGAATCGCCTCGTGTCATACCCCATTCCGCAACGGCACGTTCGGATAATTCCGAGATCGCTTCTGTCACACGGAAAAGCTCGCGAGGGGCAGATAGACGGACGCCTTTATCGTCCTTTGCCTGTTCCGGCGGTTGCGGGGCGACTAGACTGCGTGCGCCTGCTTCAGGCATGCGTGTGAGATCTACCACGCTACGGCCAAAACATGTGGGTAGCCATTGTCCATAGACACAGATGAAATGGTCCGGGCCGTTAGCCACACGGAGGACCAGGATTTCCTCGAGCCTGACGAGCCCGTGGTTTAGCAGACGGATCGTTTCGAGATCCTGTACGTGCGCCGTGACCTCGATGTTGGCAACCTCGCCTGGGACCAAGGTCTTTCCCCGTTCAGGTGTCTTGGAATTTTTTCCAATGTGTTCAGACTCGGTTCGTAGGCTGATTCTATAGTCAAGCCACAAAAACTGCCTTTGCTCTGGATTAGGCTTGTCGAATGTGAACGTAGCCGGCACGCTGCTGGTGTTGGCAACAGTCAATGAACGAGTAACTGGCACATCAACTGTTATGCCGCCAAAGTCCAGAGAATTGGGGTCTTCCTTTTCTTCGACGCTCCGGATGTCTTCTTCATATTTATCAACCACGACAGTCAGGCCTGGACGGGCTTCATTCTCGGCCTTGTCCAATTCCCGCACGACTTCTTGGTGTACCTTAGCTCTCAATTCTGGAATCACGGATTCGAAGGTAAGCGTGAAACCAGCATCCAATGGCTTGTGGTCAGAAGATAGAATGCCCTGATGCGACACGTAGTACTCGAGTCGAATAGGGCCGTCCCGTTCAAGCTGATACTCCGACGACGTACCATCATCAGACTTATCCTTGGATGGTTCATTTTCCTCGACACTGTCCGCACCATCGACTTCCGGATCGTAATCGAACAGTACGTTATCATCAGCCGCAGCCTTGTCCAAGCCCCGAGCCTTCATCTCTTCGTCCTTCCTTCGAGACTCTGCGAGTTCGCGGTCGAGTCGTTCATGTCTCTGTTTGTCCTCGCGTGTTCGGAACAGGATGCGATCGCACCAACTGGGACCTCTGTGTTTCTCGCTCGAGTCGAATATAGCCACACTACCCACGTCATATTTATAAGTCGGTAGGAAAGTGATATCGCCTTCGCGCCATCCCTCGTGGAAAGCCTTTCCAGTTTGTTGCTGTATACGAAGCTGGTCATGAGGGAGAAGAGATGCAATGGTAGTCTGAAGAGAAGCAGGGTCGGTGTGCGGGTCAATCTCTTTATCCGACAGCGCCGGATGGCCTTTGCTTGCGCTGCTCAAAGGCGGATCTTGTTCTCCCTCCGCGACAATAATGCGCGGAGATGAAGGACGGTCATCGAGTGTGCGTCTGGACTGGTGTCGCTTGTCGTATTCGTTTTCCGTGTGTCGAGACAGGACCTGGCGCACATCGCCTCCTGGGATATCCCCTAGTCGATAGTTAAGATCGCCAAACCAGAATGCAAAGTCCTCTTTCCCGATATAATCCGGAGGACCCTTTTCAGGATCAATGGGCGAGTACTTCGTGCGGCTGATAATCTGAGCGGCATCCCAGTTCCGCCGCTCCAAACTACCCTTATCCGAACCAGCTGCCAAGTGCGAGTTCACAAAGACCATAGATGTAGTCTCCCCAAGCACCACACGTGTTGACACGGCACCCTTGTTGCCCATGTATCCCAGCAGGCCGGTGCCTATGCTGGAAGTACTAACGCCTGATATATTATTGACAACCCGAGGTGCCGCATAGATAAGAAGCAGCAACCCAAGCAACTGCGTCTCAGCAACAAGCTGGTACCCAGGAGGCAAAGCCTTCTGAACCTCCGTCTTCCACCGATTCGCCGGCGCGGGATCAACATATGGTCTCAAAGCCTCCGTCGCTGACGAGATATCAACAATCTCCTGCAACCCAAGAGCATAGAGCCCAACATCATCAGACTCAAAGTCTGCCGACGGAACGGCGGATCCGCGTCTCCGTTGCCTGTCCGAAGCATCCGTAGACGACCTTCTCCGTCCCGTATCAACATTACTATCCTTTCTCTCATTCCATGCCTCGGGCTTCCCAGTGTCCGAGATACGTACCCCGGAAAGACCCTCACTAATCCCCTTGCTGTTCACGAACCATTTTCCGATGTCTTCTTCTGCACCGTGTATGCCGGCGACATTCCATGTAGCGACTTTAATTCGGATCGTTTCCTGCCGGGTGTATTCCGACTTGCGTGCTCTGACGCCCTGCGAAAGCGAGAAGGGATCAAGAGGGCCGCCGCCGGGAGAGACCGTACTGTTGTCGCTGTCCGAGGTGTATCCTCCGGGGGCGGACTGTTTCTCCGCACTGGGAGTCATGTTTGACGTGTATTTTGTTGGTATTCTCTCGTCGGACTATTGCATACAGTTTATGCACATGGCCTTGTTAAGTATGGTCGTGTATTTTCATGCAGAGTATATAATGAGCACGTCTCGCTCGATCGAGACACCCGCACGACACCAGGATGGGACCGGTCGCACAGAGCACAATTATACCTGCATTTTGAGATGCTTAGACTGAACGAATCCCTATGAGTGTCGATGTTGTGTGGTGGTAAGGGTGCGGTTGGCGGTGGCAGAGGGTTGACAGGAGTGATGACGACAGAAGGCGAGAGGCGAGCGGAAGCAATTGCAGTAGCAGAACAGGCGAATAATTCAGTATACCAAGTATGGCAAAAGAGGAAGGTATTTGTTTCTTAGTATGGAGTAGAAAGAGAACAAGGAGTTGGCCGTAGGTTCAGATCAATTGTCAAGGTTAATTGGGAAGCGGCTGAAGTTCTTCTTGCGGAGCCTGCTGCATTTATCTTAACATTCACCACATCGTCAATCTCACCACAACAACCTCTCATCCACCATCTCCTGACAACTCGTCCTCTATCTACATCTCTCTCCAGATACAAAGACAGCAACTATGACATTCCGCAAAGCCCGCCGCCCAAACAACAACAACAACCCTCGTCACAACAACGCCAACACCCACTACCAACCCTCCGACTACGAATCCGACAACTACGCCAACTACCTTTCCGACGCCCAACCCTCCCAACAACAAATCGACCAATACACAGACCAAGAACAAGAATCCATCCCCCGCCCACCCCTCCGCTCAAACGAAGAGCTCAACCTCGCCGTCCTCCGCCGCCACAACCCACACATAAACTCCATCATCTCCCTAGCCCCCTACGCCGTTGTCTACATCTTCAATCCGGCATCACGGCAGTGGGAGAAGAGTGGAGTCGAGGGGACGTTGTTTGTGTGTAACTTGACGCAGGGCGCGCTGGGAGAGGAGCGGTACACTGCGTTTGTATTGAATCGGCGGGGGTTGAATAATTTTGATATTCCATTGGTGGACGGGGAGAATGTGGAGATTACAGAGGAGTATGTGATTCTGAAGAGTGATGAGGAGGCGGTTGATGTGAATAGGAGGAATGGGGGTAATGGGGAGAAACCGGCTGGTGGGAATGGCGACGTGCGGATTTACGGTATTTGGATTTACTCCGAGCCACCGCCGAACTCGACTGCACAGACGCGTGCTATTAATGCTCAGATGATTCGTGAATGTGCTGTTCATGCTGGACACAGTCTCCGGATTGCCCGCGAGCGTCTCGAAGCATCGCAGCAGAACGGACTACATATAGCCGCTGAAGCGGCAACGACAACGGCCGCGCCGCTCGAGGAGGTACAGTCGAGTGTTCCTATGGGAAGACAGGTTTCATTGAAGGATCTTTTCGGACAGCAGAGGGCGCAGGATGATGGCTGGACGGTGAGGGCGCATCAGTTTGGTGTTGAATGGCCACAGCAGCCGCCGCAGCAAGCACCACCACAACCGCCGATGGGTATGACTCCGCCGCAGTCGCAGTCGCAGTCGCAGTCGCAGTCGCAGCCGCAGTCGCAGCCGCATCAGCAGGATGTGTTAGGTGATCTTTTTCGAAGAGCAGGATTGGCGCATCAGGATGGTCAGGCATATACTTAGAGTCGAACATAATACGCTGTCGAGATACCCATACTATGCAATCAATTCACCTTTGTTTGACCCTCCACAATCGCCCCAATCATATCCCCCGTCTTTTTCGCCATAATCTCATTAAATCCTAGACAGTTAGCCAACCCCCCCCCCCCCCCCCCCACTAACTCACCAAGATGAAGAGAAAGGAACTCACTCAAACAAAAAGCATGCGGCAACCCATCCTCACAAACCACCATCGTAGGCCCATTCCCACCCCCATTCTTCCCCCGCACAGCAATAATCTCATCCCTCGTCCTCTCCGCAACCCAATGATCATTCCTTCCAAAATAAAAGAACAGCTTCGCAAGCGGCTCCTCAACATCCGACATACCCCATATATCATCGGACCATTTGTCGGATGTGATGGTTTGCATTTCGTCGGCGCCGAGATGCCTATTCCCCTATTAGTATTCAACCACCTACCCCGTACTGAGGCGAAAAACGAAAGTAAATAGAGAAGGGATGGACATACAAAGCCTGCCTAACTCCCCTACTCCCCAAAAACCCACACGTCGTATCAACAACAACTCTATCCGGCGACTCCAACGAAGAAGATAAGCCCATGAACGTGGCGACAACCAATCGCAGAAGTCTACCAGGAAGTAAACACGCCAGTACCCTAGCAAATATACTCGCTATAATAGCGAGGCCGGGGATCAAATCCAATAGCTTCTATCAAATGTGTTAACCAACGTCCACTATAACTGATATGAGAGAAGAGATACTTGAAGGGGAGGGGGAGGGGGAGACGAACACTCAATCGCTGCCCAGCAGGCGACTTTGCAATATCCACAACAGTAGGAAAGAGCATTACGCCACCTATTATGTTGAATTCTGCTCCTTTACCATCCGCTGGGGTTGTTGTATGCTGGCGCTGTCTTTCGTGGTGTCGTCGTAGGACTTCCATGGCGATGTAAGTGCCCACTGAGTGGCCGATAAGGATTACCTTGGGCACTTCTCCATCATGGTTTTTTTGGTTCTGCTTATGGTTGTTTGTGACGAAAGTGTCCAGCTTTTTCTGGACATAAGAAATCTGTCCTTCGAGGTTATAATACCCTTCTCCCTTCCCCTCCTTCTGGTTCTTCTCGGCGTCAGAACCCAATTCAAACCCCACAAGACTATGCCCATAAACCTGGAACAAACTCCCACTATCCAATCCCAGCCTGTCAGACAACAAAGAGAGAAAAGTATGATAGTAGCCGATTAGGCCTGGGTTGCCGGTGATGAAGAAGATGGTTATCGGGCTACCATTGGTGTTAGTGGTGTTTGCGGGGAGCCGTACGAAGGAATCTGGGGTTATGAGGGACATTTTCGTTTGTACAAACGGGTCAATGCTTGGTATATGTCCCCGATATCCTGGTGTGCTATATATACATTTGAACAGAAGGATAGCAAGTCAGGGATTGATTGACGTCGAAGATCAATTGATAAGGTGCCTCGGCTAAAGTTGTTATCAGATCACTGGAACTCTATCAAAGTTCAATTTGAGGTGTTACTTTGAACTAGTTCTCACATTTAAATCTCTTTATTCGTATTGATCAATTCAGGGCCGTACTATACAAAAAATGCCATTGATGCGACCAGGCTTTCTCATGTTCCATTGATGAAAAAAACAAACAAACAAACACAACACAACAAATGCGCCAAAAAAGAAACAACCTCGAAAAAAACAATCATATACTCTGTTCACTCTGTTCGCATGCATGGCACAGCCATGGTAATAAAAAGATATACCAGAACGTAGGTTGGTTTCCCCAAATCTCAACCGGACCACAACGGTCTGCAGACTGGATATCGAAATATGTGAAGCATTTGTACTCTATTCGAAATTTTAGTGATTTTCTTCCATTTTCCCGCGAATGCATCAGTCCCAAAAGACGTATGGGAGAAGGAATCGTAAAGAAAAGTATTAAACCGAAGGATGGTATCTGTTGCTGTTTTAACCACCTTTCCGCATCGATTCGTCAGCTGGGAGTGGTTCTCCACCGTGGTGATGAGCACTGGCCGCGTTTGATCTGGCGTTCTTTTGTTTCTTCTTTTTGCTAGTCTGCCAGCCACCATTGCTGTGGTTCGAGTCATGAGTCGTGTTCACCCCGTTCGTCTTGCGGGATCCATGATGGTCGTGATGTCGTTCTTTATCTGCAGACGAGTGATGATGAGATGCATCGTGCCGGCCTTTTGGTTTCGATTTGTGATTAACTCCGTTGACCTTTTCAGACGCATCAACACCGTTGGGTCGACGTTTGTGATGGGATGTTGACGTTGACTCGGTTCCTGTCGTTGCATGACCAGAGACTGACTGCCCTTTCTCCGTCGATGCAGGCTGGCGGTGACTGGACGTGTCCTTGGCGGCCGGATAATGAGTCTTTCCCGATTTCAACGGGGGCTCCGCCACCTTCTCCGTGTTTGAATGGTGAAGGTTTTGTAGTCTGGTTGAAAGCAATCCCGGTTTCCCGTTGCTATGACCGTTTACCAGAGGCTCGCCAGATTGGGCGGACTTTGGGACGTCAGCCGGCCGCGAATACCAGGATGAGGTGTGGTCGATATCGACAGAGCTGCTGTCCTGATAATCTTGAGAAAAGGTATCCGAGGCACTGGCCGGAGTGTCGGTGTTTGGTTCATCCGAATTCGAGTTATACTGACTCGACGAAGCGTATGAATCTACGTGTTCAATCGGATACACAGGACGAGGTTCGCTAGGAGGCACGGATCCATCCACAATCAGTGGCCCACGATCTGCAGTCGTCGCAGCTCGAGGTGTCGACCGTTGCGATGACGGCGCCTGCGGTGTCACTGCCTTGTTGGTCGATGTTGACTGTGTGTCAGACGAGCCTGCAGAGGCATCCTGGGATGCTGACATCGCAGCCATATACTCCTGTGGATTCACGATGGGAATAAAACCGCCGTTCTGTAGTGCAAGCCCGACAGGAGCTGCCGGTAGGGAAGACAACATGCCAGCCTGTTGATAGGCCTGCAACTGCGGCGAGGTGGCGAGGTAATATCCCATGTACTCGTTCGGCCGATTTTCATCCAAGTACGTTGATCGGACAACGTTAGGTAAGCTACTAGATGTGAACGCATTATTCTCTTCTTCCCCTTGGGACGACGAAGATCCTTCCTGTGAGCCACCTGAGCCTTGACGCGGTTTCGACGTCTGCGACCCATCCATGGGTTGTGATACAGCATAAAGTGGCGCAAAGCTCGGTATCGTTGTATTGTTCATCAAGCGTGCAGGCTGCGATTGTGCGCGCAGCGATGCGCCCGGTGACCCGTTCGCTACTGATGACCGTCGAGGATTGCGATGGAGTTCAGACATTGCGGCGGCAGTCGATGGCGATGGAGGGCTGGTAGTGGTTGCCGGTACCCCAGCGACAGCCACCGGATAATAGGTCGGGTTGTAGTAGCCATATTGCGGACGAACCGTCGCACCATTCTGATTGTTGATCGTACTTGACCTTGAGCGAGAATTCTCATCACCTGAAGAAGATGTTGGTGGCGAGGATGACTCTTGCTGCTGCGACGGTTGATGCTGTTGTTGTGTCGGGGATTGTGATGGTTGTGGTTGGTGCTGATTCTGCTGCTGTTGTTGCTGGGGAAGCGGAAATTGGATAAAGGGTTGGCGAATAACGACGGGAGGAGAACGACCGGTAATGAGCGCCTGACTCTGAAGCTGGAGCCGTAGCTCTTGTTCCTGGGCTTGCAGGATCTGGATTTGTTGATACAAATGGTCGTGTAACAGATACTGCGCATGCTGCGCCTGCAGCGAGAGCTCAGACGCGCTCATGCCGTTATTGTTGCGGAAATTGTTGGCCTTGTTCGGAGTATTCGACGTTCGACGTCCCGTGTGGCCTCCACGGCCGTATTGGTTTGGATTCCGACCCCCACGGCCACCACCCCGGCCACCGCGAGAAGAATTGGAGGGGGCTGAGAGAACGGGACGCGGTTGCGGCGGTGGTCGTTCCCATGTCCGCTCCTCTTCTGGGGGGTATTCGTACTGCTCACAACAGTCGGTCAAATTTCCCTCGGCAATAAACTTGAACGCGCGACGCAATTCAGTGTGGACACCGCGAAAGGACGTGTCGTCGGCCGTGTTTCCCAGATTTCTCGACGTATTGAATGGTTCTTCGACGCAAAGGCGGTTATTTTGGAGTAGGTGCCAGCCCTTGGCCTCTTTGGAAACCAGTTTGCCTTCCCGCACCGAAACGACGTACTTTTCGTAGTTAAGGTCGTGAGCATAGTAACGGAAGAACTGAAACAGCAACTCGCCCAGGGATTGTTTGTTCTTCTTGCCAAAGTCCGCCAGCGCATTGAGATCGTCATCGAAGGAACACATTAAGCCATCTGCGGTTGTGCGTTTCTTGTGGGGACGTGCCTGAAGACTGGGAAGGATTGGCGGATCTCTGGTTTGGAGAAAATTGATGATCAAACAGATCCATGTATAGGAACTTAATGTGCCACCCAGACCTAGATAAGTCAGTCAAGCCCTCCACGGGATAATATTCATAGCAAGCATCGTGAAATTACCAGCATCATTCAGTATCCTCCGTTTTGTCCAGTACTTAATGATCATCGCCAGCGGCCGCACACGCTCGTCAATCTCGACATAGGTCCGGACCATGCGGGTGTTTTCGAGGGCTAATGTGTTATTGACGTTCATATCACAAGCTAGCCGGAGTTCGGGATCCCAGATCTTTACGATTGGAACCTTGGCGTGAGATATACACACGACACGTTCCATGCCATCTGTTTGAAGAGTTGTGTTGTCAGAATAGGACCAAAGATAATTTTCCAGGAAGGGGACTCACGCCGCGCAAGGACTTCCGCTAATAAACACACGTGCTCCAGTTCTTTATATGTCGTGGTTATACATATATCCACTAGACCATGTCAGCCTCCTCCTTCACCGTAATATATTGTCTCCCAGGAGCAAAGAAAAACGTACCGTCCGAGTCACTGGAACAGAGTTTATTCCCCGACGAACCAAAGACGTTAACTTTGATGTTGTTGCCCGGCCACTGATCATTGAAGAGTTTTTCGAGTTTGCGAACGAGTTGACGGCGTCGGTCGTCGCTCTCCGCGGAGGGAAGTAACCGATCGTAAACCTCCATTACGTCGTTGGTGATCTGCTGTTCCCCTTCAGGTTCGAGCTTCTCCTTGAGACCTTCCTTTTCCTCCGGCAAGAGATCAGTCCCGATTGTATAAGGCATGCGTCTCCGGAAGAACGCCATGGCGGTTTCATACTTGCAACCGGCGAAGGGTTTCCGTAACGAAGGAGGGAGATGGGTAGTTTCGGAGTGCGTCGAACGGGGAGAGGTATTGCCATGACGAGGAGAGGGCGAACGGGAGTGGAAGGAGAGGTTGCGCGCATGCTGGTAGGGCGTGGAGGGAAGGGAATTGGACTGATGCGAGGTCAATGGCGGGCGAACAGGAACCTCTGATGCCGTGTGAGCAACGTCCGAGGGCGCCATGAGGGAGGGAGAGGAAGGTTTTGCGGAGGTTATTGGTGAGTGGTCACCAGGAAGGGCAGGAGAATTGGCGTTTCCATGGGTGTTGTTGTCTGCCAGCATATAGCGAAACCAGATCCAACGTCGTTTTCACAACGTTGGTCTCCCAAAAAAGAAACGTCGAAAATGAGGGGTTAAAAAGGCGAAAGGATGAGAGAGAGAGAGGGAAATAGGTAGGAAAAGATCTCTAGAGAGCGCGTTTGTGATCGGATATGGGGACGTTTGGTGTGCCGAACAGAACCACCCACAAAGCAGGATCCGATGGAAGAGACAGAATATGGGACGATTGGTGGCGAGAGAACAATAGAATCGGGGGACGATATAGGATAGACAGGTATTTAGGAATGGAGGGGAAATATGAAAACACCGAGAAGAGTCAAGGAGAGGTCAGAATGGAGTGAGAAAAGACGGAGAAGAAATAAGGAAGTCGTCGATTATAGTAAGTCGGTGCAGCAGCAGCAGCAGCAGCAGTAGGGGAGTTGCGTCGGAGAAACCAAAGCAACAGATGGGGGAGTTCGCCGCCCGCTGCTGGGGGGAAGGAAAGGTATTTGGTACGGTGAGATAATAGGGAGGGAAGAAAAAGGAATTCAGTTGAAAATATGGTTTGGAATGTCCTAGGGAAGAAGTAGTAACAGATCACAGCGCGAAAAGGCGAAGAGGTGAAGAAAGAGGAGAGGAAAAGGGTGATTGGAGTTCGGGGGATGCGCTCTGCGGTCGATCCGCCGTTGCCCACGTTCGCGTTTATTTAATGCTAGCCTGCACGATCAGTGGTCAGTCTTTAATTAATTTTAAATGAGAATTGAGTGACAGTAAAACAATCTAAAGAGGGGAAGAAAATTATACAGTCCAAGATGAAAATAAGAAAAACAAAAGAGGCCGAAACCTGAATGATTCGGATACAGGGAATGTATGCTGGCCTGTCCAGGAACAAGAGTCAGTAAGGAAAGAACTGGGCGAGGGCGGAGATAGGAACTATTAAATAGAATAGGAGTTAGTCTGCAGTAAAGAGATTGATTTGAGAACCTATTCTATCACTTATACAGGGCCATATGTACAACTGAAAGAAGTCGGGTCAATGTAAAGAACGATAGAGATCGGGGACACTCGTATTCGAGAGATTCATTGTTCGGGGTAGATATCTATAGAGGCATGTTTTGTTCCATACTACTTCTATCACTTTTCTATGCCAGCCTGTGTCGACTGTACGGACTATCTCTGTCTACGGAGTACTTGTATGGACTAGTTACCGGTGTACATACATGCCTAGGGCATCCACTACTGCACGTGGTCTGTACAGGACAGAACTTGTTCCTGTCTGAACAGGGGTCTGGATGGAGTGCAGAAAAGGTATCCAGTGAGGACCTTAATCGGTCTATATGAGTGCTTGTCCTGTACGGAGTAGTATGTGGTATTTCTACCACACTCTTAATTTTGTTGTATCGCCGGGGGACTGACCCCACCTCCTGAGCACCGAGAGATATATTATGGCAGCCCTCTTAAGGCATCGTATATATCAATATGATACTGGCAGTTATACTGGTCATTTCTCTCAGTGACAGACTGAGACAGAGCCTAGTCCTCGTACCAAAAGGGGCACGGGAGTACAAATAGAGTGCAGTCCGGAGACATAAACATTGCATCCATGGTATCGGTTCTCGATCTCAAATGTAACGATTGACTAGACTACAATACTCTGGAAATATCTCTTTTGAGGGTCAATTGATAGTAACACACCCATATCTCCTACTGCCACGGAAGAATCCGTAGCGCACAGTAGTCCGATTCCGAGTGTTTCCCTGTGTCTTTTTTGTGTCTCCCACTTTTTTCTCGCTCCACTCGGTTGTGTGTTCTTTTTTTTTTTTTTTTACCCTTCTCTTCTTTGCTCAGAGAATTGTTTCATTTCCCGGTGTATCATTAATCACTGGGGATTCAATTCGTATTACTGTATCTTTTGATTATCATTATTATTACGACTTTCTTTCCCCCTCTTAATTTTCTTTTTCTTCTCTTCTCCTCCAAGGTTGCTGTTCTGCTTCCTTTTCTCCTCCACCTTTTTTTTTCCCTTTCCTCCTCTCCCCTCTTCTCCTTCTTCGTTTTCGGAATTCTGGATTGACTGTGGGTGACTTGGTCCAGTCAATCCTTTTCCAATTCCGTTCATAATCTGCCTCGTTGACTCGTGGTAGATAATAGACGTCGCTCTTTGGTAGGTCTTTCACTCTTTCCTTTCAATATCAATTGTTCTCTGCATCTCCGGTAATTCCGGTCATCTCGACGGCCGTGCGTTTGGCGCCAATGACACGATACCCTCGGCCATTATGACGGTGGTTGCAGTGCAGATGCCTCTTAGCAGGGAATTTTATAAAGAAAAGAGCTCATGACTGCTGCGATGTGCATAATTCGGCATATTTCACCCCTCCCCCATAAATCGTCATCGCTCGTCGCCATCGCCTCTCACTTCTCTCCCACACCTTCTCTGTCTCTCTATTTCATTACTTATCATGTATTTCTGAATATCATTACTTTTTTGTTGTGTCCATTTCTCCTTTCGGTTATCGCTGCTTATCACCTCCGACTCCGTTCCACGCTGGCCACGCTGACTGACGCTGTATTTATTTTTTCCTCTCAGGATTTTCCTTCGCCGCTCCAAATATTTTATTCTTACTCTAAATCCTCGGTCTCCCTTTTCCCTCCGTGAACGATCGCCATGTCGTACTATGAGCCTCAGGGTTGGCAGGCCCCCGCCGCGCGCCAGGTTTCTTGGGAACAGCCGGTTCCTCCATCTCGGTCAGGTAGGTCCGGTATCATGGTCGAATTATACGGTCAGAAGCTCATGCTTGTTTCGCTCGTTAGGATCCAGCTCGATCTCCCAGCGCGAGGAAATGCCCGCCTTTTCGTCCCAGTTCGATGGTATGCATAAGCTCGTCCCGATTCTTTCCTGCACAGATACCCGGTGGATGGTCCCGGTCTGAAAATCCGATGATGTGGAATATTTCTTTGGCCTCGAAAGACATACGTCGTGACGCTGGCTTGGTTTTTAGCTATACTGGGGGTGCTCTCGGATATATCGGCTAACATGTCCTCTTCACAGAGGTCGATCGGGCGGTTGACAACCTCGTCAAGAGCGGCAAGCTGTGGAATGCTCCGCGGAGAGACTCCATGCCCCTCATGATGGGTCGTCCTTATGCCGACTACGGTATGCCTCTCCTGTCCTGGTTGATACACCCAACTTGGCACATATCCTAAAGTTTACAGATACTCGCGTTGCTAGCGCCATGGCCTCCCGTCACCACTCCATCAGCGAGTTCGATGGTGCTCGCCCCCACCCCCCCAGCACCCAAGGCTTCTACACGCCTCAACGATTCCAAAACCGTCCCAATGAAGTAGAGCAGATGATGCAGGCAAAGCGTCGGATGGCGGCACAGCGTGAAAGGGAACTCCGCAATTACCACCAGGAACAGCAGTACAACCGAAGTACGTGGTAGCGCTTTTTCTTCGTCATGACCATTGTTTTCACTCCGTTCTTTTTTGATATTCCCCGCGATTTTCCCGTGCATCTTGTGTATTCGGCTGCTTTGTATAATACATTGTGTGACTCGACATCACCTCTTGCATTTTTGGCTGGTTCTTTGCTTTTGTTCACACACACACACACACACACACACACACACACACACACACTTCTTGAACATGGTTTTAATTCTTATTTTGTCTTTCAAAGGCCTGCTTTCCGAAATGTCTGGCAACAACAAGCCCGAGCGTTCTCTGAGTCCCGCCGCGATGAGTGAAGAAAGCCGTCGAGATCTACTTACTCGCCAACACCGAGCCCTGTACGGCAATGATAGTCCCGCTTTCTTTCCTGCAGGCGGTTACGCTGATGACGCTTCGCGACCTGATAGCCAGGGCGGTACCGGAACTCCTTCCTCGGCCACCGGCGTGAGAGGCCCTTCCCCTCGCGGTGTGGATCCCTTCGGCTTGTCCCACGCCCATACCCCGGGCCCAGCCAGCACCGACGGAGTTGTGCACACTCCCACCGCTGCGTCTGCGCTGCAGTCCCCGAACCGCGCGAATAGCACCTCGTCCCCCAGCTCCGGCATCAACCCCGTCTTTGGTAATCCCGCAGACCAGCCGGTCACATCCACTTCGTCGCCTGGTGGAGCCGACTCACCGTCGCGTACAGCTACTTCCAAGTCCACCGCCGGTCCCATTGGCTCTGTGGGTCCCATCGGTTCGCGGCCGATCCCCACTACCAGCTCCGTCCCCAACCCAGGCTTGACTAAGCGTTCTACCACACCGCTGCCCTCCCCACTGGGCTTCAGCTTCACGGCTGGTGATGCTGGCAATGATAACTCGGCTGACATCCCTCCCTCTTCTACCACCGGTGCCCCAGTTGGCTGGGGCAACGGCAGCGGAGTGTGGGGGTCCAAGAGCGGCCTCGGCGTTCAAGCCCCTGTTTGGGGTTAAACATTGATCTTTCACATTTTCAGCATTCATCCATCCCAACATGAGTTCGTTCCGCAATGTGGCGTTGTGAGAAAAAAGGTTTGACTTGACGATTTTCATTTTATTTTTATGCTTGACATACCAAAAACGAGCATGGTACATATACGACCAAGATGATGAAGAGATCTTTTTATCTTTGGGTCTGATCCATATGTGGAGAAACGGGTTAATTGCGTTTTTGTCTATTTCATTCTCGTACATGGTTGGTTTACTGACGATGGGAACGTGGTTTTATTTCGCCTGTTGGTTCTGGAGTCGGTATTCCCTTGTTTATTTTGTGTGGTGTGCATGATCTTTTGTATCTGTTGTCTATTTTGGATCTTGGATTGTTTCTTGGTCTGTCTCCGCAGCCTGTCTCTGCTTGTGAGTGGTGTCTTGTCTCGGGATTCTGGGAGTGAGTTTTCGGTGTTTTTGTCCGGGTCCGGTTGCGCGAGGTATGCCTTTTCATCTTTTGTTTAGATTTAGTTCTGGGACTGGGTAAAAGGATTTGTCTTCTCTCTCTTATGCTTTTGGTTCATGTTTATTGTTTATTGTTCATCTGTTTTGGCAAAGGCAAAGGATTTACATATAAAAAAAGGGTGGGATGGACTGTTCGGCATTGAATTGGTTGTTGCGGTTGCATAGGTGTCTGTCCTTGCTATCTACTTATTGTATTCAGGGATACACATGGACAGTAACTGATTCTTGGGCATATGGTATTAATTCCATCAAATAAACGTGGTATATGTGGCATATGTGGTACATCTGGACATCAAACGATACTAGGGTCCCTCCTCTCACCTTCATCTCGACCCTGACCCTGGCTCTGCTCCTCACCAGTAGAACCAGAGCTAGAGCCAGAACCAGAACCAGCAACAATACCCCTCTCAACACTCGCACCAATCTTCCTCCTCGCCGTAAACAACCCATCAACACCGCGTTCCTGATCCTCCCCAAGCCACGGCTTCCTTGCCTCCGCCAACACCCTCCTTCCAAGGAAATAAATCAACTGCCCCACAATAATCAATACAAACGCAATCGGATACATCCAATGCACCGTATAATGAAACACCTTGATCCCGATACACACACTCCAGAAGTTCATGGTGAGCATAGAGATATTGAAGAACGCCGCGGAGGCGAGGCGGAAGAGTAGCGGCGCGAGACAGTAGAAGAGGGTAAGGCAGAGGGTGTATCCCGTGAGATAGCCGCCGACTTTACTGTTCCAGTGCGCGGTGCGGAAGGAGTCCCGGTCGAAGATGCCGGCTTGGGTGCCGTTGATTATTAGGGCGTACAGCGACATTTGGCCCAGGACTTCGTACATGGGGCGTTTACTAACGAAGTATTCTTCGAAGGTATTCGTGAGACCGTAGAATGTTGCGCCCAGCAGCGCAAACAGATCACCCTTTAACTCGTCCGAAGCCGCCCCGTCGCCGCCGGTTATGTGGTCCGAAGCGATGAGCACACCCATGCCACCGATGCAGATCAGGATACCCACGATTTGGGTGACGTGGTAGCGGACGCGGAGGAAGAGGAAGGAGACGACCACAACGACGGCGATGGCCCAAAAATTTATGAGAGAGGCGCTCATCATGGTTGTGTATTGGTAGGCGAGGACGATGAAGTAGTTTCCTTCGACGTCGCAGAAAGCGAGGATTATATCTTTTGCTTTGTTAGAATGGATTATACAGAAGAAGGGAGTGTGGTGTATGGGGATGGGTGCAGTACATTTCCATCCATCATACCAGACCAAGCGGAGCCAGCGCTTGAAGCCGTAGCAATATATTGTGTATGGGGTGAAGATGAGAGTTAAGAGGACGTAGTTGAAGAAGGTTTGGAAGGCAGGAATCGATGTCCCTTCGAGGTTCAGTAGTGTCGTGAATGTGCTCGTTGATGTATTGGTGATTGCCAATATTTGTCTATCCCGTCATTAGTATGCGCTTCAAGCCCGATCAGAATCTGATTCCAGAATCTCACCCCAGCACCAAAGTGATATAAAACTCCTTTGTCTTAAAGTATGCCAAAAGCCCCTTTTTCTGCTCATCTACCTGGTCTCCTGCTGTCGGTGGTCCTCCTTCCCCTCCATTTCCAGATCCCGATCCAGACGCTTCTGGTTCCCCCTCCGCGGCGGTGACAACCACCGAGGCATTTTGTTTCGGTGAAAGAGGCGGCGACAGGGTATTGTCGGGTTCCGTGGAAGTAGTCTGGATAGCGATCTGGTCTTTGGGATTGGCCATTGTACGCCCGATGTACTATTCTTGTATTGCGATCTTGGTGTTCGGTATGACTCGCACGGTCTGCGGATAAGCGGGGAACAAGTCTTCAGACCCCAGGTGCAAGGTTTTTTCAAGTCGACAGCGCGGGGAGGGGGGACCAAGCAGAGGTATGAATGCCAAATAAATAGCCAATTCTAACTGCCCAAAAGCCAATGGCTGGCAGAAGAAAAAATCAAAGGAGGAGAAATCTCGATCCAAACCGCACTTTTCCTCATCGGGAAACGCCCCGTCATCGATAAGAAGCCGAGGCTATGTGGGTCCGCTTAAACCAATTACAAAAATATAATATTGCTTTGGCCTATCAGATAAGGTTCAGCTTTGCTCTGCCGGCGGGAATGGCCGATAGCCAATAATATTCTGCGGCTGTTTCTGCCTTGCAAATAAGGTGATAAGGCAAGCACGGGCAGGACAAGATGCATGCGAAGAGCCGCTTTGCGCTTCTGCATTGACAATCATCGTTCGCTGGGCTCGCCAGGATTCGTTCGAGTCTGCAGTCTTCCTGATCTGGTCAATGTCAAGAAAAGAGGCATGTTTGGGTATATGTCACATGACTAGGTGCGAGACCGGAATGACTTCATCTTGCTTCTGGAACATTTCTAGCAGATACTTGTACAAATCACACGGATTATGTACGGGGGAAACCAGTATGGATGAGAATGAAGAGAATGGATAAGAACATAAAGAGACGTTCTTTATCAATATTCTTAAGTACAGAGCCCGGACCAAACAGTGGCAGCTTGACCATAACCATAATTATAAACCGCCCGGGCCTCGGGATATCCGTTGCCCCCCTTTTAGTGTTCCCCTTAACGAAATCTCCGGTAAGGCCAGTTAAAGATAGTACTCCGGAGTAGGTTAAAATATCACTTGAAACTTGACTTTGCGCTTGTAGATCGCGGAGTGCATTGTCAGAAGGCTTCTCGAAGCTGCCCAGCGTAAGATACACATCAACACGGACAGTACAGTAATGCTCTCCTTGTGCGAGTAACGGTCGGGTGATTCTCCGGGTGATTCCCATTCTGTGGTCGCGTGTGATGTTCTTAAATCTTCTATTATTATAATTGTTCTCACTGTTTTCACTTAATTCTTAATTTATCTTATTTTTCTGAATATTCTCGCCGAGGCCGACTAGTGGCCCGCCCTCAGCCTGAGAGAGTCTGGCTGGTGTCTGATCTCCATCGCAGTCAAACCCTTCCAAACATCTTTCATCATCGTCCACCACCACCGCCCATCGCCCGACTTCCACCTCCAACTCCATCCATCAACATCGATTTTTCACCCTCCACCATCTCCTCTATCGCACCATTCAATTTCCTTTATCCCCCGCTTATCTTCGCGTCTCCCGTGACCCGCTCGCGACCGCCCGCGACCGCCGCTCTCGCTCTCTCCGATCCCGTCGCTCTCCCCCCTCCCACTCGCTCGCTCGCCCATTCGCTCTCCTCTCGCGCCGGTACACTCACATCGTGCCCGGAGTGACGAGACACCGTCACATCTCCTTTTTCCACCCTACCCGATCATGGCGCTGGAGCCGCAACCGCCCAGCGTTCGCAAGCGCGTCAAGGTCTATGAACTCAGGGATAATGACTGGTTTGATCGGGGAACGGGGTTTTGCACCGGCCAGTTCTTGGAAGTAAGAATCGCTTGCTCGGAAAGTCGCGCGTGATCGCGCTTGTTTTTCTCCGGGGGAGATGGTCAGTCGCTAACGCAGGCCTTTTGAAAAATTTTGCAGGATGAACCGCGAATATTTGTCGAGTCTGAAGATGAGCCTGGTCGGGTGCTCTTGGAGACGAAAATAAACAGAGATGATGGGTACCAGAAGCAGCAAGGTGTGTACCTTGTCATTAACGGCGTGGTTCACACGATGGGTTACTGATGGTTGTGCGACTACAGAGACATTAATCGTATGGACGGAGCCCACTGGGACGGATATGGCGCTGAGCTTCCAAGAAGCTGAGGGTTGCGCGGTGATCTGGTAAAGGCCAATTCTGCTGGGATAGGAGTGATTCGGTTGGCTGACACTTCGTCAAGGGATTTCGTCCACAGTGTCCAACACCACATGGGTGTGGCAACAACAGGTAGGACCCGCTGCTTTTGCTCGTCGCGCGGTGCTTGGCTAATGCGAATCTGCTAGATGACTTATCAGAAGACCTTGATAGCTACCACCAGGTCATGCTTCCCGCGCCGGAGCTCGGGAACCTACCCGAAATTGAACACATTATGAGAGTCGCTAGCATGTCACAGCCCGGTCGAGATACGTTATCCAAGATTGTCATCCGCGATGACTATGTTACCAAATTGATCCCTCTCGTTTCCGTCGCAGAAGACCTAGAAAGTCTACCCGATCTACATCGCCTTTGCAGCATCATGAAATCCGTCATCCTCCTTAATGATAACACCATCATCGAAAATGTCGTCGCCGATCCTCTTATCCTCGGGGTTGTTGGAGCTCTAGAATGTGCGTGTTGATCATATGCAATGCAAGATTGGTACTGACTGTTATCCAGATGATCCTG
Source organism: Aspergillus pseudoglaucus (assembly GCA_039880875.1). Lineage (NCBI taxonomy): Eukaryota > Fungi > Ascomycota > Eurotiomycetes > Eurotiales > Aspergillaceae > Aspergillus > Aspergillus pseudoglaucus. Next base: position 357,755 of record JBDODC010000017.1, read on the forward strand.
AATTCCCTACCCATAAAGCAAACCACCGACAATACCTCGCAGATGAATCCCGTTTCAAGGAAGTCGTTCCGATCAAGGACCCTATCATCCGCAAGAAGATTCGCTGTACATGGCGCCTACAATACTTGAAGGACGTGGTTTTAGCACGCATTCTGGATGACCCGACCTTTTCCGTCCTCAATTCGTTGATTTTCTTCAACCAGGTCGAAATCGTGAATCATATCCAGTCGAATGCGGCGTTTTTGAAGGAGCTTTTTTCGGTTTTCGACCCCAGGAACCCGGACATGCGACGAAAAGAAGACGCCGTGCAATTCCTCCACCAATGTGCAGTCATCGCAAAGAACCTACAGCCTCAAGGCCGCGCGAGCCTGTACGCCAACTTCATCGGCCATGGCCTTTTCGCCGTTATTGCGTTTGCCGTGAAACATCCACGACCGTCAGTGAGGACAACTGGTATCGATATTCTGGTGGCGCTGCTCGACCATGACCCTATCTTGATGCGCGGCTACATGCTCAAGGCCGTCAACGAAAAGAAGACCCCCCTCACGGATACCCTGATTGACCTGCTGCACATGGAGTCCGACCTTGGTGTGAAGAACCAATTGGCAGATGCCATCAAGGTCCTGCTTGATCCTCAAGTCACCATGCAGGATGCCATGGGTCGGGCTGGGCCCGATTACTTTGCTAAACTCCGTCCCAACAACATCCTGTCCGATGCGTTTGTACAACACCACTTTGATGAATCAGCCAAGAAGTTATTTATGCCAATGGGGAATCTCGAGCATCGTATTAATTGTATGCTCCTATAATGATAATTGCCGATTGAATAGAGCTAATCAATTGTCTAGTTCACGACCTCACGTTCCACGAAGTGGCATTATACGCTCATCTTGTTGACATCCTTGGTTTCTTCATTCGCCAAGACATGTTCAGAAATCGCCATGTTCTCCAAACTGAAGCCATTGCACCACGGATAGCACAGTTGCTCACTGTGCCCCAGAAACATCTCAAACTGGGTGAGTACAAAAGCCCCGGTCTTCAATGAGTATGTCTAACTGTATATAGCTGCCGTGAAATTCTTCCGTGGCTTAATTGGCCTCCACGACACCTTTTACCAAGCAATCCTAACACGCCACAACACATTCGGTCTTATTCTCGACATTGTCCGTGAAACGATGCCCCGCGATAACCTCCTGAACTCAGCATGTCTCGAACTATTTGAATGCATTCGAAGAGAAAATATCAAAACGTTGATTGTACATGTTGTTGAGAAATACCGTGAAAAGCTCCTGAGTATCATCTACGTCGATACATTCATCAACTTGGTCAACCGTTACGAACAGATGCAAGGCTACGGGGCTGACGCTGAGTTCACGCTGTCTGCGCGGGGCGAGGAAGCACAGGCGCCAAGAACGCAGCCCAATGGACGGTGGTCAGGAGTTGGAGAGATGGATGCTGCAGAGGAAGCATACTTTAATACCTCAGATGAGGAGGAGGAGGTGAGTACCGTCTTGAAGTCATACGTTTCGCGGTATACTAATCAATTACAGTGGCAGCAAACCAACCCCAATACTGCGCGGGACAGGCCTGCTCTTCCACCTCTTCCAGCTGCCAAACCATTAGTTGACTACCCCGACGACGATGACGAAGATGTCATGGATACACAAATGGACTCGACACAAGCCCAGAAACAAGAAGAAAAGCCCGCGAGGCAAGAAGTTCTCGCTACACAAGATCCTAGCACGAGACCCACAACACCACCATCCCAACCTCCACCCGAACGATTATCAGAAAAACGTCGCCGCGAAGAGGAAGACGAAGACGAATTAGTCAAGTTAACCTCCGGCGGACCCAAACGTCGAAGCTCGACGAGCAGTAATTCCGGAAGCGCCGGGTTCCTACGACGAAAGAGGAGCATAGAAAAGGGAAACACACAAAGTACCAACAGCGTCAGTGCACCACCGAAAAAGATTTCGATTAATATCGGGGCCAAGTCCTCCAACACAACAACCACAACGAGCAATGAAAAGGAGAATTGAGATGAAATCATCCGGCATTGAAAGCAGTTGATCCCGTGACATTTCTTATTTTTTACATGTTTCATTTGAACGGCATCCATACATATCGGCGTTTATTTGCACAAATCAATAACCATATATCCCTATTCCCTAGCGAACTGTTGTCAGGATACCTGTCTGTTTTGAGTGTCTTTGCGTTTCCTTCCAACTGCTTATCTTAGATACCAGATGAAGTGACGGTGTTCTTTCTTCGTTTCTGCTTCTCCTGTACCGTTTTTCTCATGCTGCCAACCTTCTTCATTACACATTTATTTTTGGCATTTTCAGATATCATGTTTCGTTTCGTGTCGTTCCCGGGGTTTGCTTTACTTGCACTGGAATCGGAAAATCCATTTTATTGCATCTGTTCTCTTCATTTCTTGGTCTGGGACTTGACTGCTTTGTGCCGGCTACATACATCGCCGCTCGCAACTGGACGCTGTGGTCATGTATAGAACCCTTTAGTGTTCTCTACTTTCTTTTTTCCCATTTTCTCTTCGTGTGTATTTTGTTTCCTTCATGTGTCTAGGACCTCTGGAGTCGGGTCGGGTCGGGTCAGGCCAGGTTTGGCTTTGAGGTGAACTGAATGGGCTGGACGGGATGAACTTGCATTCATGCATGTAATGGAATTGACTTTCTCCTTTCATTGATTATTACGAATGATTTATTTAATGGAGCAGAGCGTAGTTCACCTTGCACTCAGTAGGCTGACGATTTGAGATGCAATGAGATGCTTACTCAGATCTCATATCAAAAAAGTTCAGATGTACATATCTCATCTCAAAAAGTCCCGTGACCAAAAGGCACTGACCAATTACATGCGCCTCACAGTTACGCGTGGCTACATCCACATAACGGCGCTGTGCCCTAAAGCTTCTTGCGTAATTTGTTTTACCAAGAATAGACTCGAGTCTCCTGGGAGACATCACGAAGGAATATGTCGGTAACGAACATGAACCGTGGCTGAACCAATCCATCCGTCAAAATAAAGTTAGATTGGGTTGGCTATGACTGTTTCCCCGGAAATCGGCCAAGTTCATCATCATTGCGGAGTAAAATATACGGTGGTACGGGGAATACCTACTTTGATTAACATTTCTCGATAGAACACTGCTTCTCTTCTATTCAGTAGCAGTTCAAAATGATCCGCTTCATGGATGAGACTTCCGCTGCCGCCTCTCAACGGGGCAGAGCGCGGACGGCGTGCGATTTATGTCGGTATCGAAGGGTACATTTGACACCAATCAACTGAGATGAATGACGAAGTGTATGTATTGACGGTGACAGATCCGCTGCGACGGCGAAAAACCAGCATGCGAAACTTGCAGACTTGCGGGTGTATCGTGTGTGTTCACTCCGCGAGTCGGGCAGCGGAGAGATGTCCGCAGGTGTGACTTGAACCGACGTCCTTGAAGAAGGCTGAGCTGATCATTCATAGAGAACTTGCTGAGGCCAAGGATACAGTACAACAGTTACAAGAAGCGTTAAGAATGGAGCGAGCGCGCCATCGGATTCAAACCCCGTCTCTAACTCCCAGTCCAGCGGCATGGCCAAGCCCAATCTCGACTGACATACTGAATTCGTATGGCTTCAACGCAGCAAAAGATGCTTTTCGAAAATATCTCTCATATTGCAACCCATCTTTCACTTCTGTCATTCACCAGACGGGGCATACATTCGACATTGACGAGTTCCTAGACCAGGTATCTTATTCATTCAGATCAAAATACCCAACGCATCAGTCAAGGGCTATTGTCCCTAAGTGGCCTCCAAAAGCACTCGTCAAACGCACGATTGAGTATTTCTCAAGAACAGGACTTTATTCTGTTTTTCCTGTTGTTCAGACGGAGACATTATTATCAAATGTTGATCCGAGTATCATTTCCCAACCCGGGAATAATATCAAAGCAGCAGATCTAGCTTGTCCCGTTGCGTTAACAGCACTTCTTGGGAGGATACATCGACATGAACCTGAATTTGCGGACGCGGAACCTGATGCGTATATACAGGCTGCATTAGGCTTATTACCGCAGTTAATGATGGATAGCGAGAATCTAAAAACTTTGGAGAGCCTAGTTTTACTAGTAAGTCTCCTCCCAACAATAAGTAATCACGGTCTAACAGCATAGGCTCTCTACATCTTCCCGACCGGCCAGCCCCAGCTCGCAGAACTCCTCCTCTCCATGTCTGTCCGCATCCTCTACACTCTACGCGCAAACCACCAAACCGACAATCAACACACCAGAGCCCTCTTCTGGCTAACATACTTCATCGACAAAGACCTCTCCCTCCGGCAATTCCAACCCCCTTTAATCCACGATGGCGACTGCACACTCTCCTTACCAGAGACATATATATCTGAATCTTCAACCCACCGCTTCCTCTTGAAACCACTCTCTCCAAACGAACTACTCTTCCCGTCTGATCTCCGATTATCTCTTATAAAATCCAGAATTTATAACTTGCTATATTCAAACAACACCCCAACACAAGCGCAATCCTCAGAAACCCAGGCAAGACGACTGCAACATATCCGCGAACTAGACCAGGAACTCAATGACTTCAAAGCTGCTTTCCCGGTTTCCCTGCCGTTGGATAGTTTTCTGTCTGAAATGGGAAGAGATGTTCCGGATATTTTGCTGCATGATATGAGCCTTAGGGGGTATAATATTCATCTGGAGTATTGGTTTTGTCTGGGGAGAATTCATGCTAGTGCTGCTAGCACTGTTACTGTGGGGATACAGTCGCCGTTGTTATCATCTAGTCTGAATCTGTGTCATCAAGCGGCTAGATCGACGTTGTTGTTCATGGTGCGAACGAGGTATTTTATTATGCCTGGGAATTTTTGGTAGTCCTCCCTTCTCTTCCCGCTTCTATCCATCAAGCGATTGACGAAATCTAATTTTGTGAATAGGGTTCACGCACAATCCCTCCTAACTTCCATAATCACCCTCTTCCAGTACATGGTCTCCGCACCCTCCGCGACGACAGTCGAACAGGATCTAAGCATCCTAGAGAGTATTGCAAATACATTCAAGGAGATTGTTGAGAGTGGTAGATGCGGCGATGGTGGCGAGGGGCGCTTTCCGCCGTTCTATATCACGGAGAGGTTTGTGAGGTGGTTGGTTAGTTTCGTCAGAGATTCATCAAGGGACATGCATTAGCAGGTTGTATAAACAAGATAACAACGGCGTTGACATTAAAGATACTGAATGACACTTGATTATGTACATCTATCATGTATAATAAATTAAATACTAGTAATTAGACAAACAACCATACAAGAAAATACACAATATGTAATAGTAATACACCACATAAACCCCTTCCCAAACCAACCCATGATACTAATAAAACGCCTCGATAAGCATATACGGGAAAATAACCACACAAGCCGTCCAAAAAACTAGCACGCACTGGATCAGCGCCAGCGGCAACTTCCACAATGGCGCGTCGCGGATGATTAGCCATAACGAGAGAAAGGCCACGGAGAAGAAGTGCCAGAAGAGGACGAGGGGACGCTGGATGAGACCGCCTAGGAGGCCGACAGGGCCTTGGACGCGGCCGAGTTGGAAGTAACTGAAGCAGCCACGTTGGAGGGCGCGGAGGTTTTCGTCTATTCATTGTTAGTACTTTTGGTTGATATGAGGAGGGACTATGGGACGTACCGTTTGCGGCGAAAAGAGAGTAAAGAGCTTGTGCGAGGATATTAATAACCGATGATGCCTGCTTGCGTTGCCAGTGGAAGGTGGACAACTGCTTGAGGACTTTGTTGGTGTCTGATAGACTAGGTACCTTCTCCGGGCTGAGCAGATCACGAATGAATAGCACGTCGTTGAAAGCAACCGTCATTCCACCACCAGTCAAGGGATGACGCATATTCAAAGCATCTCCCAGAATCATCAAACCATGCGTCTTGTTCGTCGATGCCGGCAGAAAAGAATTAGGCATCGACCGAAGTGTACCCTGTTCCAGCGCAGCCAGAAACGACGGCCGAATACCCTCCGGCAACGACGGCAGAACAACATTGCGCATATGACTCTTCACACCCCCATTCTTCACCGACGCAGATGGCAAGTTCTCAGGAACATCAATCAGAATCCGCGTCTCCCTCGAACCAATCTGATAAACCAAAATCGGCGGGTTATCACTAAGCAGCACATGTCCAAAATGCGGCATCGGCAACTTCGCATCAATCAACTCCAACCCCCAAAACCGCGATTTCACCCGTGGTGTATGCGCATGATACTGCTTCCGAAACTTCGACGCATACCCATCCGCAACGACGGTGAGATGCGCGAAATAGCAATCCTGTCTCTGATCCCTATTCACACATTCCACACCCAAAACCTGCTTGGTATGCGAGCAAGTAATCAACTCCGTCGCTTTTGTCTCAACAATAGTCACATTCGGACATGTCCTCGCTGCCTCACGTAGTTTCATCACGAACCGGCCATGGTGGAACGAGCGGCCCTCCGGGAGCGGGTCGGTGGGCGATTGTCGAGGATACGGGATGGTCACTGGTTTTCCGAAGTATGTCACGTAGTATCCCTCCACGCGGATAGCGTCGATATCGTCGAGACAGTCTCGTAGGCCTAGTTTTTCGAGGGCGTGTACGCCGCCGGGTTGGAGGAGTTCGCCCACGATGCGGTCTGGTTCCTTTAGGGAGGCTTCGAGAAGGAGGACGCTGCGTCCTTGGCGGCCTAGAGCTACTGCTAGAGCACAGCCGAGGATTCCGCCGCCCACGATTAAGACGTCTGCATCATGGTGGATGACTCTGCGTTGTTCAGAGTGGCTGATGACGGGCTTCGAAGGAGTTGCGTGGCCGTTCGAGACCACGGAGGTCATGATGGAGTGCGGAGGATGGACGGTTAACAGTCAACGAAATCGGTGAGTGAATGACGAATACTAGAGCATAATTTCGTGAGAATTGGTTAAAGGAAAGGAATTGAGACAATTGAGATGATGGCTTCTGGAGTGTTGGATTAAGGGGGTAACATGGGAACTTTTTTAAGTGGCGTGACATGTGAAAAGGCGGTCTTGGCATCCAGGAACTGACATATTGTATGATCTTCCTTTTCAGATTGGTCACCTGACCTATATAGTACACTAAAAGTACAATTTCATGAATATATACACGTTGAATAATGCCACAAAGAGGTAACGGTCGTTCTCCCATTAAAAAGCAGACATCTTCTGTCCCAGGTCACTCGACCCCTTTTCATCACCGCCGGATTTGTCCATGTACAGTAAAACAGACTCCAATTCGTACTTCTCATCCCATCCCTCAAGGATATCATGGATATTCTCCTTTCGATAGAGAGTTACCTCATCAAGAGGTCGCTCCGGTCTATCTTGTCTGGGAGTTGACTCCTCGCGGTTGATCTCAGGTTCCGACTTGTTAGTGTTCTTCTCACTTCTCTGTTCAAGCAGATCGGCAATATGATCCAAATACTCCAACCGCTCAGTGTTCGCTTGCGAAGGAGAAGCACTGAATTGCCGATGCAAAACACCCAATATCCGACGAACCTCAACTACCAAGTCCCAAGTAACCGGGCCACGCCGCGCAAGACCACACAAAATACCCCATCGAATACCCGCAAGGCTCCCTAGATCTGCAAAGACACGCACGAACATCTTCATACATACACCGTCAAATTTCGCGAAACCTCGATACCGTGACATGTAGACGGCTGCGAGGAGATCAAGGGCGATATCTGGCTTTCCCAAAACGATCAGTCGCCTGCTAATGGCTACTGTGATATGGTGCTTCAGATTCATTTTCTTGTTAATCAAACAAAGTTGGTAAAATCGGAAAATTGCCGTCTTTACTTGTTCGCTCTCTGCTGTATCGGGGACCTCCATAATTTGAGTGAAAAACCTCGGGTTGGACCAACCTGGGAGTCCTTGACGTTCGGTGTCAATAAAGACCCGTGTGGCAGTTATGCCATGCTCGAGTAAGGTTGCAATTGCCGCCAATTCCAGGTGAATCTGCTTCATGTGGAATCCCGCTTTTCTGCCAGTGTTGAAACATTTGAGAGCCTCTGCCATCTTGCCTGCATGCATGAAATGCGACATTTGCTTGTGAAGCTTCTGGTACTGGTCGACAGATCTGGACGACGTAACTTCCTTGAGTGATCGTTCGTACCAAGGCATTGGTTGCTGTGTGAAGGGCAACTTGTTCACTTCTGGCGACGGGAAAGATCGCTGATCGTATCCGAGGATTTGTTGTGATGTAGCCGCCTGGCCGTGCTGTATCCGCGCCGCTTGGAGCATCTGCCAGAATCCTACCGGACTATCCTCAAGTGCCAAGCGTCGAGCCCGTAACGTTTCGAGGAATTCTTCTTCGTTGATGTTAATCTTCCAGGATCGCTCACGCGCTATGTGAATGATTTCGGCTATCATATCCTTATCTCCTTTCTCCACGAAAGCCTCTAGAATGTGTTTGTAAAGGACTCGATCGGGCACGATGTCGTATTTGTCGATGCAACGGAAGGTATAATCACGGATCTCCTGTCCTGAATGCGAAACCCAGTACTCCAGGAATATGCGGTCGAAAATTCGAATAAAGTCGAATCGCCGTCTAGTTAACTTGAGATCATGCATCTTTTGCAACCCAGATTCAACACCTTCCCAATCGCATCTCAGAGCCCTCCCATGCACCAGCAATCCCATAGTCCGACAATTAAGCGGCAGGTCGTAGGTGGTAATCATTTTCTGTACTAAAGCTTCAGCATCACCCAAGCGGCCGAACTCGATATATGCCTTGACCACGGGGTTAAAGAGCTTGTCAGTGGGCGGCTTGTCTAATTTCGGTAAGACAGCCAATAGTTTCATCAGTTGTGTGTTCATGAGCTCAATGCTCCTCGTTTTCTTCCAGAGACCTGTCAGAAATGCACCACACAAGCCGCAATCACGATCTACATGCAAGTTCCTCATCATGAGCCATTTCGCAGTTGCAAGCCTGTGGGACTCGAGCAAAGACCTGAGGACAATGTCCACCATTTCGGAATTGAGGCGGAACTTAGTCCGGTACCGCGTGAAGAGGGATGCAGTAGATTCAATAGAACCTTTCTTCGCCAGTGCAAATAACAGCTCGTTCCACATCCGTGGTGTGACTGAGTTCTGGTCTACCTCTTCCAGCCGCTCAAAGATAGACCTTGCCATGAACACATTTTCTTGGCTGCAATTAACGTAGAATGCTCGTTTCGCAAGCTCCTTCCTTCCTGTCGATATGCCTTTCAGCGAGGCGGGATGTGCTTCCAGGAATATTTGCGCAGCTTCTATTGGCCGGTCATGATCCAGTAGTATCTGCATTTGTTGGGCAGCAGGTATTCCCTCCTCAATTGAAGACGTGAGCTCCTTCATGCCTATTCGGTTTGTGTTCAACTTTCCAACAGCACTCTCAAAGCTCTTATTTGAATATTTGAATCGTAATCGCTTGGGGTATTGCCATTGAGCATCCGGTTTATGGGACAGTGTAGATTCTGGTAACGTATCCTCCTTCTCCAAAGCCTTAAGATCTTCCTCAGTAGTGGAGTCGGTCTCCAGGCCATGCGACCCCGCATCAACCTGAAAACCTCCCTGTATATCATGAACTTTCCGATTATCCTCCCTCACCGACTCAGAACCGTTAAAGTCGCCCGCCTCCGCCGCCTCCATCATTCTTGCTAGTCGTCTCGCCGCGGAAGTCGCATCGTAATTCGGCGCTGAGGTCTGCAACGCCCGCTTATTCTCGACAATTCGCTCTGCAACACGGACCCTCCTGTGCATATCATATGTAATTGCCGCCACAGTGCAAAAGCTTCCCACCGTCGAGCCTGCGAGTGCTAATCGTCGTAGTAGTCGGAGGGCATTTCGAGACGGAACAGCCGGGGTGCCGCTTGTCGGTTTGGTAACCATGATTTTTTTTTTTTTAAAGGGACCTGTGAACCGCGCGGGCAGCGGGCTCATACAGGTCTCAGATATCTTGCATTGGTGAGAATTCAATTTCTTGGGGTTCTGGGAGGTTATTGAGTCGTGTGGTCGGCCGTGATCGTGTCAATGTTGATTTTTTGGTGTCGGAAACTTTGCTCGGCGTTGCGGAGTGGGATCTCTTGCCAGCCGTAAAATCATATGATGGCACTATTCCGCTTGGGGGTTTATGCATGTCGTGCATGTGCATAACTGTTATGTCGATATCGTTCCATTCATGACATTCTTGTAGATATATTATACAAAAAAAAAATAATAATATAAGAAAACGCATTTTTTTACCCCAATGGCAAGATACGCATAGGTAAAAGATTCAACTGGTCGCTACATGGCCCGCCATGAGCTTATTTAGGTGCATTAATCACGCAGCAGGGCATCGTCCTCCCTTTCCTCTTCTTCATGGATTCCTTCGTCATTGCCAACAGTGGCATCATCATCATCATCATCATCATCAATATCGAGATACGCTTTCAAAAACATTAGCGAAGTGTTAGAAGAATGGGAGGGGGACACATACTATGTGGTTTGATAAAGAAGCTGCAGATCAATGCAAGACCGAATATACCGGTCAAGCAGACGAACACCGCTTGGGTGAATTTTCCCACAGTCAGACTATATATCAGACTGAATAACGCAGGAGCAGTAACTCGAGAAAGGGCATGCAGTAGGCCTATAGCCCCAAGAATCTGTCCTATCTGATCTTTCGGAACGTGCTTCGTCAGCGAAGCTTGCATCAAGGGTGAACCCATGCCTCCCAATGCTGTAATTATGCCCGAGAAAGTCAACACGGAACCCTGTTTAGACAAAGCATATCCAACATAGCCAATGACATCAAACACGATTGATAGTCGGATTAGGGTGACGTCCAGCATGTCCGAGCCCGCAACAGAATGTTCTTCGGTCGAGGGCTTGCGGAAAATCCGTGTTACAAGTGGGAGAATTAGTAGGAGGTTGACTACCCGGACTATGTTGACGATAAAGACAAACATGCTGGACTCGACGTTGCCCCATCCAAACATGTATTCCGCATAGATGATAACCACCTGCGCGGTGCCTAGGGCCACTCCGAACGCTGCCGTATCCATGGTGGATAGAAGAACAAGGTTTCTCCGCAAGTCCCGACTTGCGCCTCCGCGGTTGGTAAAAAAGGTACTTGACCGGCCAACAGGTGGCACCAAGATTGAAAGAGGTGCGATGAGGGCCAGCGGATTCCAGCGAGAAAGCCAGTTAGTCTCCTCGTGCATACGCTTCATCCAATGCTTTTCTCGAGCGATTTGTTGCTGCTCTTCGGACAGAGACTCGGGAACAAACAACCAGACTATCAGGCAATAGAGCACCTGGAACGCCAGTGTGACAGAAAAAAGATCGAACACGCGGCCACCTTGTTTCAAAACCAAAGCTGCCAGAAATGGGCCGGCCGCAACTCCCGTAAACAAAACCCCATGGAAATACCCAAAAGCCACATTGCGTGTCTCTGGACTAGAGCAATCGGAAGCATATGAAGTGACTAGAGCTACGGCCCCAGTGAAAGAGCCGCCCAGCCCGTCGAAGACTGCACCCAGCAAAAGTAGATTTACTGACGCAGTCTCTGGCTTCGCTGCCACAATAACGATAGTCAACTCCGACAGTATAGCACCAAGTGTGCCTAGCGCGATTATTCTAGTCCTGCCGTAGCGGTCTGAGAGCTGACCTAATTTAGGACTAACCAGAGCCGATAGAATTCCGGCCAACAAGTTCAGATATAGTTGGAATTGCGCCACGAGAGAATGAACCTCTGGGATGCGACACTGTGCGTTATCATCACCCAATAGCACTGGAAGATATGTAAAGTTTGGATCTTTGGCAGCTTTCTCCGCGAAATAGTCTCTGCAGACCAATGTAAGGATCAGGTTGACTTTCGGCACAACTGTCCCACCAAAACCGATCATATATAGTAGGAGAAATGGTAATAGCCAGAAGATCTAGTCAAGTATAGGTCAGCCCCGAAAACCGACTGAATTGTTAATCTTACTCACACTGGCACTTCTCCAAGAATTCCTGGGCTCTGAGACGGGCGCATCTGAACTATGATCTGGGAGGCTCGGCTCCCCATAGCTTGATGGCCTATCATTTCCCTGTAGCAGGGGTGTTTGGGAATCGACATGCACTTGTACTGGACTCTTCGTGCTAGCCGGCCTGGACCGAGGTTGCGCATCGACGTCGCTACCCACGGTGAAGGGTGCCTCGCTCTCCATTGTTTTTAATATAACAAATCGAGAATTTATCAATAAATTAAGTCTGTACTTAGCTTCATTAGTGATACCGATTGGGATGCAAACCAAAAAGAAAGGGCGAAGGGTGAAGAGCTGACGAAGCTGAGCTCAAGATAAATCGGCGATCTCCTTACTCCCGATAAGATAAGATAAAGATGATATGAGCCCAGATTGTTTGCTCTATGCACTCGCTTATTGGGGGATATATACTTGTTTCGGTGTTACAGCCAACAAAGCATATGCAGTAAGTATGGTGCAAAAAAACGTCATCCGAAAGACTCTTCAATACCATTGCCATGTTTTAAACCCCCCGTATCCCGTTGTGATACAAAACCTGGTAATCGATACACCAAACACCAGATCTACGTACAAGAGTCGACTCAGCTTTGGACTAGCAGCTTGCGGTATTGAAAGTGGCCATGTTGCCGGAGGACCCCGTGATAAGTATATATATATTTTTTTTTAAAAAAAAAAGAAAGAAAGAAAGAAATACGGGCATGTTGAACAGCGTTCAAAAGGCAAGAAATATATAGGTAGGAAGTGATAGTTCAAAGTTGATTGTGAGAATCTGAAAGGAGGGAATCATGTTATACCACATTTATGCTCAAACCCTCTATTAACGTCTATTAACTCCGATATTTTCTCTGTTGAGAACAACACCGTCGGTGGGCTGTTCGGTATTAGCACAGGATTAGAGGAACACGGGGAAAATTCGGATTGCGTAGTAACAGCTAACAAAATGGGCTCTAATAATTAACTAGGAGCCGTGGTGCATGATTGCTAAGCATGCCAATCAAAGCATGAACAGAGGAAATAGGTGGGTGAAATCAGTAGGAACAAGATGAACAGACAACGTGGGAATCGGCCAGTACTTCGTTATTTTAAATCGGATCTTCAAAGGCGGATCAGTGGGGCCTATCTTGTGTCAATCTTGCATTATTCGGCCTTCCGAAACTCATTTCTTGGCCTTCCGAAGTCACTTATATCCCGAATGCAATCGGATATCGGTGTTTGGTACTGACTCATTTAGTCCAGGGCATGTCCTGTCTAGTAACGTCTTCTAGAAACATTCCTTGCAGTTTTTGAAGGGTGCAGAGACGAATTGTTTTTGCAATAATTGGAGAAAAGTCATGATAGCGCTGATAGGAATGGCATCCCCTCACTGATGACAAAATGACTTCCCCTCACCCTAATTTCTCAGTCCTAGCCCTCGCCGACTGCATGGTGTTATCGGCTTGGAGAAGCTGGTCCTGGTACTTTTCCAGTTACTTAAGTGTGTGGTTTTCCTTCTCTTTCTCTTCTCATCAATCGCTTCATTGAATCCGTATTCATCACTCCGTTCCACTATGACCAGCACTGTCGGACAGGTATGATTCCTTACCTAATACTATCTTTTGTTGATGAGAAACTGATCAGCTGAATGCGCAGACCATCACTTGCAAGGTAAGACTCGACCTTCAAAAGAAGCCGCCGTTCCTCGTCTTACTCGAACCCTCTTCGTAGGCTGCTATCGCATGGGCCGCCGACCAGCCCCTATCTATCGAGGATATCGAAGTTGAAGCGCCCAAAGCCCACGAAGTCCGTATCCAAATCCACCACACTGGTGTCTGCCACACAGATGCGTACACCCTCTCCGGAAAGGATCCCGAAGGAGCGTTCCCTGTGATCCTCGGGCACGAAGGTGCCGGTATCGTCGAGTCTGTTGGAGAAGGCGTTACCTCCGTGAAGCCCGGTGACTATGTCGTCGCTCTTTAGTAAGTCCCATATCTGTTTTCTAGACCCAGATTAAACAGCTAATTACCGCCCAGTACCCCCGAATGCCGTGAATGTAAATTCTGCAAGTCTGGTAAAACTAACCTGTGTGGGAAGATCCGTGCTACCCAGGGTAAGGGTGTCATGCCAGATGGCACATCGCGATTCAGAGCCCACGGAAAAGACCTTCTGCATTTCATGGGAACCTCCACATTCTCACAGTATACAGTTGTTGCAGACATTTCTGTTGTGGCTGTGACACCGGAGATTTCCACTGAAAAATCATGCTTGCTTGGCTGTGGTATCACCACTGGCTATGGCGCAGCTGTGGTCACTGCCAATGTTGAAGAGGGTTCCAATATTGCTGTGTTTGGTGCTGGCTGTGTTGGACTCTCTGTTATCCAGGGTGCAGTCAAAAATAAAGCAGATAAGATCATTGTGGTGGACATTGATGACTCCAAAAAAGAGTGGGCACAGAAATTCGGTGCTACTGACTTTGTGAATCCTACCAAGCTGCAGCCAGGCAAGACAGTCCAAGAAAAGCTGATCGACATGACCGATGGCGGGTGTGACTATACCTTTGACTGCACTGGTAATGTGGGTGTGATGCGGGCTGCGTTGGAGGCATGCCATAAAGGTTGGGGTCAGAGTATCGTCATTGGCGTAGCAGCTGCTGGCCAGGAAATCTCAACAAGACGTAAGGTCTCATTTCTGCCATCCATTTGTATATACTAACATAATGATAGCATTCCAACTTGTCACTGGCCGTGTATGGAAAGGCTGTGCTTTCGGCGGCATCAAAGGTCGCTCGCAGTTGCCGGGTCTTGTGGACGACTACCTCAGCGGAACCCTGAAGGTGGATGAGTTCATTACACACCGCGAGTCGCTTTCCGATATCAACACAGCATTTGGATTGATGAAAACAAGAACATGCATTCGCTGCGTAGTGGACATGTCGTGAATGGAGACTAGATATCTTGGATGCGCCACACAAAGTAGCAGTTTAGAAAACACACCCGGTATAGACTGGGAGAACCCTCTTAAATGAAATACTTGCAACCATCAGGATCCCTCGGTTGCGCTCGGTAAATCAGCGAAGATAATTCAGTCTACCTTGCTTGTGCGTAGGAATCTATCTACAGAATGAGGAATTTACACCCGAATCGGCTCATTTCCTGGCTCTCCTGCAATGCCCAATATACGAGAATTATAGCATCGATTACCTCACCAAAAAACCAATCTAGCTCTAAGCAATGGGTTTAAAGTGTGGCATCATGACGGGTGTGGCTCAATTTATTATGACTTAGTGGATGGTGAGGACCGGCTGCCTGGGTGTGCCTCCCATGCTTCGATTCCTTGCGCTTATATCAGTCACATTTCGGCTGGGTATATGTCGTGGTGCGACAAAAAGATTAAGTCAGTTCCCCGGGAAGGTATACGGTATCCAATCTTTATGCAAACCAGAAGTCCACACCAGACAACCCGGTTCCATCTTCCAGATCAGCCAAAAAAAAAAAAAAAAAACGTCCCCGGGAAGGCTCGAACTTCCAACCTCCTGATAACAGCTCATGAGCATAACAGTCAGACGCGCTAGCCTATTGCGCCACGGAGACGAATTATCTTAACCCAGTCCGTTAAGCGTTTGGCATCGAAGCCATAATGGCATCATGCATGCACCATACGATCGTGAAGCACCACCATAGCATGGTTGGACGCTGGTATTCAATGGATCTGCTCCCCCACTCATATCAATTTATCCGAGTCTTGGTTCCGGCAAACGGGCGACTCGGGAAGTGTCCAGCAGGGTGCCATCACCGGGTCCATTCCGTCGTCTTGATTTTCAATCTGAAAGGAGTTTCCGTATCAATGATTCGTCTCTGGTGTCATATCTGCTGAAGCTCGCCAAGGCGTCGCATAGTGGCTGTTATCGCAATAATCACGAATCGCCCGGTATTAATAGGTATGCCCGGATTCCGTTAGTCGGGGATGGTAAGGCTATGGTAGACGATATGTCATGGTTGTTCTGTGCTCTTGTTCAATATGGTAGACATTGAGCTTTCATTAAAGGTTGCTTGATCTGACGAGAGTGTCCAGTATGTGTCACTAGTAGTCACGTCACAACCTATGTAGGCTATGCCTCATGAGGGATGGATAGGAGTAAAAAAGAATAACGAAGAAAGAGAGAGAGAGAGAGAGAGAGAAGAAGAAGCGTTGGCAGACTGGGTGTTATATGGAGAAAGATGAATGAAGGTCAAAAAAAAGTCAAAAAAAGTGTCGTCCCCGGGAAGGCTCGAACTTCCAACCTCCTGATTAACAGTCAGACGCGCTAGCCGATTGCGCCACGGAGACTAACTTATTGTGGCAGGCAATACTTTTGTGTTACTGATGTAAATATTATACGAACCCTGTTAGCTCGGATCTTTGCTCTAAATCTGGGTTAGTTCCCGATCGATAAGTCGAAGTCAATCTCGATTTTTTTTTTTTTTGTTGAGATCTAGACTTTTTTTGAGTGAAAGAATTTTCTTCATCAGCTTACCACTACACGGATCATCATGAGAGGGCGTCGTAGTAAGTGTGCCTACGCCTTTGTTGATGCCTTCCGATGCCACCCTCTCTCTATGGAGCACAAACGGTTCTCTTGCTGTACATCGCCTATGTGTATGAAAAACACATCATCAGACTTCTGGCATGCCCAGAGACTATCCAGAGGTCTTCAGTCATTCGATGGCGCGAGTAATGACTGTGTTCTCATATTTATACTGGCATCACGACACTTACTGGTCAGGCAGAGATAAATGCGCTTCGAAAAGATGGTCACACAAGCGATAGGCCGTATCATATTCCCAGGCATAGCAGATTTCCCACGGTTTCTCCCCAATCTTGTTTGTTCAAAATTCTGTGATAGCCTCTCCAAGAAAGGTGGCTTTTCTCGTTGAGGAAAACTTCCGGATTCTCACATCATATTGCTGCACCAGACTCAGTTATAAATAACAGACCCAAGGAAAGTGGTCACATCTCTAAGTGAGATACACAAGTCCGACAAAGGGCACTGAAGACCCGGCGGGGCGGGATATATAATCTCCAGCACTGAAATGCCATATCGACGATTGCAGCAGCTCGTTCAGTCGACTCTATCATCTATCACAATGACTTCGATTGGGCATATCTCGTTTATAAGGCATATCCAAGCAAATGGTCTAGAGACGACACATCAACACAGCCATCTCTTACCGGGTTGATCATCTCCGCCATGGCTATGGGATCTATCATGATGCGTGAGAAGCCGTGTGTACAGGATGCCAGAAGGGGGCTACCCAGTGCGTGAAGATAAATTACTTTATCGCCAACCAGATATGGCTTATAGGTGGCAGCTGGTGTGCGAGAAATTAGTCGAGCCTCATCTTGCAATATAGATCTGCCATATGGATCTCTAGATTGGGCTCGAGTCTCTTAACAATACGTCTCCGTGGCGCAATCGGCTAGCGCGTCTGACTGTTAATCAGGAGGTTGGAAGTTCGAGCCTTCCCGGGGACGACTCTTTTTTTTGTCGTCTGTCTAGCACAGCAATTGAATCTTTTTTTCTTTTCCCTTCTTTTTCTAGTTTGTTTTTTGAAGAGCATGCTTAATCGAACCTACGTTGTACTACGTATAATGACACTTGAAAATTTACCGATCGATCAACGACCCAAGATTTCTATGCTCTGTAAATATAACACCATGACGCAAATTCCTCGCAGCAAAGTTTCGATATTTAGACAAGCTCCTCGAACCGGCGCAAGTCCATCTCCTTCTCCAGCAGAGGAATCACGTAGGGGTCAAAGGTCTTCCAGTAGGGGTTCTCGAGGTGGTACTTCTGCGAGCTCTCGTGGAGGTAGCGTTCGACAATGCAGAAGTCCTGGGGGTCGTGGACGGACTGCATGACGAACCACGAGAGGGTCTCGTGGTCCTTGGAATAGACAGCGGAGGCTTCGAGGAGTTTGGCGTGCAGCTTCTGGATGGACTCCTGGTCGGGCTTTGCGCGCATGTCTGGGTTTATATTAGTACAGAGTGCTTTGGAAGCGGGTAGGCGGTGATAGTGATGGAAGTGACGTACGGACAACGATGTTGTAGACCATTTTGGCGGTTTGGTGTGTTATTCTTTTCTTGAAATCGGGGTAGGTGGGATGGAGGGGTCGATGGAGGGGCAGGTTTCTTATATGGTTTGAAGCTACGGAGTAGACTCGCCCTACCGTGGAGTAACTGACTGGAACATTATGGGTCTATCCAATCCTGCGTTTTCCCTTAAGTTTTTTCTGTGGATTTCATGATGCCAATGATGTCGTCTTGCCTATGTGGGCTACGGTGAAACGCGGGTGTGACGGGTATACCTCGGAGTATTGTTGGTGTTGACGATTGAATTGGCGAATCGGATAAGGACGACAGGAGGTTATTCGCGCATATGCATTGCTATCCGGGGTGCTTTAAGTCTAAAATGAATTTTTACGTTGGAGAAAAAGAAGAAATAACAAAATTTTAAAGTTCAAAAAAGTCGTCCCCGGGAAGGCTCGAACTTCCAACCTCCTGATTAACAGTCAGACGCGCTAGCCGATTGCGCCACGGAGACGTCTTCTTAATTTTTGGCCAGCCAAAAGTAATATAATAGGCTTATATAACATTTTAAAGCTATTGTCCGGAAGGCAACCACGCCCATACAACATCATCGACAAACAAGGAGCCCATGATTACAGAATGAAATTATCGGAAATAGAACTCCAATCATGGAATGACTGATTCTAAAGCAAGCCAGTGCTCTTCGCTGGCCTACGTAAATTTCATAGATGTCGACATGCAAGCTTTACGTTACGGAGATGCAAGAACCGCAACTGAAGCGCATTGAAACGCTACTAGAGAATCAACACACAAGGTAACGCAATTGTCACCAAAAGCTGGAGAGACGAAGAACAATGAGAACAAGAAAGTCGAAATTCAATATATAGCCATCAAAAAAATCAACTGAATATACCCTAAATAGGCGGCGAAGGAGATACGGTTACAGTCGGGCAAGCCCTCATCGAAATTGGCTTTGGGCCAGATTCCGGCTGTGAACGCTGCCATCGAGAATGACGATACACTTGTCTTTCGCGATTATGTTGACCTCGGTGTTGCTGTTGCCATGCCCAAGGGCCCTGTGACGCCTGTGCTCCCGGGTATCGAAAGCAGGAGTGTTGTGGATGTTGAGCAAGGAATAGCAGAGTTGGGAAAGAAGGTGCATCACACTCGCGTGTCTTGTTGAATGCTGATAATCTGATATTTTGCTATCTTATTCAGGCTCGCGACGGCAAATTAACCATGGATGACATGGCCAGTGGTACCTTCACAATCAGCAACAGCGGAATCTGGGGCTCTCTTTTCGGGACTCCTATCATCAACATGCCGCAAAGCGCAGTCCTTGGTATCTACGGAATCCAAGAACGGCCTTATTGTGGTTAATGGTCAGATGGACATTCGATTGGTAGGATTAACGAACCTGCTCTTCGAAGTTGTCCGCTCGCTAATCCATGCAGATGATGTATAGTTCTTGGACAAAAGTCTACGTAATTTTCCGCAACCACGAAAAAAATATAATCACTAAGATATTTCTCTTCCACATAAAACAACCAAACATCAATTTTATTACTAGATAATCAATTATGTTATAAATTAGTAGCATATTAATGATAAAATTAGATAAAAATTGTATTAGTAATGTGTATACCACCCCTTTGCCTCTAAAACTGCATTAACACGGTTCTCCATAGACATTACCAACCCATTAAAAAATTCCTGTCCTAAACTCTCCCACGCATCCTCCATGGCCTTATAAAATTGCTCTTTTAATTGCTCTTTGGTCCCACTAAATAATTCAAGGTTTGGATAAAGCATATATATACGCTCTTTCAGCTTGGCCCAGGCATGTTCAATAGGGTTCAAATCGGGTGAGTACGGTGGCCAGTCAACAAGAGGAATACCATGCTCATCAAACCAATTCTTAATAATATTGGCTGTATGTATGGGAGCATTATCTTGCATGAATTTCATGCCAGATTCCCATATGGCAGGTAGGTAATCTTCAATAAGTTTCAAATAGGACTGCGAAGAATACCCTCTTCGAGCAGATTCCTCATCCCGACTCATTCGATAGATTTCAGTGTGGCCACTACCCCAGATTGCTGCCCAAATCATGATAGATATTCCTTTGCCTTTAGTGTATGGGATTATATGCTTCTTTTTCCATTTTTCGTTGAAGTGGTTGAGCCGCCATACCCATTGATTCTGCTTCCCTTTGCCAAGTTCAACAGAACATTCATCACTCCATATAATCTTGCCCCACTGCTCATATGTCCAATCCTTGCGCATGTGTGCCCATTCATAGCGTTGTTTAGCTATTTCCTCAGTTAATTGAGGTCTTTTTTGTGCTCTCCAGTGGCCATACCCTGATTCTTTTAACATGCGTGCAATGGTGCGTGTAGAGATGGGCATCCCAAGTAATTTGCAGATATCTTCAGTTTTGATAAAGGGATCCCGCTTGATTTGTAAAAGAATATATCGCTTATCAGCACCAGAAAGGATCTCTGGCCGTCCAATGCGAGGAGAACTAGTGCCAGTGGTGGAGGACTGGTATGTTTGAATGGTGGTTTGAATGGTTGTATATGGTAAATTCATTTCGCGTTGAATATCGGCCTTTTTCTGGCCTGCAAGGAATCGGCCAACTATAATTCCCCGTTGGAAAGGCTCTAGCTCCTTTCTATTAGACTTATTAGAACTAGTAGATCGTAAAGGGGTGCGAGGCATGGTGTAGGTGGTTGAAAAGATGGTGGACAATATCAGGTGGCGCGTCGCGCGACGCGGAATTACGTAGACTTTTGTCAGGTGACTGTATATTGCTTTGACGTATGACTACCGTTTGATCGATGGTCGTGAAGCTGTTGTCTTCCTAACTGTGGTGAAGAAGTACTTGGAAGATCAGGCTAGTATGATACTTGCTTGAGAGTTTTGCCTGGGGTCATCGAGTGGCAAATCGGAAAATACCTGGCCTATATCTATACTTAGCATGAACCTTGTTGAGATATCCTAGGAAATGATATCAAAAAAGCGGATATATATATATTTCGGTGTACGTACTCCGACATATATATAATTCGAACCAGCTAGTTTTAAGGCTCCCTCTGACTCTCAACTTCAACTTCAACTTCAACTTCAACCACCACATCGACATACTTCTACTAAACCTCACCCTTTCCCCCTTCAATATGATTCGAATCCACGCAGCCAAGCACAACATCAGTACATGCTTATCTAACTTATGATCAAAGTCTGGCCTTTCTGTTAGGACAACGGCGGTCTGCCTGTAGGTTGGACTGATAACCCTGATAAGATGGCAATCAATACAATGTGGACAGATGAATATGATCCTCGTGTATTCGCAGCAATTGCATGCAATCTTGAAAAGCCATACCTGTATTATGCACTACAGGCAAGAATAGTGTTTACCATGTCATTTTCAAGTCATGTAACAAATTGTATCTCTAGGAAGAGTTTGCAGATAGAATTTACCCCAATCAATGCAGTTAAGCTCAACGTCAGTATATGCTATCTAATCATCAATAATGTCCTAGTTAGACAAGACTCTCTCGGCAAAGGATTCGAGACCAAAACACCTCTGCAATGTAGATGTGTGGCCATGTGTTTGATCAGGTACCTCAATCAAGCGTTCATCCCATCCAGTTCAACCTAAGTACATGATTTCTGATGATTGTCCAGTTCGAGATAAAATTTTAGCTACGGGGTTTTTGATCATTTGCACTAGTTGAATGCGTACTCTCAAAATCCTTTCTGCATGGCTACCATCTCCTGGTTGTAATTCGTGCTGTATATTTATCGGTTTTAGTAGTAGTAGTAGATGATGATGACGACGATGATGATGATGACGACGATGATGATGATGATGATGATGATGAGATCCACTCACACTCATTTGTTGGACGGTCAAGATGGGCCAAAGATAGTAAGAAGATCATATGTATGATATGATATATATACAATTAGAGAAGAAAAATGTGGTACGTGTATGAATGCCGTTTTCAAACATTATGAACCAGTCACCAAATAACGCCAACCAGCGGTGTATCGAGATATCAAATGCACCAAAACCAAAAGGAAATATTATACCAGAAGAGGAAAGTGCTCACAGAACAAGCGAAGCACCTTGTTCGCCTGCAAAGAATTTCTTCTGCTCTAAGCATCTCTCGCTGCGACATCCTTGGCAGCGCAGAGTCATCTGCATCGAGCATGGCTCATCTTTCTGTAGATGCGTCTTCGCAATGTCTGCAAGAGCCTCGATGAAGATCGGGCTATCGTTCATACTTTCGGCCCGCTTGACGCCTGGAAGGTGGCCGGCGTCCTCCATCACCTCGAGATCCAGCTCATAGAGGGTTTCGATATGGTCACTAGTAAACGCAATGGGCACGAGAACGATGTCGGTATGCCCACGCTTCACGTATTCCTGGACAGTGTCGCTGGTCTGGGCACCTAGCCAAGCAGAGGGGCCCACCTGGGATTGCCAGCACAGACGATAGGGGTTGCTGAAGTTCAATCTCTGCATAACCGCATTGACAGTGGCAGCAACTTCCGCCGGGTAAGGATCACCTATAATCTCATTAGCCAGTCGTTCATGCAAATATCGTTCGTTTCATATATACCTCTGTTCACGACGCTCATAGGCAAGCTGTGTGCTGAGAACAACAACACCGCACGACTCCTCTTCTCTTCAGGGTATGTCGCGAGCTGAGCCTCAATGTTCTTTGCAAATGCTTCAATCAATCCGGGGTGAGTTGGCCAGCGGTCGATGACACTCCATTGAACCGTGCCAGTAGGGTCCACATCACCATTTGCACGTTTGCCCTCCAAACGATTCCGCCACTTCCATAACTCATTAAGCGAACTGCCGGTGGTCGAGCAAGAATACTGCGGGTATTGTGTAAAAGCGACTGCACGTCCTCCCCTCCCTCTCCCAAATCCATCGTCAAGCAGCTTGGTGTACATCTCTTCGGTCAGAGGATCGGCATAGCGGAATGCGACGTATGGCTTGTGCGGGGCGGATTCGGGGTTAATCCTGTCTAGAACCTTGCACATCTCTGTGCATTGATATTCAGACCACTTCCGGATCGGCGATCCACCTCCGATTTCTGCATATTGTTTCTGGATCTTCGGCGTTCTTCTCTTCGAGATAAGCGGTCCGAGATATGGTTGGAGTCGTCCGAGAGGAATTAAATCACCGTCGGCCTTTGTGTGTGAGAGATTGAAGTCAGCGTAATGTTCAGGTATAGCTTCCCCGCACGAAAACATACAAATAACCTGCTCAAGAAGGATTCCACTTCATCTGTTGTTGATGGTCCTCCCATGTTCATGAAAACCATGGCAGTAGGTCCTTTTGACGATGTCCCATCCTGTGTCACTGGAGGAACTGCAGTTGCCAAGCCTGCTCGTTGGCTTAGAAAGCTCCTAGTAGCTGGGCGTGACCCCGAAAGAGCACTGTTCAGTGCCCGGGTAAGAGGGCGGAAAGCCATGGTCGAGTCGGTTTATGCCACCTAGCCTTTTCGAAGTTGAACCAATTCCAGCGAAACAAGGTACCAGTAGTAATTGACAAGAAAGAGACCGAACCAGCTTTAAAACCGGCAAATTCAGTGGCAAGAAGATAAATAATACCTTATGGTACGGCACCGCCGGAAAATTGAAGATGAAGTCCAGAACGGGTTGATGACGGAGCAAAACAATAAGCCAATAAGAGGCATTTAATGGTAATTAGGTCTTGGCGCGATCACATGATGTTCGTGTCTCTTCCGCGTCGGTCATCGCGTGTCCCGTGACGAAATAGGCAGCAGAGCCCCATGGCGTTTATATACCAGCTGTTTATCCCCATGTAAACCACGACCATCAGTCTCTGTGACCACCGTCTAGTAGCGCAACATGGCTGACGATAACCGCGACGAAGGGATTTATGTGGAGGAGGAGGAAGAGGAGATTGATGAGTCGGTTAGCAATACGTCATTCTTAGCAGAGCAGTACTGGCTTGGTTGGGGCTGAATGCTGATAGTCTGCACTAGGCGTACAAGTCCGTGAAAGATGCCGTTCTGTTTGCGATCGAAGTCAGCGATTCGATGCTTGCGCCCCGTCTCTCTTCAGACCCCAAGCAGTCCACCGAAGAATCACCTACGACCGCAGCCCTGAAATGCGCGTACCACTTGATGCAGCAGCGCATTATCTCCAACCCACATGATATGATAGGAGTCTTGCTGTACGGGACAGAGACATCCAAGTTTTATGATGAGGATGAGAATAGTCGGGGAGGTCTCTCATACCCACACTGCTACCTCTTCACGGATCTAGACGTTCCATCAGCGCGGGAAGTCAAGGATCTGCGAGCACTGGCTGAGGGCGAAGATGAGGCTAGGGATATACTTGCACCGTCGGCGGAGCAAGTCTCTATGGCCAACGTGTTGTTCTGTGCAAACCAGATCTTCACTTCCAAGGCTCCTAACTTCTTATCTAGACGGTTGTTCATAGTGACGGACAATGACAACCCCCATAGCGACAGCAAATCTCTGCAGTCTGCTGCGACGGTCCGTGCAAAGGACTTATACGACCTCGGGGTTACCATTGAACTCTTTCCGATTTCTTCTTCGGAGCAAGAGTTCGACAGCTCCAAATTCTATGACGTAAGAATGCCTAAATGTCTGTGATAATATTGTGCTCATTCGCCCCAGGATATCATCTACAAAGCTTCTCCTACGGATCCAGAAGCTCCTGCTTACCTTAAATCTGACACAAAAACCGAAACGGCAGGGGCAGATGGGATCACGCTCCTTAACTCTCTTCTGTCGAGTATCAACTCTAGATCAGTTCCTCGCCGTGCAGCATTCTCTAATATCCCATTCGAAATTGGACCTGGCTTTGAAATATCCGTGAACGGCTATTTGCTCTTCAAACGCCAAGAACCGCACAGAAGCTGCTATGTCTGGCTTGGGGGCGAAGAGCCTCAGATTGCCCAGGGAACCTCGACTCGAATTGCAGATGATACTGCACGCACGGTCGAGAAGCAAGAGATTCGCAAGGCATACAAATTCGGAGGTGAACAAATCACATTCACACCTGAAGAACAGTTGACACTGCGGAACTTTGGTGACCCAATCATCCGTGTCATCGGCTTCAAATCTCTTTCGGCGCTGCCATTCTGGGCCAACGTGAAGCACCCGACATTCATCTACCCGTCGGAAGAAGACTATGTAGGCTCTACACGAGTATTCTCTGCTTTGCACCAGAAGCTTCTCCGTGATAAGAAGGTTGCATTGGTCTGGTTCATTCCTCGAAAGAACGCTGCGCCCGTTCTCGGTGCGATGATGGCTGGCGAGGAAAAGCTAGACGAGAGCGACGTGCAGAAGTTCCCACCAGGAATGTGGATTATCCCTATCCCTTACGCAGATGATGTTCGACAAAACCCAGAGACGACCATGCAGGTGGCACCAGTATCGCTGATTGACAAAATGCGTGTGGTCATCCAGCAGTTGCAGCTTCCGAAGGCTGTCTACGAGCCACTTAGGTATCCCAACCCATGTGAGTATAGAATGCGCCACGGCCTCTCATGTAGTGTGGAACATACTGACTTAGACCAGCCCTCCAATGGCACTATCGTATCTTGCAAGCACTTGCTCTGGACGAAGACCTCCCCGAAAAGCCCGAGGACAAAACGAAACCAAAAGTCAAACAAATAGACAAGGTAAGCTATGACCTCCAGACGCTTTACAGATATCATATTCGAATAATTAGACTAACAATATCTCCCTCAGCGCGCTGGCGAATATATTGAAGCATGGGAGAAAGAATACGCAGAACTGACCGCCGATTTCCCCGCCAAAACAACCCTCGTGAAGCGAGGCGCAATGGGGGCAGAAGATGGCCACGCAACGAAGAAAGCGAAGTTGGACGCTGGACCCAAGGGCTCTGAGGATGAGGTCCGGAAGCACTATGAGAAGGGAACCGTAGCTAAGGTATGCTTCCCTCCGCACAACTTTTCCGGGGTTTGTTACTAACACACTGTTGGTGTAGCTCACCCTTCCCATCCTCAAGGAATTCCTCACCAACCATGGTCGCTCTACTGCGGGGAAGAAGACCGATCTCGTTGACCGAGTCGAAGAATACTTTGAGAAGAAGGCGTAATGGCTGTATTTTGGCTTTATTATAATGAGCAACGTATTTTCAAGATTTCGTGACGATTAATGGCATTGGTTAAAGACAAGAAAAGGTAACTCGCTCGCTCGCTTTTCACACTGCCCCAGAGGTGCAATCTCGCATGATATCTTAGTGAGTCCCAGGATAACTTTCATATCCTCTTCAATGGTAGACCGGAGGTGGGTTTCATCGAACTCAGGCTTCCAGTCTAGCTTCAACGCTAGATCAGACCTAGCCCTCGCGCTGCATAGCAAAAAGATTTCGTTAGACCACGTGCTCCGTCTTTCCGGCAAGCAATGGAAACCACTTACTTCGAAGCAAACACAGTCTCCGTAAACACCGTATTCCCACTCAACCACTTCCCAGCAGCATCCTCCAACAAAACAGACCTCACTTCCTCACTCTCCAAAACCCCAAGCGCACGTCCAACCCTACCAATCCCCTCCGCAATGTCCATCCACCTATGCTCCCCAGCAATAGTAAAATAAACCCCTCTCTTCCCAGGCAGCACACCGCCCGGCTCCAAAACTCTCCCAGAAATCAATTCATACAACCGCCCTAAATCAACAATATGCACATTCCCCCATCGTTGCCGCCCATCACCAACCACCTCCGCGCCACCCGCCTGCAGCGCCCCGCGAACCATAGCGGGGATCTGAATGGACTGCTTGTTGAACAGGCCCGTGCCGATGCCGTAGATCAACGGCGACATGAGGATATATGTGGGCACGTTTAGGGCGCGGCCCTTCTCAATCATAGCGACGTTGCTGCGGCGGACGGGAAGGTTTTCGGCTGCTTGGCGGGACTTGAGGTAGGCATAGATGTTGTCGGACTTGTCGGAGAAGATGTGGTCTTCTTTCTCAACGCAAGAGCCTGTTATAGGGCGGTCGGCTATGCTGCCTGTTCCTGCAGTCTAAAAGGGTTGTATTTGCATTAGTGTGTTTCTTGCCTCATAGGCGTGCGGAAACAACACAACGTACATGAATGAAAAAGACAACACGCCCAGTATCTTTCTTCCTAGCGCCCAACCCCTCAATAATCGCCTTAATCGTTTTCGTATGCAGAGTCGATGCGGTATGAATAATCACTGCCCCATGTTGTTAGCTGTTAGCCACCCCCAGGCAGGAAGCTCTTTAATCCTTACTATCACGATCCCTCGCCAAGATTTCCATCTGCGCAACATCATCCAAGCCATTGAATAGCAACGCATTGATACCTGCCTTCGCAGAGACCTGTACCTGCTCTTTTTTGCGGACCAGAGCGGTGATCTTGATGCCGTTTTTGATGGCTGAGTTTTGGGAGGTTGTGAGAGTTGCTAGGACGGAGCCTCCGCTGGCTTTGGTATTATTATGGGCTTAGTTGTTTGAGGGAGTAGGGTGGTATATATGTTTCTATACGAGCTTGATTTTCTAGAGCGACCGTGACTTTCCCCTTCCGGATGCCGCCGCTTTTGCGAGGATGCTCAGGGGCTTGCTCAGTGAGTATTTTCTGTCACCGGTCGGTACTCAGTGAGCACTCAGGGCGCGCTCAGTGATCAGTCATGTGCACCCTGAGTTGCCCACCCCTCTTTATTTTGCGCAAGTAGTTTGATCATAGCGCCATCTTCACCATCCCAATTACCCATTGTCACAGGCTCAGAATAGTAGATAATAACGAAATGATATTCCTATCTAACTATTGTAGCCATCGACGAGAATATCGAATCTGGGGAAGAAAAAGGAAGAGAAATTCTATCTACAGGAAAAGGGGTTTTTATATCAGTGCTGTGTGGCCTCGCTAAGAGCTTTTTCTTTGTTTGCTCGAACGGCATTGTTTGCCATGTTGACGGTGAACATCAATAAAGGCACTGAGCTTAGCTGAGACGTCACATTAATTGGAGATATATATTATCTAGTTTTACTTTTTGATGCATCCGTCGGGTATCAAGTGATTGCACACCAACAGAGGTTATTCAGAAGTCTCAGAAACACTATCGCTATAGTACATATAATCCATGATAATCCAATGCGAAGGTCCTATTGCTTGCCACCCTTTCCATGCTTCTTCCTCTCATTTGCCTCCTTTGCCTCCTTTGACTGTTTGTCACTCTCTTCTTTCTTCTTTCTCGCGTCTTCCTCTTCCTGCTTCTTCTTGTCCTCGACATTAATGCATTTTTGGAAGGTATTACCACCCTTGTGAAGAAGGGCGCCCTTGTAGCCATAGTTTGAGGTCATGATAACGCGATACGAGCCGGGTATACCCTCTGTAGCCGTGCAATCAGTACGGGGTGATTTGTATGACGAAGGGGGGAGACTTACTTCCAGAGTAGACTGGGCTGTTCAGGGGGTATTCATATAGGCCACTAGCTCCAGGGAACATTTTCCCGTCGTCATTTCCGTATGGCTTGGGATAACTATATCCCGGCTTCTTCTGATCTTTAAGTCCCTGGACCTCTCTCGCCTTGGAGATGGAGGATCTGAGAATATCTGCTTTGAAGACCTTGCCATTGCAATCAACGTCCTTATACTGGGCCCTGGCTTCGAGGCTGCGGGTTTCAAGGGCAGTGTCATCGGCCGTAGAGATTGGCAAGGCGTATGCATTGGCGGCGAGAGCGAGGAGGAAGATGGACTTGAAGTTGAACAACATTTTGAAGATGGTGATTGTAAAGCGATAAACGTATTGTAAATTGGGGTTTTGAGGATGCTTGTGTGAGGAGAATGGATTTTCAGATGGGGATGAATTGAAAATATATCTGGGCCTACCGGCCAGCCTTTGATATCTTGATTTGATGCAGCCTTGTTTGTATAGAATCATGCATTCCCAGGAGTTTCCGTGGGGGCGTTTGAGAGAGCCTTGTCTGTCCGCCTATAGCGTACATCTCGTTGCTAGCTTATCCTGATAGACCCTGAAGAAGCTGTAATTTCTTAATTTAGCATATTTTCGTCGCAGGCTCCGATCGCCCCGTTAGGGATAGTTTTGGCAGTCAGCCTTACCAGCAATCTGTGTTAACTATAGTGAAAGCTTATTAATTTGGCACCATGGACCCTCTCACGAGGCTGTTAAGACTGGGCTGTGCAGTTAACCTTGAAACACTGCCCCAAGGCCAGGCGGTCTCAGCGGGCCGATCGGCGCCAACGGTACATATATACAAGCCACACAACTCCTCCCGATTCTACATATTAAATCCTTCGACATTCAAGCTTGGAGTGATTATCTGTATAGTATTTGGCTTTTATTAATTCCGTCAAATTCTCTTACCATCTCTCCATCCCTCTAGACCTAAACCAAACCATCATTATGGCTGACGAATACGATGAATACGCCGAATACGACCCGGATTTAATACTAACTCCCGAATTCCAACTTCTCCAAAACCTCGTCAAGGACCCTAATGCCTCACCCGAGGAAGCGGTTCAACAAGTTGTGGAACTTACAAAAGCAGAAGCCTTATCTGGTAAATGGCCCAAAAATACAATTGGCGGAGATTTCGCCTGGAACATTAGCCACCTTGCTCTCGATATCGCAACAAATACCAAGCCTGAGAACCAGCTTAATCTCCTTAACTTCATGAGGAAGCTTCAGACGGTTGCAGTCATGGATCCAAGGACAGGAGAGCAGCTGATCTATGATCATGAGAAGTTGTGGACGGATCTTCCATGTGTTGGTTACTATTCTTCTGACTTGCAAGATTTCTGTAAGTATAAATCTTCTCATATTGATGCTTAGTGGCTGATGCAGATATCATTAGGGCATTACACCCAACATACGCCTGAGGAAATAGAAAAGTGGGAGAATAGGAGCACCTTCTTTGCAAGGGCTACTGCTACATCCAAGCCCTTTGATGATGAGCCTGACAGTTTCGACCCATTGGATTTTTCTCTCCTTGCATACTTTCAATTGAATGGAGCCTTTGAGTCTGAGGATGTTTATGAAACGGCTGTGCGGACAGTATGCATATGGTATATACATGCGGCTGAAAAGCTGTGGTATAATTGCAGGATGGAGAGGGATCATACCAATGAGAATACCGCTGACAGGAAATTTGATATGAACAAATGGGAGTTTTGGAAACGGGAGTTGATCGCTGCGAGCGGTGTTTATAAGGAAGGTGGGACGCGGATGTTGATTAAAGAGGCGATGGAGTGTATCAATTGTGTCGATAGCTCAAATTAAATGTTCTATTGTGAGGCATCCGGCGATATTTACTGCATTAAGCCATTAACCACTACTCAGGGTGGTTGCATTTACGCCCAATGCTGATCTTTCCTCATCATCTTAGATGGGCATGAAAGCCATCCTTCAGCACAACACTTCATTCATCAATATGTTCAATTCAAGCTTGGCCAAGAAGAATGGTATCTGCTTTTGATCACAAAGCCTTTCAATGGTGAAATATAACTTTTGCAGGCTTGACAATACCTAGAAGGAAGTTGCATATGGGAGCGCACACGTTTAGTTCCGTAGTAACTACGGAAGCCTGTTAGTGCAAAAAGGAAAAAACTGTAAACGCTAGTATTCTGCCGGCAGTTTCGATTCGTATGTACGGAGTACACGAAGACTTGCGTAGTTTCGCCCTAGCCCAACTGCTATTATTATTTAATCAAGTTTATTGTCCATACCGAGCCCTAGAGCTATGATAGACCATGATTCGTGGACTCGAGGTCAGTGGCTATTCTACAGTCTCTTGTCCCCATAGGTTCCTGAGGCGTTAGCCCCCTTCTAACATCTTTCCAATCCTTTTCCTCGCCCCAGACCGCCTGTATGCGCAGGGCTTTTGAGCACCGTGCTCTCCTTGTGTTTTGGAGCAAGATGGGTGTGGCCTAGGCTGACTCTCAGCCTTGGGCTACCCTCCCTGCTACCCCTCTCCTGTTCTAACTGCTTCCTCCAATGCTTCCAGTCCCCATTCGTCATCTCTTTGGGCCCTTTCTGCCGTCTGCCGTAGGTGCGCCCAGGGTAGAGCTATGCTGGTGCTGGCTAGGAATCGCAGCAGCGCTCTGGTAGCTCTAGGCTCACCTAAAAGTCGTCCTTGTGGATATTCTTCTGCAGTGGTGGGTCTCAAGACTCCGTCAGTCTCTAGGCCCTTGTAGAGCCTGTTTCGTTGGTGTCGCCATTCCCGACACTCAAAGAGAAGATGGTGTATTGTCTCCCTTGATATACCGCATCCTTCACAGGTTGCATCCTCCCGGACCTGGATCTGATGTAGGTATGTTCCTATAGCGGCATGTCCTGACTTCAGTTGAAAATAACGGCTTGCTAGGTGTTTGGGAGCTATTGCAGCTGCCGGGTCGAGCCGCCAGTTCCTCTGTGGCCTGTATGTTCGTTGACCTTGTTGGGATCGCTGTCCAAGTTCTTTGTTGAGCCATCTCTGCCTTTGTGCTATAATGGCTTCTGTTTGGGCTCTACAGGTGAAGGCCAGGGATATTTCTCTTGGGCCTCTTCCTGGTGGCTTACTGGCTGCCTGTTTTGCTGCCTGGTCAGCTCTCTTATTCCCTTCTATTCCTGCATGTCCCGGCACCCATTGGATAGTGGTTTGGCAACCTCGGGCATGTAGTCTCTTGGCTATAGCATGTGCTTGGATCACTAATGCTTGGCCTGGACCTGGCTGGGTGTGTCGCATCCTTGCAATGGCAGCTTGGGAGTCCAACAGGATAGTGACTGGTCTTTGATCCCCCACTTTCTCTGCTAACTGGAGTGCTCGCACAACGCCCAGAAGCTCTGCATCAAAGACCTCATATCCCTTGCCTAATGGGAACCCCCAGGTCCTCCATGTTCCTCCCGGCTCTTGCCAAGCAGTCCCTGCCCCGCTTTTGCCATTCTCTAATCTTGATCCATCTGACCAGATTGCTAGCTCTGGAGGGAGAGATTGCGCCGCTGCTAGGGCCTCTGGACCTGGTAGCATCTCTATTTGGCCTGGAAACTGGCTACTGGTTGTCTGTGTTGTGCTCTCAAAGCCCCCAGATGGGTCCACTGGTAGAATATTGGCTAGTTGTCGAGCAAGGTGTTGTCCCAGGGACCATGGGCCTTGGTTGTTTCTCTCAGCCCATTGTCGGTTCCCTGGGGTCTGTTCCCCAGGTTGGGTGTGCTGATCCCCTTCCCGGAAGCTCACTGGGAGGATCTCCTTAGCTGGGTGGTTCTCCGGTAAGCTGAGCAGCCGGGTAGTGTATTTCAATTGTCGAGCCTCCAACAGGGCCTCTGCTGGTGCCAGGCCCGCTTCACGAACTAGTGGCCCTACAGGAGTGGATTTCAACATGCCGGTAATTGCACGGGCCTGTCGATTGATCATGAGCTGTATACCCACTAGCCGATCCTTCTGGCCCTGCCACCAGAGCTCTGCTCCATACAGAGCTACTGATTGCACTGCTGCTACTTGAACCTGACGAGCTAGCCCTGGGGCCAGTCCATGACTCTGGCATAGGCGTTGTACTCTGTTTTCTGCAGCCCGTGCCTTGCGCATACAGGTCTGATAGTGGGCTTTGAGATTCAGCCCAGAATCAAGCCAGACACCAAGCCATCGCGTTGCCTCTAAGTTGAAGGGCACACAGTGGCCATCTACCTCCACTTGTGCTCGTTGAATCTGATCTTTCAGTTCCCGGCCCCGTTTGCGAGTAAGTAGGACTGCTTCTGTTTTCCCCGCATCAAACTGGACCACATTACCATGCCCCCACTCAATGGCCACCTTGGCAGCTTCTTGCAGCTTCTTGCAGACCTCTCTAACTGAATATCCTGGAGCGAGCAGGCCTATGTCATCTGCAAATGAGAGACACTGGATACCATTCACTCTCCTCTCAATTGCATCAAATACACCGCTGAGGTAGATAATGAAGAGAATTGGTGACACTGGCGAGCCCTGTGGCACCCCGGAGTTAATTGGGTGTGCTGGGCACTGTGTGTTGTCGATCTGTAGCTGTACCCATCTGTCGGTCAAGAAGGACTGTACCCATCGGATCAGATCCCCATCTAGGTTGAATTCAATCAGTCGGGCTATCAGTCGGCTTGGGTTCACATGGTCGAATGCTCCCTTCACGTCAAGGAATAGTGCTCCCATAAGTTGTTGGAGTTTCCAGGCTTCATGGGTGTTCTGTATTAGACATGCCACTGCATCAATTGCACTCCGTTGCTTGCGACTTCCCATCTGTCCTGGGTGTAGTATTCCCATAGTCTCACAGTGGTGGGCAATAGCATCTGCCGCTATCTTTTCAACCACCTTCCCTAGGCAGTTTAGTAAGCTAATCACCCGGTAGGCCTTCACAGCTGCGTAGTCTGGTTTATTAGGTTTCCTTAACAGAATACCCTTCGCTACCTTCCATACTGGTGGATGTAGACCCAACCGGAAACATTGTCGGGCCAGAGCAACAATTCTAGGACTGTCCCATTCCCACAAGAGCCGGAGGGCTCGAAAATTCAAACGATCGATTCCTGGAGCCTTCTGTACTGCCTGGTAAAACAGAGCATGTCTCACTATTCCTTCATCCACCTGACTATGCCAGGACCCTTGGGAGATCTCAGCTTCCTGGCTATCTCCTGGTACCTGGGGGAAGGCTGTTTCCCGAATTAGGGCCTCCTTTTCCTCAAGGGAGCTGGCTAGCTGCCCCTGGGGTCCATGCAGGGTTGGCGTAGTTGTAGCTGTTCTGGGCTTTGTGTATTTCAGAGCTTGCCAGCATCTCACAGTGTCCACAGAGCCAGGGTGGGTAGTTGTCCCTTCCAGGAAGGTTTCCCAGCAGGTGCGTTTCGCTCGTCGGATGGCTTGATAGTAGTTATTCCGGACCTCTCTCAATTCTGTTGTAGAGATCTCTTGACCCTGCCATGCCCGTCTTGCCTGACTGTAGGTCCTACGGGCTTCTTTAATCTCCGTTCCCCACCAGCGTTTTGATAGTGGAGTCACCCGTAGCTGTTTTGCATGTTGATTTAATACTGCTGTCAGGGCCTCCTGGATCCATATGGCTTCCCCAGCTAGGTCTTCTGATGAGCAAGAGTCCCCCAAACAGGGTCTAGATTCTGTTCTCGTTTGCCAATCCCCCTTGGCTTCTTCCAGGGCTTGTGGGTTGGCTTGGAGCGCCTGGATCTGCCACCCTGTTACATCCTGTGAGGGCGTTGTGGGTATTCGCTCCAGAGAGGTCCATTCCATGACTATCAGTTCATGATCTGAACCAGTTGGGTGCTCTTGGTCAATCACCCATGTTTCCAGAGGCCCCATACTAACCGTGGTTAGAGCCAAGTCGATAATTGAGATCCCTGGAGTTCTTTTTGGTCGAGTGGAAACTCCTAGCTCATTGTTGATGTAGAGGTCTGCTTCATCTATCAGGTCCTCCAATGGCCCCGCGTTCACCCGGGCTCTTGTAAGAGGGTTCCATAGTGGGCTATGGGCATTGAAATCTCCCACAAGCAGGCATCTTCCCTCAAGAACCTGGTCCCATTGCACATCCTCTAGTGCTCTTCTCTGTCTCTCATTCCCCCCATGCCAACAATGGCCGATTCCTAACCAATTGTCATAGCAGTTGATTATCCTGGTTCTTCGTGTTTTTTCCCGGGCCTGATTTAACTCCCATACATCCATTACCATGAGGTATGGGTGATCAAGGAGATCTGTTCGGGCCTCCACAATCATTTCATTCAATATATCCCGTCGGATTGCTACTGCCACTCGCCGGTCTCGAAGAGATCCTGCTTCTGGCCAATATATCTGATATCCTCCATGTCGGAACTCCATATCGATATAAGGTTCCTGTAGGCATGCTAGTCCCACCCCTAGCTCCAGCCCCGCCTCCAGAGCCGCAACTGTGACTGCATAGGTCTTGCGGCAATTGTGTTGGAGTAGTCGCATTAATGGGCTATTGAACGCCCTGGGGTGTTAATGCCCCTCATCTCTGTGTCCTCTTGGCCAGTTGTCAAGCTCAGTCCCAGATACCGCTGGGTCTGGGGGCTGTTGGGAGCTGAGCTGCTCCGTGGTCGTGATTGATGCTGGTCTCGGTTGACCACACTGAAAGTGAATCCTGGTGAGCTTGGAATAGCTAGTTCCACATTGGTCATTTGCTGGGGTCTCTCAGCCAGTTGGGATCTGTCTTTAGACTCCACAGTTCTCTTTCTCAGTTCCTTCCTCGCTGCTCGCTTAGCTGGGCAATTCCCTACTGTTGCGGGGTGTGGGCCTCCACAGGTGCCACATTTGGCCGGGATGTGTTTACAGGCGGTTCCTGGTTTGGCGGGGCAGTCTACTACCCGGCAGGCATGTTCAGTGCCTTCATGGGGCCCCGCGCATATAAAACAGCATGGTGGGCGGTCCCCACAGGCCTTGAAGCTGCGGTGGCCCAACTGGCAGCACCTGGGGCAGACTGTATCCACTCCTGTTTCCCAGTATTGCTCCGTCTTATAGCGGGAGCCTCCAAATCGAATGCCATTGATGAGAAGCCTCCGGGCCTCATCTAGTGAGCCAACTGTAATAACAATAGTTGAGCCCTTTTGGTTGCTGTTGTGTAGCTCCTTTGAGCTCCGAAGCCATGTTGGGTTTCTTTTTAACCGGTATTCAGTGCCTAGCTCAATCTCTTCACGAGCCAGAGCCAGACCACAAGTGAGGTAACGTCTAATTGGGACCCCATGAATCTTGACACGGTACCATTGTTCTGGTAGTTCAACAGATATCACTGTTGGGTCTGCTTGTCGAGCTGCAGTGACCAGTAGGTCTTTGTAGACAGGTAGTAGCATAGAGCCTAGGGTGCCTTTCTCCAGGAGAATTGTAATCGCTCCGGTGTTGGTATATCCTGCATCCACCACCCGGATGAACGCTGGGAAGTGTTCCTTTGCTACTGCTCGGTTGATGGCCAGAATGACATCCTCTTTCTCTGATTTTGGGGCGGTTTTGCCTCCCTCTCGGCGAAAGAGTAGCCTCCGTGCCTCTTTAGGGCTGTCTTTGGCTGGCTTAAGTTTGGTTGGATCAGGCTGGTTAGCAGCAGCAACTGCTTGGATTTGTCTGTTCTTCGGCCTCTTTTTAGTGACCTCCTGCCATTCCTGTCCTCCCGGTCTGGTGGAGAGCAGTGCAGCTAGGTCTGCAAAACTAGGTTCCTGCCTTGGTTGTTGGCTCATTTCCCTCACCTTGGGGGTTTGGCTGTTGACATGTTTGTTTACCCGGTTTGGTTGGGTATCAATTGCTGGTGTGTCTTGCCTCCCCGGCGCAGGCTGCTGGATGGTGTGCCGGGCTTCTGTAAGCTCTGTGCGTAGTTTACTGACTTCCTGCTCCAGGTTTGTAATCCGCTCAAGGTAGATCCCTTCATGAGTCTGTTGTTCTGCTCTCCAGTTGGACAGCTCTTCTGCCAGGTGTGCCTGTACCTGTTCCTGCACCATCTGATATATCTCTTGTTGTTGTGTCTGGGCTCTTTCCAGGGCCCCCACTAACATCTGAGCCTGTTTGCTCTCATCTAGCATGGAAGTGTGATGCCTTGGCCTGCCAATCAATGACTTCTGTAATATCTTTCGTTGCCTGATTCCACTTCTGGCCTCGCTGGCTCGGCTGGGGGT